>JARHVA010010055.1:0-227518 GCA_037957365.1 Torreya grandis
GAATAAGGACCTACAATAGTCAAACAAGAGGTGTCTCGATCCAAACAAAAAGAATAAAATCATTAAGGAGTCAAAGATAATATATGGTTAGTAAAAAATATTATATGATTTTAAATAGTTCATATGACATTAAATTATGTTTGTAACATCATAATCAAATTACAAATCCCCTATATACACCTACAGGTGGGGTTGTAGGAAGATTACTCAAGCTGGAAAGTGTTTTGAAAGTTGACACAAGATGATGTTTTTGGAAGGATCCTAAGTACGTTTTTTATATTTATATATGTATATTTTGACTCCTATATAAACTTAATGGACCTTCTCACATCATAAACAAGTTCCAAGGAACCCTATTGCACCTACAACAAAAGTCAACAATGTAAACAATGATCTCAACTTGAGTCTTAATTGGTTGTTTCAAGACCTTCAAGGGTGACCCACTAATATGAGTATTAAATTAGGTGATTTTTATTCTTCATGAATATTTTATAATCATCATGATAAATACTTATATTATAACATACACCTACATGAAAAAGGTCTCAATCAAAGGGTAAAACAAGTGTCAACTAAAGCAAGGTCTGTCTTAGTCAGCGAGCAGTGATTAAAAGGCATAGTGTTCTTGATGATAGAGAGGTAAAAAACTAATGTGAAATTATTTTTAATATTTTAATATGACCTTAATATGTCCTAATAATATATTTAAATCATATAACAAAGAAATGAAGGTCTAAAATAAGTCACCTATAGGTAAATTTCAAGGAGCAGTCACAGTCAAAAAGGGGCCCAATTTTGCTTCAATCAGGGTGTCAGCTGGAAAAATATAAATTAAGGTGAGTTAAAAATATAAAAAATAATAAATTATGATCATAAAATCCCTCATGACACTCACAATGTTATATCAATCAAAAAGGGAAGCGATGATATGAGAAACACAATCCATGGTCTTGGACACTACACTTTCTTGTTCCTTTAAAAGTCTGTTTGGAATATTGAAGGGTTGGGAAGGTCATATGACATATTTAAGAGATAATTTTTTTTAAAATACAACATTTACACTTTTATATCCCTCTCCAACACCTAAATTTTATGAGAAAATAGGGGAAATGCCCCTTATTTTTGTCTCAGATAGGGGGTACTTTCCCCTTGTAAAAACCTACAGATCTTGGAAGGTTAAGAAGGAGATATGGGTCCAAGAGTTGTGGAAAATTTTAAAAGTGGTTTGTAAAGTTTTAAATTACTTATAAAATCATGAATAATCAATATATAAGTGATGTAACTCAACAAATCACCTTGAACTAAAGAAGTTACAGACAGACATGTGAAAGCATGGTGAAGCCTAATGAGAAAAGATGAAGTCATTCAAAATTCCACCATGAAAAATGATTTATATAATATTGTTTAATATTTATGTGATCATATTGGATGTTTTTTTAACTTTTGGAGCTCAAATAAACTCAATAAAATTCTCATAATACCAAATGTTGTAGTCAAACCTAGTAGACAAGTTCTAAGACATAATGTCTAAAAGGGAAGTCATTCATAATTTTGGCACTAAATATGTTTTTTAAAACTATTTTAACATGTTAATATATCCAATAAAGAGGTGTTTCATACTTAATATTTTAGATGAGACATCAAATAAACCATTTTTGGGTCTAAAAGTAACTCAGGTATACAGGAAACATAAAAATAAACACGACAAGCCAAGTTCCAATGCTCATATCTTTCATGAGGCATGGCATGGATGCTGAATAAGTTAGGGGGTGTTATAATTGGTATTATATGACATATTTGTGTAGGTTTTTCTCAATTTTAACATCTTAAATTTATGAACAATCGTTAAGAGGTCAAACTAGTCTAAAACCCTTGCTAAACCCTGATTAGGATAGTTTGTGAAAATGGAGTTGGATAGCTAATATAATGAGATATTTTGACAATAATAAATATTTTAAATTGCATAGGACTCCATCAAAATACTTCACATCCTAATCAGTTGTATATATTTGTATGGATGGAGGCAAAAATAAGATTTTTCTAATTATTTTATGTGTTTTGCAGGTTATAGAAGGTTTTAAGAGATGAAAGATATATAGATGGAAATATTGAGACTAAGATAAATCCAAATTTTATTTTAATTCCTTTAAAATTTTTCCAAGTACCTAAAATAGTTCCTTCAACTTGGCCAATCAAATTTGACATATTGGATAAACTAGAGAGAAAGGAGGAGATATTCAAGTAAAGTGATTTTAAGGTGCCCTTGATGATTCTAAGGCTATGGAGGGTATTGAAACTTGTAAATAAACCTATATCATGGATTTTCATGGGAAAATGATGCCAAATTTTAAGACAAGTGTGTTACGTGCATGAGAAGGAGGTTTCTTAGAGTGCAGGTGATGATGGCTCTTTTTCAAGTGATTCCAAAGGACCAAGAATTAAAAAAAATTAATGTAGAGGCATGTATAAGATCCTATCCTTCAATTATAATAATTTTACCTTCCCTTGATCTGTTACAAGTCACTTAAATAGGCCTAATCTTGAACATAGTTTCCTATGCAATAAAAGGAGTTTTAGGCCACTTTGCATAACTTTGATGACTTGGATTGACACTTATTGATCCTTTCTTTGTATTTTTCAATCCAATTCCTCTTATAATGCATGTATAACTTATTTTATCATCTTTAAAAGTGTCCTTGAGACCCCTAAACTTCTCTCTCTCTCTCTCTCTCTCTCTCTCTCTCTCTCTCTCTCTCTCTCTCTCTCTCTCTCTCTCTCTCTCCTCTCTCTCTCTCTCTCTCTCTCTCCTCTCTCTCTCTCTCTCTCTCTCTCTCTCTCTCTCTCTCTCTCTCTCTCTCTCTCTCTCTCTAAGGAATGTTTGTCAAGTTGGATATGAATAAGACTTATGATCAAGTCTCTTAACAATTTATCAATAAAATCATTGATGGTTTAGTTTTAATCATTTTATTAGAAACTTGATTGCTTCCTACATATCAGCCCCCATGTTCTATGTTATCATCAATGGATTTCATAGAGGTTTATTCTTGGTAGGTAGATGATGTAGAAAAAGAGATCCCCTTTCTTCGTATCTGTTCATCATTATGGTTAAAACTCTAAGTAGGATTATTGATAAGGATATAACATCTAATATTATCAAAGGAATCATAGTGGATTTAAATACCAGACCTGTCACCCACCAACAATTCATGGATGACACATTAATGATGGGATAAACTTTGGTTTTTAAGCCAAGTGTTTTAGAAAAATTCTTTCAATTTATGAGATTGTTTCTTGTCAAAGTGTCAGCTTCTTCAAAAATTCATTGTTCTTCATGAATACTTTGGTAAATTTTCAAGATAAGATCTCTAAGATTATAGGTTGCATTATTAATAATCTCACTTCCTCATACCTAAATATTCCTCTTTTTGATGGCCCTATGAAAACTAAATTTTGGAATCCTCTTATAGATAGGATTTAGAGGAAGTTATCTGGGTGGAAAGGAAATTTTTTATCTCAAGCTAGAAAATTACAACTTCTTAAGAGTTCATTATAAATTATCCCAGTTCATTTGATTTCCTTATTTTTCATTCCTATAAAAGTGGTAGATCATATTGAGAAAATTTAGAATAACTTCCTTTGGAGAGGATTTGAGGATAGATTTATATTCCCACTTATTTCTTGGAACAAAGCTTGTCTTCCTACCTTGAAAGGAGGATTCGAGATGAGAAGGGTGAAATACATGAACCAAGACCTCTTAGATAAATAGGGATAGAGGGTGATAAATTAAGACAACCTTTAGACTAAGATTATCAGGGCCCAATACTTTAACTCTAGGGATGGTCACTTATTCCTAACAAATGATGGCCCTGGCAATGGCTCAAATTTTTGGAAGGATATGAGAGCAAGAAAATATATCCTCAAAAAATGACTTAAATGGAACATTAGAAAGAGTAATAAAGTGGATTTGTGGTAGGAATCCTAGATCCAAACCCCTATGGCCTCCACATTTCAAGATATGGAGTTGCTTACTTTTTTTCAAAGAGACCATTAATCATAAGGTGTACAATTATTGGGGGGATACTGATGTCATAAAAAGGTGTAAAATTCTCCATAAAAAAGACCTAAATCATCACCAATATCTTCTCTTATAATATTTAAATTTAACTCTTTAGAACATTCACATCAACATATTTTTGAAAGAATATTCTCTAATATGGAAAGAAGATTCTAGAGGCCTCTATAAAGTTAAATATATACACCTTTCTCTATGAGAACATGAAGAACATGATGAAAATTGGAATGATGTTTGGATAAAAAATCTCATCCCAAAGATTAACATTTTTTTAGTTGGTTACTCAAAATAAAATTTTAACAACAAACCATCTTATGAGGAGGGGAATCCCTATCCCCAACCATTGTGTTCTATGTAAATAAGACAATGAATCCACATATCACTTATTCCTCTCTAGTAATTTTTATTCTTCCATTATTCAATCTTTATTTATTCTTTCAAACTTCTATTGGGTAACTCCAATAACCATCAAGGATTTGATCACCTAATGGAAGCCACCCTGGGATTACCCACCACTAAAATTTTGGTGGAATATGGACCTACCCCATATTTTTTAGGGCATTTGGATCTCTATAAATTTGATTATTTTTGATAATCATAGACTTAACCATTTTTATACCTTAAATAAAATCATGGATTTTATGAAATAAAATTGGACATATTTTGCTTCTTCCTTTGATCAGCCTAGTCCCCCTTATTTCTCCCAAATTCTTAGTCAACTCAATCTTGTCATCCCTAGAAAATCCCTCAAGTAGGGTGTCAACATATCCAAGGTTAAGTGGACTCATCTTCCTTCCAACTAGTTTAAATTGAATTTTAGAGGGGTTTTTTAAGGTAATCTGGGCCCAGTGGGAGTGGGAGGTGTCATCAGGGATTCTTACAGAAATCTCAAGGATACCTATGAGGGACTACTTGGGATCCAAATGAATCATGTTTTTAAATACAAATCTTCTCTTTGGAGAATCGATCTTGTAATAAATCTTAGAATTGAATATCTTCAGATTGAGGGAGATTAAATGAATATCATAAACTATTTAAAATGCCTAACTCAATCTTCTTAGAACATTTCCAAGATTATCAATGATGCTAAAAATTTGCTTTCCTACTTCAAAGGGGTGTCAATTTCTCATGTGTATATGGAAGGTAATATAAACACAAATAAAATGTCTAATCTACGGGTTCATAATAGCTCCTTCATTAGATGGTAAGGTAATGATTTCACTAATGGCATCATTCCTTTTATTGAATTAGATAAAGGATACCCCTTACAATGAAATGATGGACTTATTAATGATCATTAAAATCTATCTTAAGAGATTAGACATCAATACGTGCAAGGAAATCACAAAACGGTCCTTTCTCAAAGCTTTACATGCATAATTCATTTTGGCCTTTCATAGTAATAATCTATTTGGATCCATTTTTAATACTCCCTCCATTCTCTTTGCTAAAGGTTTGAGTCATGAAATTTGCATAATAAGTTTGTAGAATTACAAAATGGGAGGTGATCGTGATTGTTTTGAACTCATCTCCTACATAAATGTCAAGGAAGATGAGTGTGTTTAGCAAAAAATGGTTAAAGGAGTTTTGGTGACATTCATGGAGCATTTGGTTAGACACGATATAGGTCTATCCAAGTAATTTTCTCATGGATGGAAGGATAGATAGGTCCACATGCATGGTTTAAGGATTTTGATTACTGAATAGCTCATAGGGGAGATCACGGGGATGGATTGTTCAGGGGTCAAAGTCATCAAGGATAAAAAAATGAAAGAGGAACTTTTCAATATTTTCGTCAACAAAGAGAATAAGAAACCAAAGGCTACATCTTAGAAAGGGTTTATGAGGACTGATCTATAGATAAAGTGTCTAGATGTTTGCCTGTAGATCATGTATTATATCACTTTAGAATTCAAACACATGGTAATATTCTCACATCACTCTCTTTTGATAAATCACTTCAAGGGTCATATCATTAGTCTTATGTTTTCCTTATGAAATCCATAGAAGCCATGGTTATGAATTTTCAATAACAACCCCTCGATAGACATAATCTAGTAGGGTTTGATTTTATTATTGGTTAAGAAGGGTAAACCTTTATGGTCAAAAATTGTGATGGAGGTGATTAACATCCCTAGAAAATGAAAAGATTTAGATAGGGAAGAGGATTTCTTCATGGAGTCTAAGTTTGATAAAGATGGGGAGGACTAGATTGAAGGTGCTAGAGCAAATTTTTCACAGGAGGATTTCAAAGTGAGAGGAATGGATATGGGGGTTCCTGAATATGTATCATCAATTGCTAGTAGGGGTCAGGGGGTTATAAATCCCAAGAAAAAAGGGTTTATGAGGATTGATCTAACAAAAAACTGTCTAGACATTTGCCTATAGATCATGCATTATATCACTTTAGAATTCAAACACATGGTAATCTTATCACATCAATTTATTTTGATAAATCACTTTAAGGGTCATATCATTAGTCTTACATTTTCCCTTTTGAAATACTTGGAAGCCATGGTTATGAATTTCAAGAACAACCCCTTGATAGACATAATCCATTAGGGGTTGATTCTATTATTGGTCAAGAAGGGTGAACCTCTATGGTAACAAATTATGACATATTTCAAGGAAGATAAGTATGTCTAACAAAAAATGGTTAAAGGAATTTTGGATACATTCATGGAGCAGTTGGTCAGACATGATATAGGTCTATCTAAGGATTTTTCCCATAAATAGAAGGATAGAGAGGTCCGCATGCATGGTTTAAGGATTCTGATTATTGAAGAGCTCATAGGGGAGATCATGGGGATGGATTTTTTAGGGGTCAAATCCTTTAAGAACTAAAAAGGAAATAGGAACTTGTCAATATTTTCTTCAACAAAGAGAAGAAGAAATTGAAGGCTACATCTCAAAAAGGGTTTATGAGGACTGATTTATCAAGAAAGTGTCCAAACATTTGCCTAAAAATCATGCATTATATCACTTTATAAGTCAAACACATGGTAATATTCTCAAATCAATTTATTTTGATAAATCACTTCAAGGGTCATATCATCAATCTTACGTTTTTTCCTTTTGAAATCCATAGAAACCATGGTTATGAATTTTAAGAAAAATCCCTTAACAAACATAATCCACCAAGGGATGATTCTATTATTGGTCAAGAAGGGTGAACCTCTATGGTAAATTCTTTTGATAGAGGTAATTAAAATCCATAATAATTAAGAATATTCAGATAGGGAAGAGGATTTATTTATAAAGTTTGAGTTTGATAAAGATGGGAAAGACTAGATTGAAGGTGCTAGAGCAGAGTTTTCACAAGAGGATTTCAAAATGAGAGGAATGGACATGGGGGTTACTAAATATGTATCATCAATTGATATTAGGGGTCAAGGGGTTATAAATCCCAATACCAAGGAAGAAACTGAGTAGTCACTTGATAAGCTTTATACTAAGGTATCCATTCAGAATTTACTATGCAATGAAATTATGGATGAATTTGATAAACTTAAATGGATTTTAGTTCAAGGGATGATAGTCATGAAGTTTTTAAAATATCATGTAGGACAACACCATTCATAGAGATTGAGTGGAGGATAATAGTAAGGATTATGAGAAGGAGGAACCCTAACTTACCAGTTTGAAGTGCAAAAGGTAGGATGAGGAAAAAGACTAGACTATTAGGAACCATATCAAAGCAAATAAAAAAAGGGAAAGTACCAAGACCAAGAAATTGGTATACTATTTTGATTATGATTATTTGGTCGTTTTATACTTCTCTTTTGTCTTATCTTGGGTTTATTTGTTGAATCTTAGTGTCTTTTAAGTGGTAGGAGGATTTTCCTATTGGGTTCTTATTTTATCCTTTTTGTTGTGCTGATGTGTCATGCTTATCTTTCATATTTCTCTTGTATGGGTAAAAGACCCTTTCAACCCAATACTTAACCTATCTAATAAAAAAATATGTTCTAAACAACCATTATATAAATAAAATTGTTTATAACCCAACAATTTCTAGGATCCCAACATACTTATATGTCTTTCACTCTTCCCAGTGTATTAGTGCCTTAAGATTGCACCTCATTTAGGGAAATGGCATCAATTTAATCTTTTAAAGTAATGATATCAAATACATAAATGAAAAACTATAATAATAATAATAAAGTTCACCTTGAATTGAAATATTTACAAATAATAGAGACACCCTTAATAAAGATTAAAAAAGATTATATCTGAATATAATTTCTAGAAACCTATAAACTACTAAGCTACAAACAAACATTATTATATATAAATAATATTGTTGGTCATATAACATGTTATTATCAATCTTATGTATTTTTATTATTACCATTGTACTTGTGTCATATTAGGTTTATGCATTTATAAATAATCATCATATAAAATATTCAAGACTGTTAGGGTTGACCATCGAAATTAATTCCTATAATACACACACGTGTTTATAAATTATGTATATAGGTTTTATATGGTCACATATGGTGTAGAGTGTTATCATATTAGTCCATCACACCATAAATGAAACATGAAATATAATATACAAACAACATTATATAGATCATTAAAATAATATTTTCACTTTAAAGGGAATATAATTGTTATAAATAAAACATGACCTAGAATTTACAATAAAATGATATGAATCAAGATGGTGGATTATTTATAGATTAGGGATTCTTTCAACATATTTTAGCTTATATTTTTGTGAGTGATAAAGTATTTTGATATTGTAGATAGGGCACTTTGATTTGAAAAACTCATTCCATGCTTTTACCACTTAAAAAACTAATACATATATGACTTTCAATTTATTAATGCCACTCCAAGTCCTTCATAGTCAGTAGGTTACGTTTATGGGATCCTACTCTAGGGAGGAATCCCTAGTGGAGGATCCCATTAGCCTTCCAATAACACCCACCAAGATAGCCTATCCAAGTCCCCTTTTGATGACCTCCCCCTTAAGTTGTTTATCCCCAAACCTAAGCCTATCTCTCTCAATGTGGGTACCTCAATGGAGACCACCCAAAAAGGGAAATACATTATAACTAATGAGATGGAAAGGAACAAATTGTAGATGGAGAGTTTTAACTCTAAGGTTCAAAAAGTAGGGATGGTCCTTGCCAAACTCATTCAAGACTGGAACTCTTTGCATAGATAGGATGAATCCATGGTTTAGGATTTTTCTCAATCTGCCCCACCCAATCCCCTACTATTCAATCACCTAAATATTTAATATCTCCCCTCTAAGTTCCCCCTAAATCACTCTCCCTTACAGGTTAAAGGACAAAAGCATCCATATATGCTCTTCCCTAGTGAAGCTATTGAAGGCCCTAGGAACCACACTCAGGCAAAGGTTTCTAAGGTAAAATAAATCATCCTAACAAATATTTTTGAAGATGTTGAAGACCCACTAGAGGGACTTTCATCCAAAGTTACTTTTTGGTTTTCTATTTTTTTGGTTCTCGATTTAGTCCTATAGTTTTTGTTATTTTGGTTATTTGAACTTGGTTTGTCTTATTAAGCTTTCTATACTCCATTTTAGTGGTTCTAGGATCCTTGTAAAACCTATTTTTTACCTTATAAAATAAAAAATATCTTAATTTGAATAGGGTTTAATTTTTCAATCAATTTAATAGTTCACATGAACTCAAAATGTATCACTAATCTACCCAAGAAGATATGTCTTAGTTAATGTATAAACAATGCAATATTTAAATGACATAAAACATCATAATATGACATCATATTAAAGAAAATAAAATAACTGGTTCATGAAATAATTGAGTGGGTTGTTTATTAAATTAAAAATAAAACTTTAATGTCCATTATATTCACAAAAACTATTGTAACTTCACTCATAAGTACAATTTACTGATCCTTTGCAATATCATAATATAGTGTAAATATTTATAAATTATTATAATCATAATAGTTTACTATCAACAATCATTATTAAAATTACACTAACCATTTGCTTATAAAAAATCAACATACAAATAGTTGAAAAGGATATGTATATGTGTTTTAAACAAAAATGGGAGGATTACAATTATTAGAGTCACATAAACACACTTACATGGAGTATTATGACTTTGGGAATATTGTGGCATGATCAATCATTCTTATTTTATCTAGTGGTAGTCATCTCTAAGGCCACCATTTTTTGGACTTGATCTAAGAGTTCTAAAAATTTGATATAGGTCTAGAGTCCTTTACTAAAATATTGAGAAATAGAAAATATTGATAACATATATGTCATTAAATTTGTATTCCTTTCATGATACTAAATTTAAAATCAATGAAATTAAATGAGAGTGTTAACAATATAATTCACTATTTTTGACATACAAAAAGATATTTATATAATATCTCACATATGGATTTATGAAGTCCCTACTTGTATTATAATAATAATAATTATTATTATTATTATTATTATTATTATTATTATTATTATTATTATTATTATTATTATTATTATTATTATTATTATTATTATTATTACTCCTTCAATTTAGATCCTCTGTATTCAAAATTTATTTTCTATAAGGACCCTATTTTAACAATTTATTCATTCAACCACATTATTTTCTTACTTACCAATGTCCTCCATGTAGATTAGAATAGGATTTAATTGATAATATCTAATGATCCATCCTATATATTGGCTTGAATTTTTTTTGTCTACTAAAAATCACTTTATACCATTATTTTAGGGTTAGTCCAATTGATTTGTTCATTTGATTTTTTATCTACTATATTGTATTGTGAAAGAATATATTTGTCATTGAATATCCTTGCATTTAGTTCTTTCCAAATTTGCCACATTATAAAACCCATGAAAAAATTACTAGGCTTTCTTTGTTGGAAAAACATCAAAGAAAAAATGATACAATGAAAATATAACTAAGATTTATAGAGCATATGATTTAAAATTAAATATACTCAAAGGATAAGCTAACCAAATATTATTTATTGGGTTTAATTTTACCATTAGTTCAAAACACAAATCTAGTTGCCTTTATACCTAAGCCAAGAGAATAACATCCAAAAACCTTTGTTATTTAATATAATAACCATACTAAATCTAAGGTTGGCTCTTACATTCTTTAGTCATACGTAAAATGTCATGAAAAATTCTATGTTCAATATATTGAAACACCAGTGATAATTTTGAATTCATTACATTAGTAAAAGGAAATGTCAAAATCTTATAAAAATACTCTTGTTTCCCTTAAAATAAAGAAAACAAAATTAATTAACATATTTTTTTTTTGTTAATAGATTTCTCTTTAATCTATAGGATTTTTTGCTACATCCCTATAAGGGAAAATAACCAACACAAACAAATAGGACTTGGTTTTAAAAATACTAAAAAATGAGCTCACATAACCACTTTGAACTAACTCAATTGAGGTTAAGAAAATAATAAAGTTTTTTGAACTAAAAATATAAAATTCTATTATAACATATTTCCTTAATTGATACTATGAGGGATTTTATCCTAGTTAATTACACAAAATTTTCACTACTAAACAATCACACACCAAAAAAACTATAACTGGTCAAATAATTCTATTGAAGATAATACGTATTCACCACATGACCAAAAACAAAAATCAACCATTTCTATTTTTTTTTTAAATAAAACATCTATACACATCAAAATTTAACATTTATAAGGAACATGTCTATCTTCCATTACTCTTTTTACTATGCTAAGATAAATTAGAGAAAGATAAAATAAAAACATATGTATGTTAAATCCTTGTTTATAAATAAACCATAGGATTGAAACCTACACTGTTATTTAAAAAATAGAGCACAAACTGGTTGAACAAAAACCTAATTTATAAATAAACCATAAAATTTATCATTATCATGTTCTTTGTAAATAAAAATAAAATTAGTACATAATCGGGCACAAATTCTTACCGATAAATAGAATGCAAATACTTTTTGAAAAGTAGAGTCTGGTCAATAATCAAGTGCAATTAAATATTTAAACAGTGTGTCAACCCACAAACTAATCCAACTAATCTAGTGCATCAAATAATTCATAAATATATCACTATATATTTACAAACCCAATAAGCCAAAAACTTATGGTGAGGATAACATAATTAAAACAAATGGGATTAAAATATATATTATTATAGATTTACTTAAATGTTTGAGGGATCTCAAAAAACGTATAAAAACCTAATAAAAAAGTAATATAGGTAGTAAATTGAGTCATTATTATTTATTTAGGTGCATCAAAGTTAGAAGACATGGTGAGATATAACGTAGTCTAGACACATGGTAAAGTTAGGTGTATCATAGTTAAAAGGATGAATGAGATGAGGTGCCATAAATATAAGGCACATAGTGAGATGATGTGATATTTTATCTATTTTTGGCTTAAGTGAACTTAAGAGGATACAATTATATAAAATTTATATAATTAAAATGTATGATAAGTTTAAAAAATTGAGTGTAATTAGTAGTATTTTACTGATTCATTGTAACTTAATATTAATGGAAACACTAAATGAATTAGGTATTTAGATTGTTTATAGAATGTGCAGGTCTATGATAGAGTAAAGTTTTTAGAATAGATTAAAAAGGGAATGTGAATTCTTAAATATGGAAATATAATATCTACATAAGGTGGGACAAGTCCACTATTTTTTGTAAACTTGTGTAGTGCAACATTGTATGCTAGGGTGTGAAAATATCCTACATATCTACACTAGTCTATGACAGTCCTGATCATTACAACTACATTTGGTAAGGAATCTTATGAATGTAAATATCTTCAATCTCATGTGAATGACTAAATTTTCATTCTCCTTACTTCAAAACCTTATATTTTTACATTATAAAATGAAGACAATGTGAATTGGGGGAAAAAGTGAAAGGGATATATTGAGCTAACCTAAAAAATAAATGTATCTAAGCATTTCCTATGTATCTAATATTCTAAAGAGGGAATTCAAATCAAATTTATTTCTCCCACCTAGTTGAGTGTGTGTAATTAGTGAAATACTAACATGTAATGAAATCATGTGTATAGATTTTAACACTTAAAAACCTATGATTTGACCTTGTATAGGTATTCAAACTTAGCTTAGGGATTACTCATTTTTTGGGATAAATATTTGAAAACCTTAGGATATATCCTCTCAAGGTACTAAGTGATTTCTAGTGATAGATATGAATAGGCTTAGGCTTGGGATGTTTATATATCTAAATTTTTTAGTAATTTCCTTTGAAATGACACGTGAAACATATTGGTTTATCTATATTTAGAATTTTAAGCTGGTAAAATGATTTTTAAAGGGTACATAGGTAGATATTATCCATATGGATAGATGTGTAGTGCAACATTGTTTGAGGAAGCATATACCTATCTAGAGAATAAGGACATTGATTCGAGTTTAGGAGGGAGTCTTAAAATTATATTAAGTTGTTCAAGTTGAGACTAGGGAAGTCCTATGTAATATTAATGAAAATTTAGTAAGTTTGAGCCCATATAAATATAAATGGCTAAGGAATAATGTAAATATAAACATGCATAAGTCAAGTATGTTAAATATTGGTCAAATCTGAAATTTCAAGTGTCTAGTACCAAATTTGAGTGTCTATGTTCCCCACATTTTATTCTAGTAGTGGAATTTCTAGAGTAAAAGGATAAAAGTGATATATGAAGATAACCATGATAGGGTGCTTAAGTAGGTACTTAGTTTTTCACCTTACTCTATGCAAACATATAATGAAACATGTATAAATAAGTTTGTAACTTATGATATAAATTATAATTAAAACATTAAAAAAACATGAAATTAAATATTTAAGGAACACATATACATGTATGTATGAAAAAAAAGATGTATTTTAGAGACTTGTTTTATGGGGACTTTGGGGAATAAGGTGATACAGTCCCTTGGAGATGTTAGTGT
Organism: Torreya grandis; assembly: GCA_037957365.1. Lineage (NCBI taxonomy): Eukaryota > Viridiplantae > Streptophyta > Pinopsida > Cupressales > Taxaceae > Torreya > Torreya grandis. The sequence continues at coordinate 14,038 of JARHVA010010055.1, forward strand.
TAAGCTATGGGTTGAGATAAATATTCCAAAAACCTCATTTAAAATGGAGAATTTCCAACAAGTTAAGTCACACAAAATTCAACCCCACACAACTCAATATATCTACAAAATGGAATATGGTATGGCTTACAATAAATTCTAGAAATGCCTTTTTTTTTTTTTGGGTGTAGGAATCGGTCCAGCACGGGCCCCTATAACTTGCAGTACGCCTAGTAAAATTTTTAACGTGGCGGTGCTGGTGCGACATGCCCTCTAGTACCATGAGGTGGGGTGGGGGGGGGGGGGGGGGGGACTAGAACCAGTGACTAGCAGAGCCACAATGGAAGTGAAATGCCTATAAATTTGTGAAAAGTTTCTAAATTATCCATTGCAAATTGATTATATGTTTCAATCTGAGTGATGCCTGAGTAATACATGTGTGATTATTTCATATAATTTTTTTATAATATGCAAAATATGTTCTCAATCTAATAACTCATGTAATTTGAGTCTAATAATTTGTGCAAAAATATCATAATATTCATGAAATTATAAACATATACCTCAAATTTTCCCTAAATATAATGATTTATGTAACCCAAGTTATATAATGTATGAAATAGTTTTTATATAATATATGAAATTCCATTCATAATCTTATAAATTCATGACATATTCCCTACACATGTCCCCTATGTGCTAAATCTATCAAATATAAGTAAATCTATAGTATTCTACATAAATCATTGCACTATGAAGTAATTTATGCCCAAATTTTGGAATATGTAACTTTTAAAGATTAATATATGATACTAATCACTATATATGCCACCCTTTATTATGAGGGATGTATCCCATGAATTACATATCTCAAAATAAGGAGTTATAGGCGTCATGTTTTATAATTAAAAGGTATAAGTAGTATAAAACATGTAATAAAATGTGGATAATAATTCATCATAATAATAATTGATCATCTGAATATATATTAAAAATGCATCTTGAGGTATACAAGTGTCATGCCAAGATAGATATTTATAATAATTATAGTGAATAGTCAACATAGAAAATGAGCATCCATAAATTGAGTAATAACTACATAGAAAGTTAATGATAGATATCATGGCACTGAAAACAAGATGAGGAGTGCATGATATGGATCATTACATAAACAAGATCAATATAAAACCCTATATTTATCCATAAATAAAAAACATAGTCACACATATTGTCATGGCCATGACACACACCATAAAGTATAAAATATAACACTCAATATCCCACAAGGTAAGATTCATATAAAATGGATAATAAAATGTCACACAAGAAAATAAATATGCATAATGGTTAATAAAATATCACATGAAAATGTATCCAAACAAAAAATAGATAAATAAACACATTATGAAATAGATAATTAATCATCTCATCATATAACACACAATACTATTAATCAAGTATAAAACAAGCAAGGATAATCTGCATAATCATTGTATGTTGTTATTGCATGTAAAAAAATATAATATCAAGGGAAATAAAATTATAACTAGTATGAGGAAGAATAATTCATTTATAATCAATGAAAAGTGATTAAATATGATCAATGTAAATACAAAAAATATAACTTTTTTAAAGTAAGAAGATGCCTCGAGTACGAACATGCCATCAATGTAATAAGGTAGCCCTAGGTGTAGGGATGTCTTAAATGTGTGTGTCTATGTCATATAAAACTTATATGTCTAGCATATCACTTATGTATACCATGAAATTAATGTCCATATAAAAATTGGATATACAATTTATTATATATTATAAATTATAAAATAATGTAAACATTCAATACATGTAATACATAGGTTCTATTTTCTATTTTTGAATATTTTATTTATTTTGAGATTTATTCTAAATTTTTTAAATTTAATATGAATTTGTGTAGTAAATTAAGGCAAGGTGTCAAGGTCATGAATTAAAAAAAAATGGAAGGGATCTAAAAATTTTGTTGCATGTGTCAAGGAATAGTGTGAAACAAGTGTAGTAACATACAAGTGTAGTAACATACAAGTGTAGAGGAATTAAAGGAAAGAAATATGCCCATGCTATATATGTGAATCACAAAATAATAGATCATGAGAATATGTGAGAGTTGGATGGATAAGAATATTAATTAATGTGTATTCTAACATGACAAGTATCCATAAATGTATGTGATCATGTAATCTCAATGTAGGCCATAATAGATATGCATTGTCAACACATAGGAGTGAACAAGTAGTATGCAGAAAATAATGTGAATTGGGATGAAGTTATTTTCAAAGATTAATTATCATTGAATATACATCACATATGTTTAAATCATGATAAATAATCAAAAGGCAAGGGCCAATAGACAACAAAATCAAGGTCTATAAGAATGATTAATGTAAAAACATGTAAATGTGCATGAAGATATAAGAATAGAGGGAATAAATAATCAATCAAACATCAATAATCTATGTAAAATATATTATGTTCCCACTATTCAAATATCCCATCAAGGGGATGATCATGTGTACTCTCTTTATCACGTGTTGTAATTTCTATATTCATCATGTAATTTATACATCATTCCAATATTCTACTATATCTATAGTATGATATCTAAAATAAATTGCATCATATCTAATAATTATTCTATTATATATCTATTGTACTTCAATTTATCATTTGACATTAGTATCATGTACATATGCTATGATTACATTAGATGTAATTTTATTTAATAAATTTTTTCTCTTTCATTTCTTGTTTCGAAGGCATTTAATCTCTTAAAATTGTAACAGAACATGATAAAATATAACATAATCATGACTCTTATCAAGTTTTTCATCCACTTTCCTTGACCATAAACTTTCTAGTATAACATTTAATTGATGAAACTCAAGATCAATATTAAACAAAACACTACATGACTTAGGACCAAGAGCTATAGGTAAATAATTAGATAAAATGCATGATTTAGATTATATATCCTTATTAAAGCATATAATGTTATATCCAAGAGTTTTGAGAAGATTCATGCTACATACATTAATTTCATATTGTAACCTTAAAATTGGTGCACTAATTTCCATTTATATGAGGTTAAAAATCAAAGGCTCTAGAAGGGAGAAAGGTTTTTTATTTAAAATTGGGATTAATTAGTGAGATATAGTATTACTGTGTGTTTTTATTTACTAAAGAGATAAATTTAGGTGAGTAATTTTAGGGGAGAAGTTTGGATGTGAATTTATCCCTAGTTTATAGGCTCAACTCATTGTATAAAGTCTTTCTCTTTATTAAAAAAAGATTTAATTAATTTTTTGATTACATTTTGTATCAAAACATGTTTGATCATGCCCATGATGTATAATTAAAAGGAAAATATGGAAGTTATATACTTTTGTTTTTTACCCAAACTTGGTTGAATTATTTGATAAGGAGTTTTTAGTTTTATAAATTTGATTTTTTCTATAGAAGTCCATAATTATGTTAGAAGGATTGAAACTTGGTTTGAAATCCATTTAATTAAAGAGTTTAAATATTAGTTTAGAATTTATTCAAATCATAGTCCACATTATTCAAAAAATTTAATATCTCACTCTCATGTGATATATCCATGATGATAGTTTTCATGCATTGATCTTATTAGAGACATGTGTTTAGAATTCAATCCTTCACCTATGCACTTCTTGTTTTATGTAGATCCATCAACCATTCCATTTTATCAGTGTGTTCCATTTAACCATTCAAATTTCCAATTATTTTAATTATTAATTCCATACTCAATTAATTTCCATGTGTCTTATTTAAGTCTTCAAAGTGACATGAACAAATAAAAGGTTAATTTTTATTATAGTTTTATATTCTTTTTTAATTTAATTTCTAAGATGTTTTTTTAATAAATGTGTCAAAATATTTTTTATTTCTATTTTAATATATATTTTAATTATTATTAATTAAAGTTGTGTTGATTGTAATAAGTATTTAGTTAAAAAATAAAAGGATTAATTTGTGTCAGTTGTCATCAAAATTGTCAAAAATATATTTTCATGTAACAAATGAATGTTTAGGGTACATGAAATATTTTATATTGAGTTCAATTTGGGGGAGAGGGAGGGTCACGGTGGGGAATAGTCATGAAAAATTTATCTTCAATCGAGAAGTCTAAAGTAAAATAGTTTTCATCCATGGTAGATATAGATGCAATTAATACTCATCAAAAAAGCCATTTTGGGAGTTGTTTAAGGTATTGTGGTCAATCCAAAAGATGTCAAAAATCATTAGGTGGAACATTAAGGATAATAATTACTTTCCCATCATTATTATTAGTTTTTAAAAAACTTACCTATGTCATGTCAAGTTTAAAAAATCTTGCAGAGTAATTTTAAACTCATTAAGTAAATTGTTCAGATGTCAAGATGAAAGTACCAAAATAAAAAAATATGTAGAGATTGTATGGTTTATAAATGAAATAAGGTGAAAATATAATATATCACATAAGCAATTAACACTCTTTTATAAATCAATTAGATAGTACTAGTGAAAAAGTAAAGGATGATGATGCAAAGGCTATAATTTTGAACAAAATTCCTAGTAATATGTAAAATATGGTTTTTAACCTAAGAAAACTATATCCAAGATTGGAAATTTTAGTCTCTAAATTTCTTGATGAGGGGAATTAAATTTTAAAAAAATAATAAAATTAAGAAACAGTGTTTATACAAAACAAGCATAGTGTTTTTTACAAACAAACATAACATGTGCCAAATTCTAAACCTCTAAAGGATAAATAGACATGTTTCTATTGTAAGAAGCTAGGGTACCTCATTATAAATTTTAAACAAATATAATAGAATCTCATAAATGGAAAACTATTAAAAAAGTCCTTGTTTATTGATAAAATTGATTGGTAAGATTTTTCACCCCATTAAAGTGATGAAGAGTATGTGTTTTGATATGTGAATGAAAATTGGTGTGTGTGTGGTGAAAATAAAATTTTAAATACAAATGTGTATATTATTTTTTTGTAAATGCTTCATATGGCATGTGTTGGTGATAATAATAACACTCATTATAAGTGAAAGCGTGAATAATTATGTTGACATATGTAGTTGATCACTAGAAGTGAATATGTAAGTGATATACTGGTGAGAAGCCTATAAATCACAAAAATTGAAATCATAAATAATTATTTTAATATATATAGTTTTAGAACATGATGCAAAATACATACCTAGTCTATTTTTAAATATATTTGTAGTGTTGAAATACATGTTTGTTTCTAGTAAGTGTGGTATGGTTTCTATCCCTATGTCCACACTAAGGGGAAATGTTAGTATTAATTAGTGTGATATAATATTATTGCACATGTTTTTTCCTTGAAGAACTAAATTTAGGTGAATATTTTTAAGAAAGAATTTTGAATGAGAATTGATCCATATTTTATATAATCAATTCATTTATAAAAGTCTCTCCCTCTACTGAATAACTATTGAAATGATTTACTGATTTAGGTACCCCTTTGGAAATCATTCTTATAGTATTAGTGTTCGTAGTTACATATATTACTTTTGAACATCCTTATCTAGAACCTCTTAGCTAGGCACACTTTTTTTAAACTCATATTGTTTTTGTAACTTTTCATTTTATAACTTTTCCTTATGTATATGTTTTTTTTCCTAATGCAAATTTTTTGTTTGTAACTTTTATTTTTTTAAATTTTCCTAATCTAACTTTTTGGTTGTAACTTTTATTTTTATAACTACCATTTTGATATATATATTTTTTAATTTATATTTTTACAACATAATTTTAGAAGATATAACTAAAATTCAAATAGTTTGTTCCACTATAGAAAGTGTGCTTGAATACTATGGTTATTTAATAGATGTATCTGATGTAGATTCACTACTATCAATAAAATATTATATTATAAATTTTAAATCCCAAGATTTATTTGTATGATGTATGTGAATTATATGATAATCACAATAGTATTTTGATATCTTTAATAGATGTGTAGGATGTAATGTTATAAAATTATTTTGAAACATATTCCTTGGAATTTTATTTGGATTCTTATTACTCTTATGAAAAATTATTACTTAAATAGTTGTAGGTTATTTTTTATTTATACCCCATAGTTGAGATGAAATATTCTAAGATATAGAGGTTTTGGATGGAGAGATAGATATGTAATTAACATTAAAATGTTCATGATATTTTATATGTGTAATCTTATCTTAAAGTGATGTGAATTTTACATAAAATTTTGATTTAATTTTGTAACATCTCTATGGATTTATTCATAGTAATCAATCCATCATAGATGGTTATATAGATATATTAATGCTCATAGGTTGATAATATGTATCTTTAAAACTACAAATCATAGTCATTTTAGGTTTGATGTTCATAAAAAAATTTCAATAAGACACACCCTACCTCTTGGGTTTTTGATAGAATGAACCTATTGGGAGGGATGTTATCTTCCACAACCTTGAGGAGTAATGAAATAAGTTACCCATGGAGGATTTTTATATTTGACATTTAATCAATAAGTGATAGTAAGGAGAGATGAATATTATTCATTATTAGTTACATCCTTAGTTTTATTAAAGATACATTTTGACCCATTTCATTACATCATTTTGAAATATGTTACATATTTAAATAAAGAGACGTGTAATTATGATTATCATATATTAAATTATAAAATGTAAACTATGTATATTAATTATAGTCATTGCATAATTCCAAAAATAAATAATTGACCATCCCATAAAATTTTAAGTAATTTTAGGGAACCAAAAGATACTTTTAATAAATCTCAATAGATAATTGAAACCTATAAATTAATTTTAAAATAGATGTCCATCAATTTCTAGGTCAAGTTTTCCAAAAAAATGTAAAACTCTAATCCTAAAGAATCCATACATAGTTTTAGTGAGAAAATAGGTTTTTGGTCAAATGAATACAAGTAAAACAAACTTTGAGTATTTTAAAAATAGAATCATTTTCAGTTAGATATGATATAAATAAGTCAAATCCTTAATACAAGGATAATAAGCATGAAATCCTATGTCCTAATAAAAAAATTCATATTTACACATATAAAATAAGGGGAAATAAAAAATTAAACTTCGGAGTAAAACCTTAAGATATAAATCTAAAACCCTAATAAATAAGGATGAAACCATAAGATTCAAAGACATAGGGTTTTACTATGTTTTAGAGAAATAATGGGTTCACCAATATTTTCATCTATTTAATGTTTAAGTTAAATTAATAGGATAAAACTATAAAATATTTATATTTCTCAAGTTATACAATTAAAAAACAAATTTGAGTGTAACTAGTCAAATTTTACTAATTTACTATAATTTTTTATTTATAAAAACACTAAAGAATTGAGTACTTAGTTTTTTTTTGAAATTTTCAAGTTTGTGATAGATTAAAATTGTCAATAAATATTAGGAAAGGGCTTGTGAATGCTTAGATATAGAAACAATGTATATGTGAGATGGGAAAAGTCCAATATTTCTTGGTCACCTCTGTAGTGTGACATTATCTGCTTGGGTGAAAAAATTTCTTTGCTATCTTCACTAGGTTATAGTAGTATTAATCATTTCACCCATGTTTAATAAGGGCCCATGTGTATAAAAATGTATTCAATCTCATGTTCTCCTTGCTTCTAATTCCTATCTCTTTGTAATTTAAGATGAAGTCATTTTGAATGGGTAAAATGGGTGAAAGGGATGGTTTGAACTAACCTCAACCACCCTTTTTGGGTAATCACTACCTACATATTCAATACTCTAAATATGGAAGTCAAACTAAATATAATTTACCACCTAGTTCAATATGTGCAATTAATGTAATAATAACATGAAATATAATCCTATTTATGGATTTTAACAATTGAAAACATGTTATTTTACCTTTTATATGTATTTATACTTAGATTAATGCTTTATGTTTTGAGGGTTTAAATATTTTGAAACTTTAGGATAATTCCTCTCAATGTGCATAGTAATTTCTAGTGGTAGATAGATAAGTCTTAGATGTGAATAGGCTTAGGCTAGATATGTTTATATAGCTAACTCTTTGGGTAATTTTATTTGAAATTACATGTGAAATGTATGGGATGGCCCATATATATAATTTGAATTTTATAAAATGACCATTAAATGGTGTGAAACATATCCAAACCGTGTGGACTAATATGCAATGTAACACTGTTTGAGGAAGCACAAACTTATCCAGAGAATAGAAATAATGATACACATGAGACAAAATTTTAGAATGGTGTTAAGATATTTAGGTGGAGACTTAGAAAATCCCATGTAAAATAATGATAATTAGGAAAGGTCAAACCCATAAATGTATGAATGGATAAGGAATAATGTAAACAAGATCCATGTATGTGTATATAAGTCTAATATGTTAAAGATTGCTCAAATATGACATTATCAAGTATTTAATACCATAAATGAGTGTCTACATTTTCCCTAAAGTTAAATAGAATTATTATGATAAGGAGTGCTCTTACATTATGAAAATGACATCAATGGCATATTTAATTTTTTTATTAAAGATAAATATTATTCATCATTTATTAAATGACATCAATTAGATCCTTCAAGTTGATTACATAAATTAAATCCTTCAAGATGATGATAATATGAAAAGTTAACATATGACAAAAATATCTACACATAAGTTTTTAATTGTTAATATTTAAGAAAATGAAACATATATATATATATATATATATATATAACAAAACATGTTAAAAATTAACTAATAATGAAAATGTTGTGTTAAAAATTAGGTGCTATTGAGATTTTCCTTATTAATTTTTCATATCAAGACATATATTTTTATTTATTGTATGTAACTACAAAAAAACTAAATGACATAAAGGATATGATTATTTTTCACAAATAAATAATATAATCTTATTTTATTCCTAATACTTTCATTTCATGCCAAAAAAATAATAATAATAATAACATTGAACTAACATTTCAAAGTTTTTGATTGATAAAAGGAGAATTACGCATCCCTCACCTTTCATTAACATAAATTAAAACTTAAAATATTTATGGAATCTTATTTTTACATAGTTTGTAAAAAAAAAAGAAACAAAAAATATGCCTTCTTTCAAATCTAAATTCTATAAATGGATTTCTTCCAAATATAAAAACCATAAATTCCATACGAAAATTTATTCTTGAGATATAAAAAAGGAATCCATAAATCATGAAACATTGTAACTGTAAACAAGTCATTATCTTAGCCCAATGTCTACCATATTCATAAAAAATATCTTCCATGGTATAGAAATCACCACCCACTAACGATATAAAATCATGGATCATGAAATACGAAAATGAATGGTGAAGGGAAGTTAAAAGGCCTACTATAAATTAAGAGTAAGGATCAAAGGTTAAAAATCAATTCCATAGACTATGTTGTTTTATTAGTTTTTGTAATCAACATGCTATTTAATGGCCCTTTTAGTTTTTTAATTTAATAAAAATCTTGCCTACCACCTTTTATGGTTTTTTAGTAGGAAAGTTAACTAGGAGGTCTCCTTTTACAGGTTTTCAACCATGATAGTCCAAAAAAAAAACACTCATATCATAATTTATATCAATGACTAAGTAATATAAAATTTTCCATCTTAATTTCAATTCCTTTTCTGATTCAATAACTTCTCAATATGACATCATCTAGAAGGGGTCATTTTAAAAAAACTAGTTCCTTTTCACACCCCTTCAAATTGGGGAGCCACCTAAAATAGTACTAATATTTTGGAATCAAAACTAAGGAAATTAGGTTATATAACCCAATCACTTTTCTCACTACTAAATATAATCAATAAAGGGTATAGTGTCATTCCCAAAAACTTACATAATGAAAACACATAAAAAATGGGCCAATTTTTTTTGAATACACATTTCAAATTTAGTACAATTGAATTTACCATTGGATAAAAATATTAATTCTTTTATACAAATAAATCATCCAAAAAAAATTGCATTCCCAAATTACATGGAGACAATGTGCAAGTGGACACATGGTCGCTACATAACCATGTAGGTCCCACTTTCTGTAATTAGCCTACATGATCTCATACAAACCTATAGATCTGTAGAAGATCATAGTGGAACCTAAATACCTAATTAATATAAATTATGTGTAACTAAAAATAGGTGGGTTCAAGTAACCACATGCTCAAATGATTATATACAACCTTTTTTGGTGTTTAAAAATGTCTTTAGGCAAATTTGGCCAATTACAGGGCTCAATTCACAATTAATTTGAAATTAAAGTTAAATTTCAAGTTAAAATAAATTAAGGGGAAAGTGATAGTAAGGAATAAATATATTACTCATATGACCTTAAAGGGGGTCTAAAATATTTTGTTTGAGCCCCTTAAGGATGGAACAACCCATTTCTATTATCGTATCAATTCAACCTTGACCATAAGATTAAATCAAAGGTAGAGAAACATTAGAAAACCTTTTGGAGAAAATAAAGGATTAAAAATAGCCATTAATTAAAAAAATAAAATTTTTGAAAGGAGGTAGGAGGTGTTGGAGGATGACTTGTCCATAGTCACCTCCCCCCCTCTTGTTTCTTAGCCTTGGATGACTGTCATTAATGGAGTCTCCAAGATTTTGGTTCTTTTTTTGTTTTGTTTAGATTGAAAATTTTATTTAATAAAAGTATGTATGGTTTAATTTTCAATTTCCCCATATTCTCTAAATAATTATAGTTGGTTTAGATCTACCAAAGTTGTCAAAAATGTTTCTAGAAAGTTAAAGCTCCACGATAACCATTAATGGCCATCAAGCCAATTTAAGGTAATTTTATTTTTAAAACATATACTAAAGTTTTTAAATTTGTTTAAAATGATATAAGGCACATAAATAATGGGGGTCCCTTTTTGGGTTAGCTCATTTTTGGGATTCCAGGAGCCCTACAAGAAAATAAGATCAAAAAGTGCTTCTTCTTAGGAAATAGCTCATATCTAGAGAAATATGCCATTTCAAGATTTGAAAATTGATAGAATAACACAAAAAAGTGAGGGTGGTACCTTTTGAGGTCACCCTAGTGCCAACCTTAGATCTACTTAAAATAACCATTTAAAAATCTCATAAGGTTTGTGTAAGTTTTTGGTTTGGATAAAAAACATAACACACAAGTTGAACTTTTAAAAAAGTAATTTTAATTTATCAAAAAAATTGTTTTATATGTATTTTAGGATGGTGGTTAGTATTAATAACTATTACAACCATATCTAAATGACTAACATCTATGAATAGTTGCTTGGATATATAAATCCATTTAGCCAAAATGCTAGCTATAACCTTCTATTAACATGGTGCAATCATTGACCCCTCAGCTTCTAAGCTACCGAAACATACACTAATCCCACCTTAGGGGCCTTTAAATCCACCACATAGTCACATGGGTAACCAATGGATAAAAAAGAAACATGCCATTAACTAAGTGGTTAGTACCCTTCAAAAAGACCTATGTGTTTGCAAAAGTTCCCTTTAGAGGGTTGATTTTCAAAAATTCATAACTATAAAACCTTAAATAGAAACATTATGTAAATAGTGTCAAAAGTGTGTGTGTGTGTGTGTGTGTGTGTACATATATAATTGTGAGATCTCCACTACACCATTTTGCGTACAATAAAATTAGGTAATTAGGGTAGTTTGTAAAGGAAGTACAAGGAGTTTTAGTAGTGAAACTTTAAAAATTAATATTAAATCAACTATAAGTTATTTTTTTACTATAAATTTCATTATTTTCTTAATTACCGCTATTTTATAATACAAATAAAAATTTTAAAATGTTGAGTACTTAAAATTGCACAAATATTATACAAATGCTTTTAGACATTATTGGATGTAACAAAATCTGCACATTATGAAAATTTGGAAAGAGATAATCTTTATTTTCTAAAAACTATAAATATATAGAGAAATAAATATCCAAATAGAATTTAAAAATTGATTTTCAACATAATAAATTCATTTCATTACTTTTATAGTTTGATATAATCAGGGGAAAGAGTATTCAAGAGATATAAGGACATCAAGCTAATTTCCAATATTTGTGAAAAATAATTACATTAGACACATATATTAAATATAATAATTAAAATAAAGTGGATCTTAAATAACCAATAATATTTAAATATTTCAATACAAGAGTGTTTAAAAATTTAATGTTGAAATGAGCTCCATAAACAACCACAAGTCCAATTGAAGAAGGGGCTTTCCTCCCATCCATTTTCCATCATTAGGTGGCTACCCTAAGTACCCCTGAGTTTAATAATATCAAATTATAACATATTAACATCATTGGTGTAAGGTGTAATAAGTTTACAAGTCAAGGTTTAGATGATAAATAAAACACAACAAGGATCACTCACTAAGTAATACATCTAGGAGATGAGCAAATTATTTTACATATAAGAGGATTTCAATCCCCAACATAATAATTCAAATAAAAATCAGCATTTAAAATACCACAAAGATAAAAAGGTAAACATAAACACATTTTAAACATAAAATTCCCATTGAAGGAGAAGAAGAATATGGGGATTCCTCCCTCATGTTTTACCATCTCTTACACATGAGAGAGCATCAGTAGAATAGAACATGAAAAAATTAACACATATCAAGGTATAGGAAATATGGTTCCACCGACCACTAACTCTATACTAATGAAAATCATGTAGGAGGGCATAGGAACCTGGTTCTACTAACCACTACCACTATGTAAAATAACACAAGAAGGAAAGTAAATTCAAACCCATTCAGTAGCATAACAATGTAAATTTTAAACAAGGAATGTATTTTTAAAATAAGAAAATAAATTATTAAGGATTGTACATCTCTAAAGCTCAAGTGGGAAATAAAAAACATAGTGGCCATAGGCACAACTATGACAAGGAATGATAATAAGAGGGTAAGGAAAGAGGCTCTACACCTCTTTAAATCAAGTAAAAATGTAAGGTATAAACTTCTCATTTTAAAGTAAATAACATAAAATCAAAAAAAAGGGTACATTGAATCCTACCTTATTTCTCCTTTGGGATCTACACAAAGACTCCTCTGAAAATGCAAGGTTAAGTTCTCCTATACACCAAGGTTCCTTCCTTCTCTACTTGACTTCCTCTTTATTTTTTATCTCTCTTATAATATATAAATTGAAAAATGGAAAAAATTGTCTCAAGGAAGGTTTACCTTCCTAAAATAATCTTAATCATTATCCTCTAAATTAAAAGGAGAAGGTGACATATGTCCCTTACCATCCCTTGGTCCATGGTCAATAAGTCTCCCCTAGAAATAAATTCACTTACAAACCCATGTGGTAAAATAAGTCCCTCCCTAACTAATGATCCCACTATCCCATGCCATAAATGTAAAATGGTTTCATCTTTTATATTCATCTACACTCTAAACAAGGTATCAATCCATTATATAGTCATAAAGGGCCTTAAATGAACCTCTAACCAATTCTAGAACACTCAAATTCCACTTACAATCTTAGCTAAATGTGTCCATTTTGGGTCAATGGGAACACTTATGTGGCTTAAAATTATACTTTATGAATGAAACAAAAATTAAAGGATTCTCCTAAGGTTTAGAATAATATGTATGAATAGTATCTAAGGGGTTGAATAGTTATATTAGTGTTAAATAAGTCCACAACTTCTGATTAGATCCACATATGACACAAGGAATGGTTTAAATCATGGAATTTTCAAACACTCATGCCACCAATTTACCAATTATGTGCTTTTTATATCCCAAATTTTCACCCTAGATAAGTTTAATAAACCTTCTCAAATTTGGAATAACATGGAACTATCTCTCATCATAAACAACTTACTACAAGAGACAAATCTCTAGATTTGAAAGGGATAACTCCCTTGATCTATCATTAAGTTCACACACTACACTAGAATAATCAATATTAGGGGTGAAAATGGAAAAAGTAAACATAAATAAACATAAACTAATAAATTTGATACACCAAAGATAAGTCCACATAACACACTTGCATCTAAACTAAGTAAGGAGACTCCTAAAATTGACCTCAACTCAATGTCCTTATAGCATAAGTGTTTCTCATAGAGGAAGATAACTATGTATGTCTAGAGGTTGGTAAAAATAATGTCTGATACTAGATGCCGATAATCCCTCTCATACTTCAATACACACTCAAAAAACACATACACTTTATGGGACATGTTAGAAGAGATATCACTTACACAAAACATGCAAGAGAATAATGGAATCAAGGAGAAGATATTCTTCACTTTCCAACCACATAAACCACTTGACACACTCAATAAATAGATTAAAAAAATTAAACCAAATTCAAAAAATTTATTCAAATGCCAATCAAGATGTAAAACCAATAGGGTTTTTCCATACCAATTTTGGATCCATTACAAATCTAAAAAGGCTTGCATATATGGATCATAAGATAAAAGAGAGAAGAAGATAAGTAGAATGGTCATAATTCTAAGTGTCAATACATGGAAACTAGTTAAAATTAAAGAGAATGAGTTGTAAAAGAGGTCAGGAAGTTGTCATGAACATGTGTCAATTTGAAACATAGCACCTTCCTCAAGTTGGCATAGAGATCCTCATTGTCTTACTTGAAATTGCCTTGATGATGATGAGTCACTTGATTTCTTGATATTATACATGGGAAGTTAGAAACAAGATAGTGACATTTATATATGTGTTTATAACTGATCAAATCCCCTTTTTCATTTATCATTCACTATTTGTAGTCACTCACTATCCCTCTAAGCCTAGTTCTTCACACTTATCACTTAAGTGACCTATAGATATTCAAGAAGGTTCATTGAAAAGGTGTTAGAAAAATCAATTAGACATTTTTTGTCTTTTAGTCTATCATATAGATCTCAATTAAACTCAAACAACACTTTTCACCTTCCCACTTAGGTAGTCACTTTGCCTTCTCAATGTCCTATTCAAATTGCCTATAATGAATGATCTAGTAGAGAGGTTTCCATGAAAAACCATGGTTATATTTGAGTATGAGTAGTTATATTAAGTATCTACACACCTTACATAGTGAATTTCATCTATCCATTACTTTACGTACCTATGAAACACATTGATTCCTTTAAAGGACAAAGAATTAGGCCTATTCGTTAAGTGATGGTATAATAAAAATGGATGGTGAGGAGACATAGAGAATGATAATCATGTCCAAGTCACTTTATAGGTCAAATTACCCCTTATATATACATTCCCATTCATTTATTTTCCATCAGTTTAAATGAGGGTTTTAGGTCTCTTAACTTATTAACATTGATTCATAAAACTTGAAAGCTCAACCCTAAAAAAAATCCCAAAAATATAGAGTTTATGACCCTCATAAACTACCCCTAAGTTATTGAGACACCATGCACACCATTTGTATAGATATGAGAAAATTAAGTTGGCTCTCAAGATCTTGCAATCATTATGAATACACTTGAGAGAATTGACCCAAAATGATCAATCTTCAATTATTCTATGTAACATAATGGATCTTACCAGTCCTCCACTCCCCTATAAATTTTATCAAATTAATTTTAAAGGTCATATGGCCTTGTGAATCAAGTTAGGCACCTTAGGGGTTTAGGTGTAGTATTAGGCCTAGTCTTCAAGACTATGTTTTTATGATATCTGACCATTTGTGAGTATCACAGTGAATGTGAGGCATATTAGAAATTGTTTTACCTTCATTCCAAATCTTCACATCATCCCAAAATCATTAAAATCTCTTCCTTTCATCCATTTATCATCAATGTATCATGGTCTATAGGTTGGACTGCTTGTGGATTACCCTCTATCTGTGATAAAATAGAGGGTACTTCCCCTATTAATAAAACTTGAATGAGATCATGGCAGCATAATTTAGGTCACGGTGATGTTTTATACAAATTTTTAAAACTTTATCATATCTCTAGAGATCCTAACATCAAATGTTCTCAAGACTAGCTTTTTATACCTGTGACTATGCAAGATTATATGCAGGGTTTTATCTAAATTGAGTTTGAGGATCATCAATATAGGTTGAGGTTAATAATTATTAAAAAAAATTGTTATTGTGTCATTACCATTTTGATATTTATTTCAACATGATCCATCTATCTTTCACCTTTGCATACTTCCAAATTGTATCTCTCCACTAGCTAGAACTAGTTTGCAGTCAGACTGTAGGTGTCTCGCTAAGGAAATAAAATGGTTCATGTCAGTTATAATTAGTTTTTTAGGAATAAATTATATTTTATTTATTTCTTATATTTTCATTGAGATCATCTCATACTTATTTAATCTCATTTCATGACTTGGGATCATGTAACCATCTCTCACCATCACCCTGTTAGGTATCATTGTAAGTTAAAGGTTCATGTCAATTAGTCACTCCTAGTTATAGGAGAACAAGTGAATTTTTCAATTGAAATTTTATTAATCCATCACAATTATATGATATGATTTAAAATAAGTGCATTATCTTTGATGTGGGGCTATTTATAGGAGAACAAACACTATAACTATGAAAACACTATCTACATATCTCAATGGTACTCACTCCTAACACAAGGATATTATCTTGCCTATAAATACATGTTCACACATGCAAAATAATATTAAAAAAAACATTAAAAGGAAGAAAATATCTTGAATTACACCTACACTACTAGTTCACATAGATCAATCCAAATAGAGAAGGAAAACTAAGGTGTTGGGGTTGTGCAAAAAAATTGAAGGCATCAACAATATTAAAGATTGTTCATAGAGCATAAACCACCAAACTATAAACTATTTACATGGAAATTAATTCCATATATTATATTGACTTCCCCCAAATGAATTTAGTCTAACTCCTCTCCTTTTGTCTATACCAAGTGTAAATTGATTGACCTTGTCCAAGAGAGTGATGAGAGAGATGGACTGATTTATAACAATTTTGAACCTAATTAAGCTTCATAATCTTTGAAAATAATTTTTTTGGTCTAAATATGTCCTCTTTATTACTCCTCACATGCCAAGTGTGTCATTCAAGCTGTACAATTGCCTATTTTGTTGTTGATCTTCTTAAATCTATGTTTAACCTACATTATGTTAGTTTCAAAATATTTTCCTAATATAATCTAACATATTTTCCATTACATATACTCTTTAACATTTTTCCCTTCATGAAAACTTTACAATTCACCTAGAGTGATAAAAAAGGTGACATAAGGGAATATTAAGACAAATGATACATATGGTCTATACCAAGTGTAAATTGATTGACCTATTTGACCTTGTCCAAGAGAGTGATGAGAGAGATGGACTGATTTATAACAATTTTGAACCTAATTAAGCTTCATAATCTTTGAAAATAATTTTTTTGGTCTAAATATGTCCTCTTTATTACTCCTCACATGCCAAGTGTGTCATTCAAGCTGTACAATTGCCTATTTTGTTGTTGATCTTCTTAAATCTATGTTTAACCTACATTATGTTAGTTTCAAAATATTTTCCTAATATAATCTAACATATTTTCCATTACATATACTCTTTAACATTTTTCCCTTCATGAAAACTTTACAATTCACCTAGAACATAAGGGAATATTAAGACAAATGATACATATGACCAAGGTAGAATATGTCATCTGACCTTTAAAATGAAACTAGACCTATCTTAGGACCATCTTGACCATTTTATCACTTAAAAAGACCCTATATAAATTTTTAATATAGAGGGGGTTGACCATGTTTAACCTAGGGTCAAATTGGTCAACATTTAGGTGATTTCTTAGGGATAACATGCATGTTATGCTAAGGACTAGTTACCTTATCCTATCTTTGGGAAATGGAGTCACCTATACACTATATTTAACATTTAAAAACCTTTGAAAATACACAAAACTACACCAAACACAACAAGGAAACAAACACAAAAGACAAGAAACTAAGGCACACACTTATGCTCTCATGAACACTAAGGGAAAACACACACCATCTCAAAGGGAAACACACACCTATCCTAATATGTAAAATACCTCAAAACACTTGAGGTTAATAATAAATCTTCATTGTTTTAAATAGGGTCAAATATAATTCCTCTTTCATCACTTTTGATCCAATAAAACATGATTTCATATTATGCATACTTTTCAATAAACACTTGCTTATGTAGATGGTCAAATGACTTACCATCTTTGGATCTTCTATTGACTACAAGTGTGTCACTTAGATCTCTCATGAATACTCCATCTATTTCTCTTGGAAGATTTTTTTTCATTTTATCTTGCCTATACTTTGTCATGATAACTTGATAGTCTTCAATTTGAGAATTGGATATCATCAAAACTTTTTCAAATTCAAGTGCCTTTAAAATATGACATGCCTTCTATTAGGAGTCATCAAGACTATCTTCAGATCTACCAAACACTTCTTGGTTTACCACAATTATTTCTTTCTCAACTAAGGCCTTCGACTCTTCTTTATGCTCATCAACCACATATTAGTCTACCAAGGTTATTTCTTTCTTAGTAGAGACCTCAAACATCTCCTTGTACTCTTTTAGTGCATGATTGACTTTATCATAAGGTCTATAATCTTTTGGAAAAGTTTTAGGTCTACTCAATTCCTAAAATTCCTACATGATGGCTTTGAATTGTTGCCACATATCATATACTTCCTCTTGAGGTTCATGTGTATGAGTGTTCTCTTATTTTGCAAGTAGAAATGAGTGATCACTAAGAATATCATGCTTTGCTATAGTTGGGATCTCAACATCCTAACCCATGTCTACAATATAGTTTCCCCATGAAACATGTTCTAGAATTTTATTATGATCTACCTCAATTACTCCATAAAAATATTCATGAAGGATGGAAGTACCAAGGCTTGTTTCTTCAAGTTCACCTTGCTCAGCTCCCCACTCATCAAGATACAAATTAGATATACCATCAAGAAAATTTAGAGGTTCTTGATCACTAGGGTGGTCATATTATTTAATGACATTTCAATTCATGTTATAATTATAGGTTACATATGTCTCTACATGAAAACTAGATAGAGGTTCTAATTTGATTCTCAATTGTATACCATATCTAGTCCTAAATGCCATATAGGACTAGTCTTAAGTCAGATAACCTCCAATTTTAGAAATAAACTCTCTTGAAAAATAAAGTATAAAATGAGGAGGTACATCTACAACTACAAGATCTTGAGAAATAGTTAAATTTGGATAAGCATGGAGAATAATATTCAAACCTTTTATTATGCCAATTATCTTAGTAGATGGCCCATCTAATTATAACATTCCTTTGGAATGAGTCTCATACTTCAATTTTAACTTATCCTCTATTTTCTTGGGCAGGACACAATTACTTTCTCCACTGTCAATAATACAAATGTGTACCAAAGCATCTCCAATGATGAAGGATAGATAGAAATGAGGAGGTTTGTCTACCTTTTCAACTTTGTTTGACTATCCTTCATAGGGATTCGTGGTGTTTTTCAAGGCTTCCTCTCTCCCACTAGGCTATTTGGATGTCAAACTAAGTTTGGATAGCTCCTCTTGAAGTAAGTCTATTTTTCCAAGTATTGACAATGTATCCCACATGGATACATTCACATGAGACCTCTTCATCTGATCTTTAATATTAGTGAAAGAAAAACTAAATTTTACTTGTCCACTAGGAGGAATGGTGGTGCCTATAACTTGAGAATTCTCAGGTATGAAATCACTTATAAAATTCTAATCTCTTTGAGTTACTTGTGTATTTTGAATAAAATTATAAATACCTACCCTTTGAGATGTTTGAACATTCATAAATTGACCATTAGCAGCCCATTGAACTTCTTAACTACCTTTCTCTTACTTCTTATGTTTGAAAATATAGGATCTACATATATGCTTCACTTTCCTTGATAATATATAGCACATGAATCATATTTCTACCAATTAACCAATGTATACCCCCCTTAAACACTCTTCCCATCAGTCACTTCTCCATTTGGCACTTCATCTTAAGTCACAACTAGCATAGTTCCCAAACTTTCCATGAAGGCTTGATTAAAGGACTCATTGACATTGGAATATGGATCATGAGGTTGACCCCATGAAGGTTGAATATCATGCTCTTGGGAAAGGTTATTTTGAGTAGGCATTACTACCCTTGAGATAGAAGGAACATTGGGGTTATATATATTGTGTGACTTAGATTGAACCAACTATCCTTGACCTTTATTATGACCTTAGAAAGATGGTCAATTGCCTTGATAGTTAGGGTAGGAATGATTAGGTTGATAGTGTCTTTGGAAAGGACTTACTTGATGCTATTAGATAATCTTATTAATACCTAAGATCTATTTCTCTATAGCTCTCATTTTGTCTTCCTCATTAGACTTACTTGGTTGACTAAGGGTTGTAGGATTGTGTTTAGGTGTAGGAATAAGAGAAAAAATAGGTGTAGGAGTTTGTAAATAAATAAATAGAGGCATGGGGGGTTTTGTGGAAATATTTCCAACTTTAATTAGACAATTCTCTTCCCTAATGATGACTTCATAGGTATTAGGCAAAGTGTTACCTCCCATAGATTGTATCATTATTAAAATGTCACTATCAAATGTTTTAAGATAGTCAATGAAAGCATGGACAGCTGTTGGTCTTACCAATATTGGGATTATATCCCATGTCTTCTTAAATCTTATGTTGAAGTCTTGAATGAGTTCTTGATGTGATCTCATTATGTTGGTCATCTGTTGAGTTAGTAATAAGTTATCACTCTTATCCTCAAATCTTCTTCTTAATCCATATCCCAACTCATCCCTTATGGTAATTAAATAAAGAACCAATATACCATACCATTAAAGAGATTTAACTTTAAAATATATATCCATCAATCAAATTTTCATTTTCTCCTTAATGATGTGATGGATATTATAGAAGTTAGTAATGTTTATAATATGCTCAATAGGTGTAATTGTAGTCTCACTGATGTACGATGGAACACTTTTGAGGGTAGATATGGGAATATAATCATAGTGGTCAAGTCTTAGAGGACTATAGCCATTGAAGGATAAAAAAGGAAAAAAAAATTTCATGGTAACTTTAGGACTTTGCAAGAATGGGGTAATCAAGAATTTTCTTATGGACTTGTGAGCAAGGTATGATTTCTTTGGATAAGGATGAATGTTTTCAAATATACTTGCTTTATATGAATAATGAGGAGATATTAAAACTAAAAAGGAATGAATTTGGTGAGAGACCTTGTATTTACCTTAGGAATGAAAGATTGCATTAGTTTTCAACCAATATTCAAATGTTGGAGTCTCCAGATACTGTAAGAAGTGGACTGTTACAGCTCCTTATTGTCAAGACCAACATCCACCTTGAACAACCTTCTTGGACTTCATGTCCCACCAAGTGTGACAAAAATATTATATCATAAAAAATTTCATTATATAAGTTAAATAAACCTTCTCAAATTTGGAATAACTTGTAACTATCTCTCCTCATAGATAAGCTACTATAAGAGATATATCCCTAGGTTTGAAAGGAATAGCTCCCTTGATCTATCTTTAAGCTCACAAACTACACTATACTAATCACTATTTGAGGTTAAAATGGAGAAATGAAACATAAATGAACTTAAACTAATGAAGGTGATACACCAAAGATAATTCCACACAACACACTTGCATTTTCACTAAGCAAGAAGACTCCTAAAACTAACCTCAACTCTGTCATTCTAGCATAAGTATTTCTCATAAAGGTAGATTGGTATGAATGTATATAGGTGGGTGAGAATAAATTATGATACTAGACACTAATAATCCTTCTCATTCTTATAGATACACTCAAAAAATGCATACACTTAACGAGACATATTAGAAGATATATAACTTACACAAACATGTAAGAACATAATGAAAGCATGAAAAAGGCATTCATCACTTGTCAACCACATAAACCACTTGACAAACTTAGGCAAGATATTTAAAATATTAAACCAAATTCAAAAAATTTATTCAAATGTAAATAAATATGTGAAACTAGAAGATATTTTCCATACTAATTTTTTATTCATTACAAATCCAAAAAGGCTTGCATATATAGAGCATAAGACATATATAGAGCATAAGAGAGGAGAAATAAGAAGAGAAGCGGGAGGGTGAAAATGCCAAGTTTAAAAACTTAGAAACTAGATAAAATTAAATATAATTATTTATAAAATAGGTTAGGAAGTTTTCATGAACATGTTTCAATTTGAAACATATCACCTACCTCAAGTTGGCATAAAGCTCCTCATTACCTTACTTGAAACTGACTTGATGATGAAGATTCAATTGATTGATTGAAACTAAATTATATATACTATCATGGGAATTTTGAAACAATATAGTGATATTCATCAATGTCTCTCTAATTTATGAAATCCCCTTTGTCATTTGTCATTCAATATCTACAGTCACTCACTAGCCCTCTAAGCCTAGATCTTCATACTTGTCACTTAAGTGACCTATAGATATTCAATAAGGTTAATTGAAGAGGTGTTATGAAAATAAAATAGACATTATTTATCCTTTGGTATATTTTGTATACCTCAATGAAACTCAAATAACACTTCTCATCTTCCCACTTAGGTAGTCACTTTTCCTTCTCACTGTCTTATTCAAACTACCTATAATGAATTATCTAAAAAAGAGTTTTACATGCACAACCATGGTTATATTTGAGTATGAGGAGTTATATTAAGTCTATACACACATTACATAGTGAATTTCATATCCATTCTTTTCTACACCTGTGAAACACATCAATTCTTACATACGACATAGAATTAAGCCTATCCATACAAGTGATGGTATGACAAAAGTGGATGGTGAGGATCCAGAGAGAATGATAATCATTTAAAAGTAATTTTATAGATTAAATTACCCCATTTAGATTTATTCACATTCATTTGTTCTCCACCAGGTTCAAATGAGGGTTTTAGGTCTCTTAACTTCTTAACATAGATTCATAAAACTTAAATGCTCAACCCTAAAAAAAATCCCACAAATTTGGAGTTTAGGACCCTTATAAACTAAACCTAAGTTCTTGAGGCACCATGCACACCATCTATAAAAATAAGAGAAAATGAATTTGGCTCTTGAGCTCTTGTAATACATTCTGAGTACCCCTAAGAAAGAATTGGGCCAAAATGACCAATATTAGATTATTCTATGCAACTTGATGGTTCTTACTAGTCCCAAACTACCCTATAAAGGTTATAAAATGAATTGGAAAGGTAATATGGTAATGTGAATCAAGCTAGGCACATTGGGGGTTTTCGCCTAGTCTATAAGACTCTATTTTTTGATATTTGACCATCTATGAGTATCATAGTGAATGTGAGACCCTAAATTAATTTTTCACCTTTAATTCAACTCTTAAAATCATCCCATAATCATTCAAACCTTCTCCCTTCATCCATTTATCATCAATGTACCATGGTATGTAGGTTGGACTGCTTATGGAGTACCCTCTATCTATGATAAAATAAATGGAACTTACCCTATTCATCAAAATTAAAGGAGATCATGGCATCATAATTTAGATCATGGTGATGTTTTAAAAAAAAATGGTATCATCTCTCTAGATATCCTAACATCAAATGTTCTCAAGACTAGTTTTTTATACCTATGACTGTGCAGGATTATATGCAGGGTTTTAGCTAGACTAAGATTGAGACTTATCATTATATGTTGAGGTTACTACTTCTTAAGAAAAATTATGTTTATCATTACCACTATGATATTGGTTTCAACATGATCCATATATATTACACCTATGCATAGTTCTAAACTATATCTCTCGACTATCTAGAGCTAGTATGTAGTCAAACTGTAGGTGTCTTACTAAGGAAAACAAAGGGATCATGTATGTGTTTATTAGTGTTTGAAGACTAAATTGGATTTTGTTTATTCCATATAAGGTCATCAAGATCATCTCATACCTATTTTAGCTCATTTCATGCCTTTGGATCATGCAACCATCTCTCATAATCACCCTATTAGGTGTCACTACAAGTTATAGATTCATGTGGATTTTGGCCTTGTGTTTTTTCTGAGTATCTTTAGTAAAAACCTAATTGAGTTAGGGGTACACTCATCATCCTCTTCTCTTGAATTATTAACTTTGTTTCATGTTGATAAGTGAAATATCCATCTAGGCTATTAGAATGAAGTGATTAAACTTTCACACAAAAAGATGACTCATTATATGAGCAAAACCTCATTCAAAAAGGTTGAGGTAAAGCTTCTCATTGGAAATTTTATAACTCTATGAATCAAGGAGATAATTTTGATTATATGTAGTGACCTTACCACTATCACTATGATACTCTATTCTCTCAAACTTTATTTATAGTCTCAATTGGATTCCAAAAACCTCCAAAGCCCTTTCATCACTACTTAGACCTCTATGGTATTGGCTTCAGACCACTACAGTATTCATGTAGGCTTAGTGACTATGTATACAAGTAAAATATCAGACTATATCTCTTAATATTATTCATTATGTCCAATAATATCAACCTTGTAATAAAATAGGTCTCTCATATTGCATCATCAATGTTGAACTTCTCTCAAGATCTTCTATCATTCTGCCTCTATTGACTACACAGTCATAGTCTTATGGTCAATATATTCTTGTATGTGAGTTCAAAATTCAACCTCACTTGGTTTCAAATATTGAGATGTCCATTATTCAATTGAAATTTTCTTAAACCATCACAATGATCTAAGATGAATTAAAACAAATGCATTACCTTTGATATGTGGCTAATTACAGGAGAAGAAACACTACAACTACGAAAATACTATTTATAACTCTTAATAGTGCTCACTCATAACAAAAGGATATGATCTTTCCTATATATCAATTTTAACACATTCCAAATAATATTAAAATAACATGTAAAGGAATAAAAATATGTAAGTACACCTACACTACTAGTTTACATAGATCAATCCAAATAGAGAAGGAAAACTAAGGTGTTGGGGATGTGCAGGAAAATTGAAGGCATCAATAATATTAAATATTATCTATAGATCATATAACACCAAAATATAAACTATTTCCATGTAAAACAAGGTCATAAAGGATATTGACTTCCCTTAAATGCATTCAGTTTAACTCCTCTCCTGTTGTCCATACCAAGTGTAAATTGGTTGGCCTGTTTGACCTTGTCCAAGAGAATAATGAGAGAGATAGACTATTTTTTTCCAAGTTTTAAATTTATGATGATTATTAATCCTATAAAATACTTTTTGGGGTCTAAAGAGATCCTAATGAAGCTTCCCCACATGCCAAGTGTGTCATTCAGGCTATATAACTACCTAAAACTATCTATTTTGTAGTTGATCTTCTTGAATTTATGTTGAACCTACATTTTGTCATATTAAAAATATTTTCTTGACACACTCTAACATATTTTATGTTAAATTAACCCATGGAAAAAATTTCCCTTCATTTAAAAATGTACAAATCACCTAGAGTGACCAAAAAGGTGACATAAGGGAATATTAAGACAACTGATATATATGATCAAGGTAGAACATGTTATGTGACATTAAAAATGTAACTAGACCTATATTATGACCATTTTTACCATTTTATGACTTATCAAGATCCTATATAAATCTTGAAGATATAAGGGTTGACCAAGTTTGACCTAGGGTCAAATTTGGTCAATAGTGCTTATGCCCAACATTGTCCTAGTTCCCTCATTGGCCTCCCATGTCATCTTCAAAACATTTTAAACTTACAATTCCCACAATATATAGATGAAATATACAATAAAATAATTCCAATCATATAAATCACATAAAAATCATATATAAGAAATAACATCTCACAATTAACTTGAGGAAATACATACACATGTCATCAACATCATAATTAATATAAAAATAATATTATCTAAGAATATATCTAATTTTTTAAAATAAAATGAAAAAATCACATAATATATATAATATATGTCTCATGCTTAAGGTACCAATAACATCTTGTGTCTCAAATCTACATGAAGCATGTCTCAATAAGACGTGTGTACAACACAAAATGTATCAAAGTAAGCACTATAAAAATAGGGGTCTCACATCCATCTCTCCTTATGTAGACTTATTTTTGGAAATAAATAAAATATATGGGGATACTAGACCCTCAAAGTTTCTACATCCTCTCATGTGGTAATAGTCTCATCACATCTATCCCATTAGACCCTAACCTAGTCCATCTCTCTGTCTCAAAGGTCCAATGTCCTATGCACTATAATTTTCATGGGATTAAAAACCAAATTCCCATCTATATATACCTATTATGCCATATAATCCATTACATGGGTAGTGTTAGGTACATACTGACATAAAACTAACACATGAAACATGTAATGAACATGTGATATGATAGGTAACAAGGCTAGATGATAATCTACTGGGTTGATGGTCTCTAATATCTCAAACAACCTAAAAAAAAGTAGGGATATTATCAATTTTGACTCTAAAAAGCATTTTATTTCAAACATTTAAGTGCTTATTAATCTTTTTTTCATCAATATACTTATTTTTATGATCTCGTGTAATCTCAAGGTGGTGTTAAATTTAAAAAAAATGTTACTCTATGTCTTAAACAATGGTATGAACAATCATGAAATAATTATAAATGTGATCCAAACCCAAGGGGGTTGTAAATTATCTACCATATAGTACCTCAAAGGGTGCCATATTGAAAAAACTATGGTAGTTACTATTATATACAACACTATAAGTTATAAAAACTCCTCCTAAAACATTTTTTGATCCATAAATTACATGTGAAGCATGTCCTCTAAAACTTGGTTGAATATATAAGTCTATATATTTATCTCATGATGGTAAGAGGTAGTGAAATTAAACTGAGTTCCCAATACCTTCTATAGAATAGTTCAAAAGTGGTATATATACACAAGATTTCAATTTCAGATAATCTTATGGGAATCCTATATAACCAAAAAATATCATCCAATAAGACCCTTGCTACTGATTTGGAATTATAAGTAGTATTTATAGGGTAAAATTGAACTACCTTCATCAAATTATCCATATTCACAATGATCATGTCATGATGATAAGATGAGGTAGGTAGTAAAATTATGAATTCCATGGAGATGTTTTCCACTTTACATTCTATAATATCATGGGGATATAGAAACCTTGGTGTATGATGATGTTAAACCTTAACCATGTGGTACTCAAGAAACCAAGCTATAAATTCTAAAATGTCACATCACAAACCAACTAGTGATACAACTATAGAAACTATACATGCGTCTTATTTACTTTGATGTATGATTAATAAGGGATTTGATGAGGCACTAAAAAAATAAAATCATACATGGAACTTATTTTAGTCACATAAGTATGTCCTTTATGTCATAAAATACCATCTAAATCAAGTGAATAGCCCTCAAATTTTCCCTTTAGGACCATATCTAAAACTAACATTTGTTGCACCACCTAGTATAGACTATCCTCATGAAGTCACTCAATAATCTTGGTCTAAAAATTAGTGCATAACCTCATCACTATCAATTCATGACATCTCATATTCTAGGCATATGAAATCACACTATCTTTTCCTTTGATTTACATTATCTCATAGTCATACTTGCACATAAGTTCCATCCAACACCTATGATGTGAATTGAGGTTAGGTAGATTGAAAATGTGTTACAATCTCAAGTTATTTATCTTCAAAAAAGGTGGAGACTAAGAATAAAGGCTCACCATATAAAAAAATCATGAATAATGGATAAAAATTTAAGTTTGTGAGTCATATATTTGAACTTTTAATCCTTGAGTTTTTTATAATCATATGCAATCACTCTACCACCCTACATGAGGATGGATCCTAACCCTACATGGGATGCATTTTTGCAAAGGAATAAATCCTCTAAAGTATAAAAAAGGATTAATATAGGATCACTAGTGAGATGTTCCTTCAAAAACTGAAAGGCCTCTTCACACTCATCTATCTAGACAAATTTCCACCCCATCCTTTGAAGTGAAGTAATGGGTTTATAATGTAAGAAAAGTGCTCAATAAAGTAGTGGGATTAGTTCACCAAACCCATGAAGCTATGAAACTATGTGATTCTCATGGGTGATGGAAATTCAATGATATAATGAATATTATATGAATATACTAATATCCCCTCCTTATAAATTATGTTCCCAAGATACTACATCTCTGACTTTATAAACACACACTTTCCTAGGTTTCCATACAATCAGTTCTCATTCAAAACTTGTACTACTTTTGAAAAGTGGTCCTCATGATATTCCTTATTTCATGAATATATCAATATATCATCAATAAATATCAACATGAAATGGTCTAAGTAGGTGTGGAAAACTCTATTTATGAGATTCATGAATAATACTAGGGAATTACTCAAACCAAATGGTATAGTTGTAAATTAGTAATGCCCATATTAGGTTCAAAACATATTTTTGTGAATGTAAACCTATGAAATTCACATTTAATGATACCCATAATTTATATATATATTTAATTATTCCCATATATGATTAAATAAATCATCATTCTTGGGAAATGTGTAATTTTATTATCATTAATTTATTCAGTTGATGATAATAAACACACAAATGAAGGAATATGTCCTCAAAAATAATAGATGCTTCCCATGTAGAAACAATAGGTTAAACTAAACCCTTATCCAATATTTATTCAATATACGTATTGAGATAATAATGATTAGGTGTAGTTATCCAATATGATGCCCTTAAAATTAGCTCAGTCCTATATACTAAGTCTATCTAGAAGTCAATCTCTCTTGGTGGGATCATACATGGAAACTCATTTAGAAACACATCAAAAAAATACCATATAATGGAATGGTCATATAATTAATCCTTCTCTAATTAATCCTATAACCTATCAATCACTATGATAACAAACATATGACATCCTTTTCACATTCTCTATTTGAGTTATATCATAGATATCATGCAACGGGAGATGGGTATCTTGGCCCCTATGAAAACCATGTTAGTCCCAAGGTCATTGACACACTTGATAACCTTATTGTGGTAGTTCATATTGGATTTATTATCCATGATACAATCCATACTCAAGACCACTCTATAAGTACTCAAGGGTATGATGCATAAATACATAGTGGTAGGGAAGACACCCATATCTAAGATGAAACAATTCACTAATGAGATAACAAACATCTTGACCTTAGTGTCAAATTATAATTCTCAACTCTTAAGCTTAATATAATCCAATAACCTAAAATAATACATTAATGAAGGAGATATAAAGAAGTATGAGGCTCTAGAATAAAATAACATTATAATGGAAACTTCGTTAATCAAACCTATGGTATGAATGACAATCTCTTGGTGATTGGATTTTTGGTTATCCACCACTACATATATCATGTGGGCCTAACCCACATCACTTAAAATTTTATTTGACATTGAAAAATTATACCTTGTAGTAGATGATGTTCTTAAATGGAAATAATGTTCATAATTTTAATGAGATCCACAAGTAAAATAAATGCCTCTAATCTGATCTTGCCCTAAAGGGGATCTAACTATCCTTTACCGAATTATTTTTGCAGACCCTGAAATCTAGCTTGTGTGGACTAATGAGTATGTGTTAGTCCAATATAATATTGTTACTAATATCTATAATTAATTTGGCCATGTTGGTTCATATTTAACCTACCCATAAATTGAGTGTGGCTAAAATGGTTACTCTCTTCCTACTACTAGTACTATTGAGAGGGTCCTAAAGTGGATTGGGTAGATTTCTAACCTCCCCTAGATATGGTTTGGGAATCATAGGATTTGACATAATGTAAATACTATATATTACATCAAAACATCTCTCAATCCTTATAGGTTTTCCCTTGAGATTCCTCTATTAGATAGGTCTTATCTACTATGACTAATAAGGTTGGTGGAGATAATATATGCACTAAACTATCTATGTCTATGTTTAAGTATGTGATAAACCTATTTACCTATATATACTCACTAATATAGTGTTACACATATTATATTAGTTCCAAAAAATGGAACTCATATTATGCCATTGTACTACTCCCCTATCACAAATCATGGAACTCATCCACCTTCTTCTGAATGTAGTAGGAACATAAGTAAAAAACTTTGAAATTTTCCTAAAAAATATCCTAGGTGAGGTTAGTTGGTGTCAAACAAATATTTTTCTCCTCTCCTTCACACAAAATATTCATTGCATCTCTAATTGAGTGCCTAAGTTATATTTCCAATTGGAGTCACACATGTATAGGGGAAAACATCCCCTCATGCTAACTACTCAAGCCTATATTATAAAACACTCATAGATAAAATTGATGTTTCTTATTTCATGTTTTCCTGAAATACTTTTGATAGGGTTCTTGTTTTTATGGATATTTATGTTAGCCAAAATTAGCCACCATGAGTGAGGATAATTTGAAACATTGATTTTAGACTTTCCTAACCTTATTGACAGCCTTTTAAGAGTTTTGGTCTTTGTTAATTAATCAAAATTTGTTATGAAAAAATTCATTATTAGGTTTTTTTATTCATCTTAACTCCATTTCAAGGTCTAGAATAGTGAGTCAAGATCCTAGTCATGTCATTAAACCCCTTCATGAAGGTCTTGTTTAGGTTTTTGGAGAAGTTAAGGTATCTTAGCAAAATTTAAGGTTAATTCGAAAAGGTTAAGGTATTTATATCTATGGTTAAATATTGGTTCATTGACCTCCAAGGTGACATGATTTATTATGGTGTATAATATATTCTAGAGACAAGGTATGGCAAGGTTAAAACATTATTATTTCATGTTTAGAAAAAGTTAAGGTAAATTTGGAGAAATTAAAGTAATGTTTAACTTTTGAAACTAGAAGTATCAAATGATTTTTAAGGCCACTAATGTGTTTCAAATCTATGTCAAGGTATTTACACCTAAACATTTTCAACTAGGTTAGTTTTAATGTTCAAAAGTGGTGGGACCCTCTAAAGATCAAGAAAGTGAAATATAACGTATAAATACACTTACCAAGGGCTTATAAAGTAATTTTTAAATGTGTAAAGGGTAATTTCAGGTCATAAATGAAATTTTTTATTTCTCTTATAGGTTTTCAAGGTCAAATCAGGTGGTAGCATTGGCAAGTCCAAAGAAGCCAAAAAATATTTCATTTCCTCCATCAACCTCTTTTCAAGCTAGTGAAGGCCATTTTCAATTGATCAGTTCATGAAGAGGAAATATATATTTATTATTTTGGGTGGATATGGACCATTAATACATTTAAATTAAACTCATTAGTTTTATGTTTGAAGGGATATTCTTTATGAATAATTGTTAACAAGTTAAGTAACCCAAAACCCTCCTAAAACCCCATGGGCAGGGTTTTTCTTGTCTCAATGAGTTTTTACATTTATGAATGTAAATAATGTTTGTTTTATGTCATAAATGGTCCAAATATACATCTCATATCATATCTCATCATAATTTTCATGTGTGAGTAGTCAAAATGACAAAAATGTCATGTTTTTATTATTTTTTTATGGTGGTAGGTAAGGTTTTTGAAGTTATGACATCCTTGAAGATGGTATAAGCTATTTTTGGAATGGAAAAATTATAATTAAATTCCTCCAAATCATTTAAATTTTCTAAGTTTCCCTATTACATCAATAAAGCAATGAGTTGTAAGAAAAAGGATGTTTATGCATTCATAAGTTGGCTGTGTGAACTTTCAAGTGTGGTTGAGATGGTCTTTTCCAAGGATGAATTTTAATCACTATTATACTTTATAAAATAGGCAAAAATATCTTTTCATGGTATCAAAAATTACCCTCAAGGATATTTTTCAAATGATATATCCTAGGATTTATTGGTTTTAGTGTCCTTCATCAAAGCCAAGTCCAAAAGAGGTTTTGTGAAACTATAGGTCTGTAGACCTGTAGGTCAAAATTAGAACTAAAATGGGTGTATGGGAATTATATATTTATTTTTTAAATACATGATATTTTTTCTCATTCCTTTTAAAATATCTCTATAATTTTTGATATCTAATTTTCTTTGACTAACAGTGAAAGGGAGGAGTATAGACACATACCAAATAGTCAAACAAGCATAGTTTTATGTTTTTATAAGATAAAAACCCTTAGATAATCTTTGTGAATTTAAAAATAAATTTATCAGGGCTCTAAAAGGCTCAAAAAATAGTTAAAATCACAAACTCAATTCATATATAATCCAAAAGAGCACCTATAGCCTTTAAATACAAGGGAGTTAGTTTCATAAATAAACATTTTTGAGGTTTTGATTGGTAATACAAGTGAAAAATGTATTTAAATAATTAAATATGGAGATAATATAAACTATTATGTAGAATATATCAATGAAAAAAACTCCTAGGGCCATTATTTAAGTGAACTAGCAAGTTACAGACCTAGGGAAAATAGTCTAGTGCTTACAAGTAGAACTTGGTGTTTGGAGACAATTTGAGATGTTTCAATGAGGATCCTAGTATATAAAAATATTATAAAGGATAAATGAGGAGATTAAAAGGTTTTAATAACCAATAAACATGCATTCAATGGCTTAAACTAGAGTAACTATAGACCTATAGGTCTACAAACTTGTAGGTCTATATTCTCATTCAAGGAAAGAAAATCATGCATGAATGTGATGGTTTGAAGAATAAATAAAGTGTCAAATACATGAATATATTATGAGATGGTATTTATGAGGTTTAAAATTGTAGGGGGTGGGGAATCCAAGAACAAACACACCTGCTTTGATTCCACCTGTTAGGATCTTGCTCCTCAGAAAGAGCACAGTATGATTACCAAATATAAGAAATTAAA
This sequence comes from Torreya grandis, assembly GCA_037957365.1. Taxonomy (NCBI): domain Eukaryota; kingdom Viridiplantae; phylum Streptophyta; class Pinopsida; order Cupressales; family Taxaceae; genus Torreya; species Torreya grandis. The sequence continues at coordinate 47,044 of JARHVA010010055.1, forward strand.
TTGTGGAAATAACCATAAACACAAGTAACTAGAATTCACCAATAGCACAGAATATGAGAGACAATACACTATCTTGTATTAACACTTTATAGAAAAGAATACAATAAAGAGCCACCACACTCTTCCACCTTACAGAGGTTTCCCACGCCTCAAGTGTACAGTAATTCTTCTCACACACACTCTCCTACACAAAAAAAGGGTCCCAACAACCAACTCACACACAAAATTGGTGTTCACCTCACCAACCGGTCAGTAATAACCCTGCCGGTACACCAAGCACTCTATAGCACTTCAAGTTGATCTCCCATGAACCTGCAACCTGCAATTCAACAGACCAAGCTTACATGTAGATCCCCTATGAGCTTGCAACAACGTGCAACTCAATGATATTACAACTAGAAGGAACTCTTCCTTTCTATCTCATACATCTTACTACAATACATGCCAATGGATCTATAAATAGATCCCTAACTTAAACAATAACTTAGACTCTTAATTTAGACAATTATCCTCACAGCCCAAGACTCTGACTGGTCTTAACATGCTAAATCTGCGTTCACTTAACTAACTGTCCGTGCAACGAACAGTTCTAGAACACACAGGTGACCGACGCCGGTCCCTGCTTACCTAGTTCTGCTGACGTCGGCTGACTTCCTGCCATCGCCGGTGGCCTTCTGCACAGGTCATGACCGACGTCGGTCTTGCTACCGATGCCGGTGCTCCTGGATCTCAGCAACCTTCTGTTCCTTCAATTTGCAAAGAGTTGAAGCTTTTAGCTCCACAACCTAAAAATCTCCCACTTGGAGATAAACAGCTGCAACCTATAACTGTACCTATACTCTATCTAGTTTGTTCCCTTGGCTTTGTATCCCTCCTCAAGATCACTCTTGAAGACCAACCACCACAAATCCTGTAGTGCAAAACCAGTCATCCAAATTACCTGCCACATCCGCATCTACAACCATGTAGATAAGAACTTGACCCTGCATAGCATGTGCACCTGCTGCTAGTCCCACTGAATTGCCCTTCAGTATTACTTTCCCGAATTGACTCCAAACTTGTGACAACTCCCACTGCTTGGGAAAACTCAGGTTTAATACATACCATGCACTCAACCTCATTACGTGAATCAAGACACCTGTTTTGTGAACTGTCTAACCATCAGCGTGCTAACCGGTTTCACACAATCATCCTGAAACAAAGTCAACAAGACCTCCATGTCTCTAGAACACACTCATGCCAAAGAATCTTGCTGCTCCTAGATTCTCCATGACACATACCTGAACTAGCTTTACCTTTAGTTTAGCAATACCTGTATATGTAACCTTGCAACAAGCACATCATACAGAAATAGGATAATGTAGCTAATATTATCCAACCTGGTAAAGAGAAACACAATGATCAAACCTCCATTGTCCTGCAGCTAATACAAGACCATATACCCTGATCTTCCATCTCACGTATCCATTTCCACTCTTCATCCTAAACATCCATTCATCTCTCAGTGCTTACTTCCAGCTGGCAACTCTACCCAAAACACTTGTTTGGTTCTCCTCCAAGGAATCACATCCTCATCCATGCCAAGCTCCCACTGTTTCCTGGATCTACCTGTTCTGCTTCTTTAACAACTTCCTGGTTCTATACCAAAAGTGAGCAACAAGTAGTGTAAAGAAGGGAAATGACAAATTTAAGAACTTACTTACACCTTCAGTCCTCCATATGGGTGGTTGAGACTCCATGACAACTAGCTGTCCACCCAAAATTCATCTCAGTGACCGATGCCGATCACATCTCAGTCTACAGCCGACCGATGTTAGTTCCCTGTGACTGCCACCTTGTCGACGTCAGCTTCCCCTAGCCGACGCCGGTCGATATCTACCCCGAGTCACCGATGTCAGTTTGCACATAGCCGACGTCGGTCCTTATTTGGACACCAACGCTAGTTTTCCTATTGACGTCGGTCTCTGTGTTTTTCTAGTGAGACTTGACTTTTTCCCGCGAGCTCCTTTTGGATCAAACCCTTGTCCAAATCACCCTTGCTCTGCTCAGAACTCCTTTGCACCTTGTGCTGAATTTTATCTGTCACCTTCTCCTTAAAAACCAAGGCTTTCCTGTTCTTGTGACTAACATCAGATTCCTCAAGAAACGTCACCTTCTTCTTCTGCATACAAAAACCATGATCCATGCCTTCCAAATCTGAAAGCATACTCTTTGACTCAAGAATAAGCATATCCTTCTTATCTATGTGACCAAGCCTACTAAGCCACATCTCTGAATCTACAGCTGAAGTAGATAACCCAAAAAGAGAATCAGTAATACAAGTAGATAGATAAAGTGTACCTACTTTCTTACCTCTAGCTACAACAAGTGTACCCTTGGTAACCTTCCAAGAGTCTGCTATGAGAGTTACTATGCAACCCTCATCACCCAAACTTCTAACAAAAATCAAATTCTGCTTCAGAACTGGGACATGCATGACCTCCTTTAACACCCATGTGTCACTTGTCTGTAATTTTAGCTTCACTTTTCCTTTGCCAACAATCTGACAAGGCTTACCATCCCCTACACAAATTTCTCCAAAGTCTCCCTGGACATACTCATTAAAAAATTCCCTATGTGGGGATGCATGAAAAGAGGCACCAGAATCTAAAACCCAAGATTCTACTTTATCCAAAGAACATACCAGAGCATCTTGTGTAATGTAATCTGCAACATCTACTTCTTCTCCATGTCCTTCATGTTGATCTTCACCCGATCTGCAATCTCTCTTTAAGTGCCCTTGTTTTCCACATTTCCAGCAGGTTATTCTACCATACCTGGACTTGGATCTTCTGCCTATCTTTGACCTTGATCTCCCACGCTCTATCTTCTCTCTTGGCCTTCCTCTACCTTCAACACTCAAAGCATCTCCTGATGATTCACCTGTGCTTTTCCTGCGTATCTCTTCATTCAAGATCACACTCACAACATCATCCACTTTTAAGACTTTTGAAGGAGACACAGTATTAGAAACTGCCATTACCAAACCTTCCCAACTTTCAGGTAATGAACACAAGATTAAGAGAGCTCTAATTTCATCATCAAATACAATATTGACTAAACTTAACTGGTTTACCAAACCATGGAAATCACTAAGATGGCTATGAACAGATCCACCTTCCAACATTTGCAAATTAAATAAACGCTTCATAAGAAATACCTTATTAGAAGCTGAGGTTTTTTCATACAAATTTTCCAAAGATTCCATCAACTCCACCATTGTCTTACACTGTGATAAGCTGGAAATCATAGATGATGCAAGACTCAATCTAATAGATCCCAGAGCCTTCTGATCAAGAACCTCCCATTCTTCATCCTTCATATCCAAGGGTTTACTATTAAACCCACCCAACGGTAAGTACAAATCTTTCTGATATAGATAGTCCTCAATCTGCATCCTCCATACCAATTGATAGGACCGAAACTCCCCAAAGCTCTGATACCAGTTGTAGGGGGTGGGGAATCCAAGAACAAACACACCTGCTCTGATACCAGTTGTAGGGGGTGGGGAATCCAAGAACAAACACACCTGCTCTGATTCCACCTGTTAGGATCTTGCTCCTCAGAAAGAGCACAGTATGATTACCAAATATAAGCAATTAAATATGCAAAAATAACTAGAAACAAAAGTAACTAGAATTCACCAATAGCACAGAATATGAGAGACAATACACTATCTTGTATTAACACTTTACAGAAAAGAATACAATAAAGAGTCGCCACACTCTTCCACCTTACAGAGGTTTCCCACGCCTCAAGTGTATAATAATTCTTCTCACACACACTCTCCTAAAAAAAAAATGGTCCCAACAACCAACTCACACATAGAATTGGTGTTCACCTCACCAACCAGTTAGTAATAACCCTGCCGGTACACCAAGCACTCTATAGCACTTCAAGTTGATCTCCCATGAACCTACAACCTGCAATTCAACAGACCAAACTTACATGTAGATCCCCTATGAGCTTGCAACAACCTACAACTCAATGATCTTACAACTAGAAGGAAATCTTCCTTTCTATCTCATACATCTTACTACAATACATGCCAATGGGTCTATAAATAGATCCCTAACTTAAACAATAACTTAGACTCTTAATTTAGATAATTATCCTCGCAACCCAAGACTCTGACTGGGCTTAACATGCAAAATCTTCATTCACTTAACTAACTGTCTGTGCAACGAATAGTTCTGGAACACACAGGCGATCGACGCCGGTCCCTGCTTGCCTAGTTCTACCGACGTCGGCCGACTTCCTGCCGTCGCCGGTGGCCTTCTGCACTGGTCATGACCGACGTCGGTCCTGCTGCCGATGTCGGTGCTCCTGGATCTCAGCAACCTTCTGTTCCTTTAGTTTGCAAAGAGTTGAAGCTTTTAGCTCCACAACCTAACAATAATTAAGTATAATTAAATAATATACTCTTTATTTATCTTTAACAAATATCAATCCCAAAGAAGACCTTCAAACCTGCTAAAGAGCTCTTTTGCAACCTTATTTTCAAGAATTGGAGAAAGTGTGCAATTATTTGCATTGATTTTTGGGTTGGAATGGATAGATAAGTGTGTAATATATATGATAATCCTTTAAAAATTTTGAGGGTGATTTGAATATGATTGAAAGGACCCAAAAACACCTACATCCATGATATAGTCCTCTTTCATACACTAGATTTTGCCTTTTTGCTTGGTGGGATCTCATGGAGTTTGATACTTAATAACAAATTATTGGAGTTGAGGGAAGTTTGTGAAGAAATAATATAGGTATTTTTTTTATTTTAACTATTTATAAACTCTTCTTACCCATTTTTATTTTCTCTCAGCCTACGTAGGCATGTGCATGACCAACATAGGGAGAAAGAACTTGTAACTCACATAACTTGAGTTCCAACCCATAAAATTGATTAAATATTTTCCATATTAACTTATTTTATGTATCTAAAAATATTTTGGAGTTTTTGGACCAGTATTATATGGCCTTTTATAGTCTCTAGTATTGTAGGTTTGTTTTAGGCCTAATTAGGCCCAATTGGGAAATATGGATGTTGATAAAGTGGGTCTACCTTGGGATTTGGGACATGAAACGTTGGGTGAAGTTGAAATTAGATAAAAGGTATTAATAAATACCTTTATTTTACCTATAAGTGTTAAAAATCACTCAAAATAAAGATATTTGTGTCAAAATAGGGTTATAAGGAAGAAGCCTCCAAAAGAGCAAATGTGAGAACTATGCATAAAATTATAGAATAGAGGTGGAAATATGATGGGATGTAGGTATTAAAAAAGTTTTCAAGTTATTTATAATCCAATAAGATGACTTGTAATTTCTTAATCACTGCAAGGGGCAGTTTCAAGAACTCAAGGATGAGTTAGCAAGCTAAACATAACTCGTATGCCACCTTGAGAAGATTATCATCAAATGGAATTCACACATGTTGAAGATACACCTCATAATTATTTTTTTGTAAGTTATCTTTATTTTAAATTTTTCCATAAATGTTTTACATCCTTCATTGGCTCTTAACACCTCTCTTATCCCTCTTTCTTCCTCTTTCTCCTATATATATGCCTAATTTTGACATTATAATGATATTTTTGTTGGATATGGCATAGGCATGTCCAAATGAGCACTTTTTTAGCCTATAAATTGAATAAATTTGCATTATAGTCTTCTCTTATGATTGTAACTAGTGTAAGCTTCATGTTAGTTTATGAATGTTAGTGATGATGTATGTTACTTCCTCTCATTTATCATATCATGTTTACCTATTTTCAAGTGATTAGTCATCTTTATAGGTCACATAGAGTAATTCTAAATAGTTTTGCATATATTAAAAGTGGAAGCATTTAGTAGTGTATTTTAGGCCTCTTGATTGACCCCTTAGTTTATGCATCATGTTATAGCTTCTATATGAAACATTCATTTTTGGAGATCCCATTTGAGTTGTTCAACTAGATTCAGTCACAGTTCATGTTCTCAGTGCATTATAGGTAGGTCAAGGAGAAAAATTTGGTGCATCACCTCCCTAGTTTAGTTTACTTTCAATTCTCTCTTTCTTTTCCCTTGCAAGTAGTAGTTTAGTAGTATTTTTAAGTGATGCATCAATGAATCTATACTTATTTAGAGGTTATTTTTAGATATAATGTCACCCACAACCTTTGAAGAGTCCCCATACTATCACTTAAGTGAGGAGGCTTGAACACCATCCTCAATGGTGAAAATTTTATTGATAATAGTACCATCAAATGTCTATGGGTGAAATCTAATAAATTAATTAACTAAATCCATATGTGTTGGCCTAAGAGGGCATTTATAGTCTCACCTCTCTTAGAACTCTCCTCTATGGTATAAATCATCTCTATCTCCTCTAAATGCTAGTGTGAGGGGATGTGACATCAGATCCTTTCTCTGTATCTATCTAACCTATGCTATACTAGGATATATGACCTTTACCTCTCACCTATACTAATCTTTATCCACCTTATAAAACTGAGGAGAGTGTCTCCCTATTACCTCTTATACTACTAGAAATATCTCTTGTAGATTTCCAATCATTTGATACATCGCCTAGAGATCTAAGGCCATAGATTTTTCATACCCTTTAGAACTTGAGCTGGTTTTAGAGTTAGTGTTTGTTCCCTAGGCTCATTAATTTTAGTAACATCATAAATTAGTCTCTATCCCCATGCCATACTATAAAATGAAATAAAAGGTGTTATATATTACTATAAGTAACAAACTAAAACAAATAGTGAACACTTTACCTATAGATCTTAGTGTAGAAACCATGATCTAATACCAAAGTTTCATGCCCAAAAATTGACATAAAGGAAACACACATAAAAATTGACCAATTTTTTATTTTTAGAATTTATAATGCACATTATACATAATTGCATTACCTACTGGCTAGTTATATTTATGTCATGAGACACACAAATAATCCAAACAAACTTGTATGCCCAAAGGGTATGGAGGTAAGTCATAAATGGACACATGGTCATTATAAAACCATATAAATCCCACTTACTCTAATTAACCTATAAGATCTCATACAAGATTAAAAACCTCTAGGTGATCTTAGTGGATCTCATAGATCTAAAGACTAAAAATTACATCCAAATAAAATGATTTAGGTTCAAGCATCCATTGGCTTGAATAAAACTATCTAATCTTTCAGTGTTAAAAAACATCTTGAGGTGCATTCAACCAATCATAAATATCGATTCATATTTAAGTCAAAATTAAAATACAATTTAAATTTGAATTAACTTAAGAGGAAAATTCTTTTAGTGACATTATATATTCCTCATATTCCCTCAAAAAGGGTCTAAAATATCTCATTTAATCCCCCTAGGGATGGAACAATCCTTCTCCATCATTAGATAAATTCAACCTTGACTGTCATATTCATTCATAGGTAAGGAAGCCATAAAAAACCTTATTAATGTAATAAAGCCTTCAAAATAGCCATTAAGTAAAAAATTTAGCTTTTAGAAAGGAGGGAGGAGGTGTTAGAGTATTACTTCTTCATAGTCATCCCTCCTCTCCTTCATCAACTTTGAATGACTACCATTAATGGATTCTCCAATATTTTAGTCCTTTTTTTATATTTATATTTAAATTATTATTAAATATAAGTATGCATGGTTTTATTTTCTAGGTCTACATCTTCCTAAAATGCTTCTAGTTGGTCTATAACTCCTAAACTTTTCAAAAAAAACTTCTAGGAGCTTCAAGCTCCATGATAACCATTAATGGTCATCAAGCAAGGTTTAAGGTAATTTTATTTTAAAAACATATATTAAAGTTTTAAAAAAAAAATCAAATCATATAGGGCACAAAAATAACAAGGGTACCTTTTTGGGTCAGCCTATTTTGGGGCTTCTAGGAGCCCGTACAAGCCAACAAGGTCAAAATTACCTCTTCTTAAAAAAGAGGTCATATAAAGAGAAATATGTTGTTTTAGGATTAAAAAATTATTTCATGTGGAAGAAAAAAAATTGAGGTGTGTCCTTTTTTTGGTCACCCCACCCCCTATCCTTTGATATACCTATAAAGGCTATACAAAAATCTCATAAGGTTTTTGTAATTTTCTGGTTTGGATAATAAAACATTACACATAGGCCAAACTTTGTAAAAAATAAAGTTTTAATTTTGATTTATTAATATATATATATATATATATATATATATATATATATATATATATATATATATATAAATATAATTTAGGCTAGTGGTTGTTATTACAAACCATAACAACTATAGTCTAATGACTAACATCTCTATATAGTCGTGTGGCTATATAAAACCATGTGGCCAAAATGCTAGTCACAACCTTCCATTCACTTGGTGCAGTCATTAATTTCATAACTTCTAAGCTACCAAAACATATGTTGAACCCCCCATATGGGAATTTAAATATACACATGGCCACATGGTATACCACTAGCTAAACAAATGAGCATGCCCTTCACGAAGTGGCTAGTGCCCTTTAAAAGGGTTTGTGTGTTTATAAAATTTCCCTATAGAGCATTTATTTTCAAAAATTCATAACTAAAAAAATGTAAACTAAAACTTATGAAATGAGTGGCTAAATACTTTAAAAAATGTTTTTTTATTTAAAAATATTATGATCCTTCCACTACACCATTTTGTATTCAATAAATTTAGACAAATTTGGGGTAATTTACAAAGGATGTATAAGGAGTTTTAGTAGTGAAACTTTGAAAATTCATATAAAATCAATTGTAAGTCCTAAATTTGAACCATAAATTTAATTATTTTATTGATTAACCCAATTTTATTGTAAAAATAAAGTTGAGAAAAATTAGAGTATTGTTAAATGCACAAAAACTATATAAATTCGTGTAGCTCTTCTTAGGCATAATGAAATCTTCACATTATGAAAATTTTAGAAAGAGATATTCTTTATTTTTTTATAATTATAAAAATACAAAGAAATAAAACTCTATCCATAATTTACAATTTTATTTTAAACATAATAAATTCATTTCATTACTTTTATAGTCTAATAAAATAAGGTTTAAGAGTATGTAAGAGATAAAAGGCCATCAAACTAATTTTCAATTGTAAGGCCAAATAAAATAAGGGCTCACCTCCCATCCATTTTCTATCATTAGGTGGTTTTCCTAGGCAACCTTGAGCCTAAGAATGTAAAATATAAGCATTTTCATATCATTAGTGTAATGTGGAATCAGTTGACAAGAAAAGATTTAGATGATAACTAAAACATGACAAGGATCACTCACTAGGAAACACATCTAGGAGGCTTATAAATTTGTTTACTTATAAGAATATTCCATACCCAAACACAATCATGCAAGGAAAAAAATAACCATTTAAAATACCATAAATATAAAAAGGTATCCATAAACATATTTCCAACATAGAAGACCCACCAAAGGAAAAGAAGAATGTGGGGATGCCTCCCACATGTTATACCATCTCTTAGCCATAAGAGATCATTAACATAGTTGAACATGCAAAAGTAACACATATTAGGGAATAATAATTATGGCTCCACTAGACACTACCACTATGCCAAGGTAAATCATGTATGAGGGCACAACAACCCTACTCTATCATCCACTACCACTACGTAAAAAAATTCAAGAAGTAAATTAAAACTCATTCAGGTAGGATAAAGACATCAAATTTAAACAAGAAATGGATTTTAAAAATAAAGTAAAATAGGAGAGATTTTACATATCCAAATCCCAAGTGGATGATGAAAAAACATGGTGGCCATAGGCACAACTATGTAAAGCAATGATAAAATGAAGGTAGGTCAAGTGGTCTTACACCTATTAAAAAAATAAAAAACATGTATGAGAAGCTTCTAATTTTAAATTAAATATCAAAAAATTAAAACATAAGGTTACATGGAAACCTACCTCAGTTCTCCTTTTGGATATAAAAAATAATCCTCTATAAGTGAAAGGTTAAGTTCTATTTCACACAAAGGTTCCTTCCATCTCTACTTGGCTTTCTCTTTCTTCTCTATCTCTCCTCCAATTTATAAATTTAAAAATGGTAAATTTTTTCTCAAGGAATGCTTCTATTACTCAAACAAGCTAATCATTATCCTCTAAAATCCATAATAAAGTGACATGTGTCCCTTCTCATTCCTTGGCCCATGGTCAACAAGTCTCCCTTAGCAAAAAACTCACTTACACTCCCATGTGAGCAAGAAGGTAAGTCTATCCCTCATTAATGATCCCAATTTACCATGTCATAAATGTCACATGGGCTTGTCCTTTGTAATCATCTATAGTCCAAACAAGGTCTCAATCTATCATATAGTCAACAAGGTCTTTAAATACTCTTCTAATCACTTCTAAAACACTCAAAATCCACTTACAAAGTTTGTTGAATGTGTTCATCCGAGTTTTGTGTCAATGGGCCCACTAACATGGATTAAAATTACATGTTATGAATGAAATAAAAATTAAAATATAATCCTAAGGTTTATAAGAAGAGTTCTGAATAGTATCCAAGGGGTTGAATATTGGTAAGATGGTTAAAGGAGTACATAACTTTTAACTAGGTCCACATACAATGCAAAGAATGGTTTAAATCTTAAAAATGTAAACTACCCTTTCCACCACTTTAAAAATGATGTCCTCATGCCTAAATTACTCCTATTTCATCATCAACATCCCCTATCACCTACACAACATTGTGAACACAAAATACCCTAGCCTAGATAGCTGACTCAGCTAAATGAAACAAACAATACAAGAATTCCAATTATATAAAGTACATACAAGCATTTACAAGGCATAACATCTCAAAAAACAACATGAGGAAATACATACATATGCCATCAACATCATAATTATTAGAATAATCATCTAATATAATAATATAACTATTCTTGTGTAAATAAAATAAATACATCACATAACATATATAATCTTTGTCTTAGATATGAGGTACCAATAACATCTCATGTCTCAAAAATACATAAGTTACATCTCAATAAGACATGCGTATAACATAATTATTATTATCAAAAATAAGGAAATGTTCAAGAATGTAGATTCATCCATACCACATGTTAGTTTTGATCATATGTAGTCCACATTGGGACCCACAAAGTTTATGGATAAAAATTTGGACCCATGAAGTTTGGAATATTTATCATGAAAGTTATAAAATCTTAAAATGATTACTTGGTCTACCTATGACCCAACACACAAATGGAATAAATAATTTAAAAATTGGTCATTATTAAAAAAGGTATATACTATAATTTGAAGTTTGGATGATTTTTCACCAAGTTGATCCATTTTGGCTCATCTAAAATAAATTTTATTATAGAGGGAAAAAATAAAAACATGTTTGAAGGAAACATGGTGAAATTTAAAGGATTAGAAGATAATAATTTTGGTGTTCATATTGATAAATCAGTCAAAACTCCTTACAAAAGTTTCTCTATATTAGAAATCTCTCTCTCATATAATGGTTACTAGCTAATTGGCCTACATAAATGGTTCTCCTATCGATATAAAATCAAAATAAGTCCCATATGAGGTAGAGTTAATTATTTAAAATTAATTATAATAATTATATTTCCCCAATTTTTATATCTAATTTATTCTTATTCCTATTATTTTAATCATACTCACAAGGTGATAAGACCTTATACAATTCAGAAACATCAAAAGGTGAATATAACTCCAACTAGTTTTTGTGTTTTGGATAGACCCTTTATCAATTATAATGAGATATCAAAAGATTATTTTTGGCCAAAATAATCCATGACATGGATATTATAATAAAATAATTGGTGATACACATTTTCAAAAGGAATACTACTTAATTCAAAATATCTCAACTAATAATGATAGTTATGTTGGATCTTTTTGTGAAATACCTAAAGAATAATTTGATCCAATGAGTAGTGTGTATTATAGATAAATGTTTATAGTATGTAAAATTGATGAAAATATGAGTATGAATGTTTAGGGTAGAAGGGGATAATTCCCTTAAAAATTATGTTTATGATGTGGCTAAAAATGTTAAATTCAAATGGCGGGAACCTACTGGGAGAGGAAACAAAGTAGAGGAATTATATCAAAACTATTTAAGGACAAATTAAGGGTGGAGATAATCAAGTGAAATAGAATTATAAATTTATGTGGATAGTTTCATCTAGGAATTATCATGGAAAAATAACATGGAAATGAGACAAGATTAAAGTACCTAATAGAGGTCATGGTGCCATTAATTCATAGTCGATATGATTTGAATAAGAAAATTAATGCTAAGATGAAGCTAAGGATGATTAATACACCAAAGATTTTTGGAATTCTAAATATATTGAAAATCATGTGATATAATCTTAGCCCATAATGTGATTTTTTAAAAAAATTATTCCAAAGTATGCTCATAAAAGACCTTAATATTATATTATTATTTACTATAAATAGAATATTTATACATATTTTATTAATTTATTTGGCATACTTGTTGAACTCCAAGACATTAATAATGTACTATTGTTTAATATTAATGGAATATTAATAGCTATTTTATAATTTTTGAAAGATGAACCATTATATATTTAGAACCTACTTGTTTTTAGGTTTTGAACACATTTTTTAACTAAATAAAAATAATGGGAACTTAACGGATAGGTTTATGAAAAAATGTATTTCTCATTAGTTAACATCAATGAAATAAATTGAAAACTTTATGAAGTATGTTTTTATTCAATGATTTTTTTTGAATAACATGACTACCCTTAATAATAATAGGAACTGATGTATTTAAAAGGGATCCTAATAGCCAATAGGATCTCAATAACCATTATGTATATATAAAAAATTTATTAATCTAGTGGTTGTTAGGTTCAAAAAAATTTAATATGTAAATAATATGTCTACCCTTAATAATAATAGGAAATACTCTATATTAAGGAAAATGTTTATAATCTATTAGCCACTATATTCCTCACAACCATTATATGTCATTAAGAATTTTGGTAACCTAATGATCAAAAGGTTCTTAATATGATCCCATAGACCTAGGCCTCATGTAACACTATTCACTATTACCTAGGTTCTTAATATGATTTAAAGTGAAGGGACTTCCACTAATACCTAGGCCTCATGTAACACTATTCACATATTATAGATTCCATAGACCTCATGCTATATTAGATGTTCTTAGGTTTTTCTAACTAATAGTAAACCATTAGTTATTTTATCCTATAGTGTACCAGTAAGTGGTTGACCTTAGAATTTAATCTCTATGTACCTCAAATATGGGATAGTGTTTCTATGAGTATGGTGTAACCCTATATGGTTAGTTCACTTTGGTCATGTTCATTATTTATGAATAAGATTTGTATATCAAAGATCCTACCAATAAGACACACCCAACTTAGTAAATATAAAACAATCTTGGTTACATTTGATAGACCTATGCAAATATTTTGTATTCTCTATTTAATTTCAATTTTAGTATTCCTATTTAGGGTTTAGTTTTAGAAGAAAGATAATGATCATGAAGTGAAAATGGTGCATTTGGAGACAAGTAGTTTTATGATATAACTTTTAACATGTGTAAAGTTTGATATTCATAATTTAAAAACATCCCAATAAGTACCCAACATAATATTTCCACATAGATTAAAAAAAAAGTGACTACACCATTATGGAAAAAAACACATCTATAATTTTTTTTTTAAATGACGACTACACCATTGTGATTATTTCACCGTGCTAATAATTATAACATGTATCAAGAGATACCTTTTTTAGAATTATTTTTTTCCTTTTGGGAGATTATGCCATTATGATCTTCTCATTAAACTAATCATTTTGACATATTACTCTAGACCCCTTATATTTTTTTAAGGGGATTTTTTTTACCTATATAAATTTTATGTGTTAGAGATGGAAGAGAAAGAGATAAACCTCACCAATTACAACTAATTCAACTAGAAAGAGTATATCTCACATATATGATTTTGGGTAAGGATTTTTATCACATGGTCATGAATGAATAAATTAATCATTTTTACCTTGTAAAATGAATATTATGGTAAAATAATTATGATGTGGCCAAATGATTCATAGGTTAGCTAGTTTCCCCTAAATTAAAGATTCAATTTAAAAGAGTCATGGAATCTTGGGACGTTTGGAACACCTTAAAAAACCTTTTTGGAAAACATAGTAAGATGGTGAAATTTCATATGAGAACAAAATTTCCATTCTTATTCTATAAAAATATCAAATATTAAGAATTTCATCACTCAAGTAATGTGTTTTATATTTTTTCTTGTTGAGACTATTAAAACTAACAATGATTAGTAACTCATTATGAGTATTTTATCCAAATTGGGTCATCCATACTCAATATTTGTTTTAAATCACTATGTATACCAAGATTATTTGGGATGTTCATAGGTGGTATCAAATCTTTATAAGTTCTAAGAGATTTTTATAAAACATGAAAAATAATTTTCATTGGTGACACTTGATCTCTAAGTACTAAGAAACATACATTATTTGTCAATGATACTAATTCAACATCACAACCTAACTCTAAAAAAGGTAAGGGTCCTATAAAATGAAAAGGGAAAGCCAATCCTAAGCCTAAGGTAAATCAATCAAACTCATTTAATCATCCCCTTTATATTCAAAAGGTAAAGTGAAATGGAATGAAATATGTGACAAAGATTGTTTTAATTTTTTTATAAACTAGGGCATGCTAAATATCAATGTTTATTAGGAAGTGTAGATGAAAAATATGTATATCCCTCTCTCCAAGTAAATATAAACACTTTATACAATAATAGATGTATCAATTGTGTTTGAATGTATTTTGGATCCATAATATATCATCATATGGTGTGTGATGTCTCACCATGTAAAAATATTGACAAAATATGCACAACTAAAAATTTTGTGGGAAACTGTAGTCTTCTATTTGTTGAGGGTGAAGTGTCTATTGAGATGGAGAATGTCATATTTAACAAATTTATTCATATTCCAATATTTTTTCAAACCTCATATCCATCTATCAGATCACACATATAGTTGAAATCAAAACCACTAAGTTTACATCTACTGATGTCATTATCATAAATACAAAATACCATCTTCCTATTGTAGCCACTACCAAGGCTAATCATTAATCTATATTGTACAATTTTTCCAAATTTGTGTTTTCTTAACCTTCAAAATTCATTATTGTGCATGAAATTAATTTGAGTGAAATTTTTATGAGTATTTTAGCCACCTGAACTATATCTCATCATAGGACCTCAATAAGCACATCATGGTTCTTGGTTTGACAAAATTTTCTTTTAAATATGGAGTTTGTGACATATTAGAACATAAATTATTTTACAAAAGGAAAACCTTGGATGTAAAGTGACATATTATAGTTTGTTCATAGTGATTTCATGTCAATCCCTCATGTTTATTTTAAAAAACATAAATTTATGTTTACATTCATTAATGATTTCTCTCGCATAACTCGGGTATACTATCTAGATAAAATTGATGTCCTTGAGAACCTCAAAATGTCCAAATCCATTTTAAAAGCCTATTAGAGAGAAAAATTTAGTGTCTAAGAACAAAAAATAGAGTATAGCTCATCAAAAATCAAATGATCAACTCATATGAATATTTAGGCATTAAAATTTAACATACTATGCCCTAGACTTCTTAGATGTATAGTGTAGCTAAATACAAAAATCACACTTAGGAAATGTCTAATTTAATGGTGCATTATATAGACTTGACTCTTAAGATTTGGGTAATGGAAATATTTATTTTTAAGTTGTATTAAAAATTAAACTCTTCACTTAGTACATAAATTCATGATTATTGAATTAAAATGGTTGGTGTCAAGCCTAAAATTTTTAATTTCAAGGTTTTTGGTTTAATGCATGGACACATATCCTAGATAAAGACCTAAAATCCATGGAAAAGAATGGGAATCCTTGAATTTTTTTGGGTTATTATAAATATGTGAAATCATATAATTTTATTCTTTAAAGAAACATTAAATTTATTTACTATTTGAATGTGTTGTTTGATGAATAATCTGAGGCTTATAAGCCAACATCTCCTCCTCATCCTCCTTTAGTTTCTTCCAATCTAGACACAACTTGTGATGTTTATTATTTAAAAAAGGTAAGTTTATATGAATTCCATTTCAAGAATTAATATAATTTATATGATGAGTTGTGATGGAATGGGGGGAAACTAGACCATCCACCAATAATTAAAAATATAGTTCAACCACTAGTGTCACAAGTTGTTTAGAATGCACCTACTCAACTAGCCTAACATAAAAAAAATTGGTATGTGAAATTAATGAAGAATTAGAATTATGGGTATGGGTTATTGAATATCTACATATTAATATATTGGAACATATTTTTGGTGTTGTAAACTTGGCACAATTCATAGTGAGTAAGGATCTAAAGACTTATCATGAGGCTTCTAAGCTTCTTGAATGTAATGTAGCTATGGAAAAATAAATTTCTTATCTCAATGAGAATAAAAACCATAATTTGGTTCCACATTTTATAGTAAAAAATATAGTGATGAAAAAGTGAATGCACCACACTAAGTATGAAACATATGGGTCTGCTAACATGTACAAATCTTGAATGGTGTCAAAAAGGTGTTTGCAAGTTAAAGTTATCGAATACCATGAAACCTTTTCTCTAGTTTCAATGATGAATTATATGAGTCTATTTCTATCTTTAGACTCAAAAAAGGGATGGAAAATCCATTAGATAAATGTTAAAAGTGATTTATTTTAGGGTGATTTGTAATAATAAATATACATGGCACAAACTTTAAGGTTCATAAGTAAAGAGAAATCTAGCTATGTGTTCTAGTTGAAAAAGTCACTATACAATTTTAAATAGGATTATCAAGTTTGATATGAAAATATTGAAATATTCTTAATTAGTTCTAGTTTTAAATTGAGTACCTCCAACCCCATAATCTACATAAACAAAATAGATGTGTAACTCCTACTTTTGTTTGGCTATGTTGATGACTTAATCATTACAAGAAGCTACACAAAGTATATTCATGATGTTAAAACATGTTTAATGAATTAATATAAGATGACCAAATTGGGCTTAATACCTTTTTTCCTTAGAATTTAAATCCCATAGTTTGAAAAATATATTTTTTTGAATCAGTCCAAGTATTATCAAGACATAATCTACCACTTCAACATGGAAAAATACAAGTATATCCTAACTCCTTATCAATATGGAGTCAATATTTTTTCCAAGTGCTCTTTTCTTCAATTAATTGTATAATAAACAAGAAATTAGTTGGAAGAATTATATATTTTACTCATTCTCATCTTGATATTTATTTCTTTATCAACTTGGTGGCATGCTACTATTAAGGCCACCGTGATATCTATTGAAAAGTATCAAAGAACATTATATGTTATCTTCATTGTACTAGTAGTAATTAGATTGAGTGTTCATCAAGTGAAAAAAACTTAATAGTTTTAAGTTATAAAAATAGTGATTGGGAAGGAGATCTAAATGATCACAAATTGAATTCATGATACATATATCATTTTGAGGTAGGTCTCATGAATTGATATTGAAAAAAGCACACTAATATGGAGGCTAATTATAGTGGATTTTTCACCATTTGACATGATTTGGTTTGAATTAAGTGTTTGATTTAAGATTTGTATTTTGGAGACCCAATTAATAATGTTTAGGTGTAATAGTTAGAGTTTTATATAAATTTCACACAACATAGTGATGCACCAAAGCATAAATTACATTGAAATACACATGAATTATAATTGATATCTAATAAAAGATAAGGTATTTGATATTAATTATTTATTTTCACTTGGATTTTCACTCCTTGAGGAGATGCCTAGCTCTCCTCATCTAAGTGGCACAATGGAAACATCTCTTTTTTTGTGGGTAACGATTTGGTGAGATGAATCTCTAGAAGGGCAAGTTCTCTTGATGCACTCTTTGAAACACTTTCTTATCTATAAAATTTTCATGAAAAGGGTTAAGAGGATAAACCAAGACACTAAAATGTGATGCACCAATATTTAATTTCATCCTATTGACTATAATTATACTACTTATAGCAAAACAAAGCTTTCCTCACACAAAATTCATAGCACAAGATAGATTGTTACATCAATGTTTCATATGATAGGTTCAAAAGGTATTTTGATACTTATGAGGGTAATGAATGATTCCTTGAGATAATACAATCATGAAACACTTATAAAACATTTATAAACATAAAATCTAACACTAATAAAAAACTGTAACAATTATTCTTCTATATATTGGGTGAAAAATCAATGATAACATGATAGAAAAGATCATCTTCTACTAGACAAGACCAACAAGATTGTAAAAAAACTAATTTTTACAACTTGTAAGTAGGAAAATTCACTTATTTTATTTCTTCAAGATACATTCAAGTAAAAAATTGGCTAGGGTTTCACTATCAACTAATGGAGGATACTCAAAAAAGCCAAAAATGTCACAAGGGAAGTCCAAAGGTCACTTGGACATCTATAAATCTGAGAAAAGAGGTTAAATTTTCATGATAAAGAGATGTGAAATGAACCATGTAGTTTTAGGAGGTCCAAATGTCCATACAAGTCATGAAACTTATGAAAAATGGTATGAAACTCCTCATTCTAGCTTAAAAAACCATGTTCATAATTTAGACATGTTTGAACATCCCATAAATAATTAGGGACATGTATTATGATTTGTATGATGGGTAATTCTTTCATACATTCCTCTCCATGCATTTGTTTCAATCACACTCATCTAGAATCTCTTAGAAGGAAGACATCACTACCTACAGTCTAAAAACCACCTCTTTTCTATCAATCCTCACACTTGGCCTCAAAATTATCATAAATTTTACATTAAAATATATGGGAGGGAGTGTATGACACTTTTTAAGACCCTACATGGATTTATAATACTCAGGTACACCTTAAAAGGTCATCCACTTGAGTTTTTCACACTTCTCATCCTTATGTTCACTATGTCAGTTTTGACTAGTTGAGATGAGAGATCTAGTTTAAAAAATTGAAGTTTTTCAAATAATTACATGACCATGTGGATTTATATTAATTACATATATTCCTCCTAAACTTTATTGCATCTTTAGACCTCTTCTAGAACCTACAAAACACATAAAATGGTAAAAAATACCCTATTTTACACCCTGTATATACAATTCTATACAACTCAAAAGTATCGGAGGAAGCCTAAGTGAGTAATTTACAATTTAAAATCACTTACATGGTAAAAATATATCATTTTTATATCTCTCCAAGCTTGTTTTCTCCATCAAGTCTTGATTAAGGGTTTAGTAGGGTTTTAGGTAGTTTTTAGTATTAAGCTTTATTCATAAAGCTCTGATGTTTTAAACTATAAAAAATTCAAAAAATATGATTTTAAGGGACCCTAATAACCCCTAAAAACTCATTTGGTATCCATTCATAGTTTTAGAGGAGATATGAGCACTTGAAAACACCCATTCGAGCTTGTTTCCACCTTTCCTGCATGTTTGGACTCTCTCTGAGATAGAAGTAGCTTTCTTGTAAGTTTATATGCATAATAAAATTTTAAAAAATGTCCAATTAAATATAATTAAAATTATCCCACAATATATAACACTCACCAAAATCTAGAAGTCAAGTTGGACCCCCAATTGGCTTTAGGTCCCTTTAAGGTCTAATAGGCTTAACATGCACCTTGCTAGTTTGAGCTACTTGAACTCATATATCATGGTTTTAATGGTATATAATTATTATTAATTATTCATTAAATCTTTAAAAATGATAACATAACCTCCCAATAAATTCTCTTCATCTTTTTCTCTCATTCACCAACTAGGCCTAGTGAAAGCTTGTCTAGTTGGACTATGTGCAAGGGTATTTTGGTAATTTTGAGAGTTTTGAGAATGAATTAGTGATTATTATATTATATTTACATTTAATTCACCTAAAATTTTGTTTATTTATGTTTCCAAAACCTCTTATCAATCCATTTTACCATTTTGACCTCATTTTGCCAAACCCTAATTTTTCATGACTGGCTAACCTTTGAGATAAAATAGTGATGTATATCCATCTTCCCAAAGGAAAAATGAATATTTTTTGAGTTTTTAAATTTTTTAATGAGACTTTTTACCAAATTTTTTATTTTGATTCATCAAATTAGGTACCTAACTAGCTCAAAATATCCAAAAAAGGCCTCCAAAAAGGATTGTTTCTTGCATTTTTCTCAAATCCACCTAAGAGTGACATATTTAGGATAAACCAATGATAATAGGATACTTAAAAATGTTTTTAATCCTAAATTTATTCTAATTAATCTTAAAATTCATCTAAAAATACTTTTCTTCATTGGATTCCTCATATTTGCCTATTGAGTAACATGGTTTCCTAGATCACAGTATAGACTGCTACCTTTCACCAAGGAAAGTAGATGATAAAATTTGAAGAGTCTTGGGATTGTGAAACAATATTTTTACCTATATTTAACCATTTTAAAATTTATAACAAACCTTCTACTCCTCCCTATACAATTTCATTTCCTTACCCTCAATTTATGCTTCAGACTGCACCTTTAGCTATAGGTGCATACATGGCTATAAGAGGTCTGAGTAGGCATGTTTTACATTTTTTTAGCTTATATAGGCCATAATGATATTCATGTAGGTTATAATATCCTATTTAAACATTTTAACCTCCATTAACTTCTTTGTAATCACCTTGAGATTAAATTTGGGTCTCCCCTATCATGATTGCAAACCCCTACCTCTTTGACCCCTGTAGGTGAACATATTAGCTAATTATACTTGTTAATCATGTTTATAGACTTTAACAAAACATGGGGTCCATATATCATTTTTAAAATTTATACATTCACCTTATATTCCCTTTGAAATCACTAGGTTGAGTTATCCTTGTATTGACTTTGAAACCTACCAAGATGACTATTGTATGTTACCTTTACCTGTTTAGACCTTAGTCATGATGTTATAAGACTAACCTTTAATATTTAAAATCACCTATCATCTAAATTCACCTTAAACTCACCTTAAATGGGATAAAACACCATCAAGCACATTTCCTAGGTCATTGTTTTATTATCCTATTGTAGGTGCCTATTTTCCTATGTGTGGACACCTATAAGTGGCCATATTGCTTGAAAAACTATACATCAACTTCCTCCTAATGAACATCATGCCACTTGTATACCATTCCACCATTTGAAATGTTCTATACATGAGAGTGTGTTTATTTTTTATCCTTAGGGTGTCAAAATTCCATTCACAACTACACACATATAGATGTTAGTGTAGTATTTTAGTGTTTTTAAGGGCATATTTAAGGTTCCAAACTTCTAACTTCCACTAATCCCTTTGACTCCATTTTTTTCACAAGTCCTCTCCATGATATAATCTAGCAAAATCAAATAATTTTATTATTTTAAACTAATTTTAGACATGTTATAAGGTACCTACAAAACTCCTTTAGACCTCTATTTTTACATTTTAGGGAAAGCTTCCCTAAAGTTACAGTCATCACCTTCCAACATGATTTACACACTTTTTTTCCTTTTGACACTTCAAACAAGTTTTTAATGAATCCAAAACCTATTACGACTTTCAAATGTATTTACCATGTTTCAAATCTACCATTCAAAAGCTTTTATAGCCTTGAGGTACCACCTGTAGGTAGTCATCAACATACACAAGCAGTAAAGTGAAATTAGGCTATATACAATATGTTCATGTTTATGAATCATCTATTCCTTCACCAATATTCCTAATGCACCTTTATAAATATTAAAATGTTGTAAACCATATAAATCTTCTCACCCCTCAACATGACGTTAGCAAAAGGCTCTTGTGAGTGCATATGGGTTGTATGTAGGTAGGATGTCTAGAATGGAGAAGAAAATGTGGATAAATGAGTCTCAAGAATAAATCAACTCAAAATAAAACCTCTCAAATACATGATTTTTACCAAGGAAATTTTGATATAGGTTTCATAACATGCCTTTCAATGTGAAAACCACTTGCATATATATGGAACATAGTAGGTAGGTATCACTAATGACTAGTTGGTGTGGTGATAGAAATTATAACTAGTCTTGTATCTTATTTAATGAGCAAATCAACTCTCGTATACTATTGGTGACTTTGAAAACTAAAACACCCTGATTACCATTCCATGAACAAGTTGAACAAGCTCTAAACATGTGACTTTAAGTGAAGTTAAGCATGGAGTTGATTGTGAGAGATGGCAAGAATGTAAGCTATGCAAAAAATTATATGGTGAAACCAAAACATGGAATGAGGTGAATATATGGCCTTAAAACACATGGTACACCATATTACAACCACATGATACCTCTACAGGAAACTAAAATTCTAAAAAGAAGAACATTGATTGAGATTGCACATAGTGGTACCTTCCTTTCAACATGAGATACCTTGCCCATCCAAACACCATGATACATTAAAATAAGTATGGATATAATATATGGAGCTATAAAAAATATTATGGAGTCAATATCACCAACTTGTTCATGTAGATTTGACCAAAATGGAGAAAAACCTATAGGGTGCATAACACAACTAGCATAAAAGTATAATGAACTTCAAGAGGATGGTTCATAAAAAAAATTTGATCAATCCTTACACTCTTTCTATTTAAATTAATTTATATTAGTTTAATATGACCTCCCAAAAACATTTTTCCTAAAACCTCTTGATATGTCTATACTACGCACAAACTTGAAGGCCACTTTTGTATGTCTAGGAAAGCAAAGAAGGAGTAGAATGGTTTTGGATTAAAAATGGAATGTATAGAGCAATTAAAACATTTATATGAATATTAGGAAGATGAATAGGAATTTTATGATCTTATCCCATGATTCACACTTCCCCATGGACCATATAAGTGTTAAATGTTCCCTTTTTTAATTGGTTTCTTAAATTTTAGTTATGCAACCTACAATATTCTGATTTAACTAACATCCATGATATTTAACCTAACATATTTGAAATTTTAAAGGAAAAAGGACACATGGTCACCTTAGGAACCATGCCACTTTCATTTATGACCTTAAAAATCCCACTAAAAGACTCAAAATGACAAATAAGCCTATTAGACCATGAATAAGGATAAAAATGCATTATATAACATAAAATTAACTATAATATAGCATAAAAAAAATATTTAGACCCTTAAACATCTAAAAACCCAAGTTTTTACCTATAGGGGTCCAAATTTGACATAAAAGTCAAATTTGGTCAACAAAATGGTGACTCATAGGGGTAATATGCTTGCTATAATAAAGAATAGTAGCCTTATCCTATCATTGGCCAAGGAATTAAATGAGTTATTGAAGACAACTAGAAATTAATTTTCTAAAACACACACAAGACATAAACAAGACTCACACATGTGCATAAGCACTTAGGGAAAACAACAAAAACAAAAAATATGTACAAGGAGAGATAAAAACCTTAGTATCAATTTATTAGATATATGCCACTAACTAGGATATGAATCTCCTCTCCATCCAACCTTGAGAATTGTAAATCATTGTGTTACTTGCATTGGGTGATAACATAAGGGCCACTCCATAAAGCATCAAACTTTGTCCATTTTTTAGGTTTAGCTCTATCTTCATCCCACTTTAGAATAATGTCTCTCTCTTAGAATATTCTTGGCATGTATTTCTTTTCAAAGTATCTCTTTTTTTATCGTGGTTATCTCTCATAGTTTACATAGCTTGATCTCTTATTTCCTCAAGCTCTATCAACTCACATAACCTAACCTCCATGCTCTCATTTTCCATCAAATCTAGCTGATAAGTGAGGTCCAAGGTTGGTAGATCAAGTGAAATAGGTAGTATATATTCTCTCCCATATACAAGTGTATATGGAAAGTTTCTAATGGCTCTTTTGCAGGTGATTCTATTAGCCCAAAGATCTATCTTTAACTTAGAATGCCAAGTTCTTTAGTTTTCCTCCATTATCCTCTTTATGATCCTGATTAGATTCTTATTGGTGGAATCAACTAGTCCATTACCCTATGGATAATAGTTGGAGTAATTACTAAGGTAAATTCCATTCTTCAAATCCCACTTACTTTTCCTCATTCTAATGAAAGCCAATGCATTATCTAAAATTATTATTGAAGGAACCCCAAACCTTGTCACTATGCCTTCATATAAGTCTATAACTAAAGTTTCATTTTATTCCTTGAGAGATACATCATCCACCCATATTTTAAATTAATCTATAGTAGTCAACACCCACTTATGGCTAGCACTACAAGGTGGGTTGATTAGGCCTATGAAATCTAGACTCCATTGCATAAAAGGTTGGTCTACCTAAATTGGATGAAGAGGCAAGGTTACAAGCTTTATTTTACCATAAAAGAGAGAAAATTTTTGACACTTCCTTACCCAAGCATGGGTGTCTTTGAAAAAACTAGTTCAAAAATATCTATCTCTCATAATCTTAGTAGTTATGGTTCTTGGAGTAAATTGACCACCAGTTGGTCCATCATGAAACTCAAGTAATATTTTCTCAACTTGATTTTATTGTGACACATCTCAATAGCACACCAAAGAATTCATTTTTAAATAAAACTCTATTAACAAGCACATAAGGAATATATTTTATTTTGAAGTACCTTCTTTTAGCTTTATCTAGACCTTGTGGACACTCACCGATTTGAAGAAAATGGATCATTTCTTGTGTCCAACTCCTCATTAATGAAGATGCAACTATCATAGGATCATCATGAAGGGATTAAAAAACTTTTTTTTGTTCTTTAAAATCTGAAGAAAGGTTCTCATATAACCCCTTTCCTTTCATTAGCTTGGTTGTCTTGATTTCTACATCATACTCCATTACTTTTATGATCCAAATAGCCCATTTTTCATTCAAATATATGCTCAAAAGGAAGTCCTTGACACTATGATTAGTTGGAAATATATGAATCTTGTTTTTAGATGACATACGCCTAAAATTATTTATACCTATAAAAACTAAAATTACTTA
This sequence comes from Torreya grandis, assembly GCA_037957365.1. Classification (NCBI taxonomy): domain Eukaryota; kingdom Viridiplantae; phylum Streptophyta; class Pinopsida; order Cupressales; family Taxaceae; genus Torreya; species Torreya grandis. The sequence goes on from JARHVA010010055.1 coordinate 72,207, forward strand.
CTTCTCTACATAGGTGTATCTTACCTCATAGCCCTCCAATCCTTGACTAAATAAGGCAATAGGTTGTTCCAAGTTTTCTTCATTTGATTGAGTGAGCATGGCATAAATTACCTCATAATTTATAAAGGTATAAAATTTTAAGTCCTTTGAGAAATTATGACTTGAAAGAGTTGGATCTTGGGCAATAGCTTGTTTAATCTCTTCAAAACTCTCTTTCCTTCTTCTTATCCAATTGAACACTTCATCCTTCCTTAGCATAGAGGTTAGAATATTGACTAAATTAAAAAAATTAGGAATGAACCTCCTTATTAAATTTTATTTTCCAAAGAAACTTTAAATACCTCTCTTGTGTTTGGGTAAATCCAATGCCAAGATTGCACTCACCCATTCATGATCTATGGATAGGCCCTTCTTTGAGATAATGAGTCCTAAAATTTTGCCTTCATGGAAAAAAAACACACACTTATTTGGGTTAAAATAGATTAAAAAATCTCTAAATCTCTCAAAAATATGCCTAATGTGACTCAAATGATCCTTTGCATCCTTATAAAAAAACTATGATATCATCAAGATACACCAACACAATGTCATTTATTAGACCTCAAAAATCCATATCTATTACACGTTGAAATGTAGCTCTAGCATTAGATAAGAAAAAATGAATTTTACTGTATTAATATGTACCCCATTTATTAGTAACTTATGTCTTATATTTGTCACTTTCCTTTACCAAATTTTGATTATACCCTAAGTATCCATCAAGGAGTGAGAACCTTTCACTACCTACCATAATTTGCAAAATCTGCTCCATTGAAGGAAGAGGATAATTTTAATTCAAGTAAACTCTATTAAATTCATTAAAATCAACACATAACCTTATTTCCCCATTCTTCTTCCTTATTGGGACTAAGTTTTCCAACCAAAATTAATGCTTAATAGGAAAAATGATCTTGGACTCAATCAACTTTGTAAGCTCCTTTCTCATGAGAGGCTCAATCTTAGGATTGATTGGCATTTATATTTGCTTTATAGGATTATAATTATCATCTATCTCTATGTTATGCTGAGATAATTTTGGATCAAAAACCTTTAAATAACTATACTCCCATGCAAAGAAATTAGAAAATTCTTTGCATAACTCAATGAAAGCATGTTTCTCTTCACTAGTACATACCTTCCTAAGAGAAAACAATTTATCTTTCAATATTTGTACTCTCTCATATTTTTATTACTTATTAGACATAATTACCTTCTCTTTATTCAATTTATCATCATCATTGAATATAGTCTCAAGTGTGACTAAGCCTTTATGGATCTTGTTTGTTTTCAATTGTACAATCTACCCTCCATATTATTGACGTAGGTTGGACTAATTCTTAGAAGAAAATTTAGCCTCCTCTTATATAAAAAGAGATATTTTTTTGTCACTATAAAAAACTTACAAATTAGTGGCTTTATCACATATAGAGGGCCTTACAATCACCTTGAGATGTGGTTAGTTCTTATCCTCTCTTATCCCCTTTAGAACATCAAATTGAGCTCCAATTGTTGCCAACCTATCAACATGTTTTTTATTCTCTCTTGGGATATATTAGACGTTAAAGGCTTGGAAATATTCCAAAATATCCCACACTCTATGCCTATATGACTTAATCAAAGATTTCTTAGTCATATTTTGTCCCTTTACTTGATTCACAACTAACTCAATATCACCATACACTTGCAATTCTTTCACACCTCTTTTCCTAGCCCACTCAAGGCCATGAATGAGGACCTCATATTATGCCACATTAAGAGTATAAGTGAAGTACCTTTCATTGGATGGAGAAACTAATATTTCTCCACCACCTACTCAAACCTTGCTTCTAGATCCATCAAAGAATAACTACCATAAACCATGTGTGTTTTCACTTGGCTTCATCAAGTTTGGCAAGAAATATTCCTCATCATGAGTTCAATACACTCTAATTCTAGATTCCTCTATGAATATTTAAGGATCATTATCATAATTCTCAGCTCCCCATTCATCTAGATACAAATCAGAAACTCCTTCAAGAGAAGAGGTTGGAGATTAATCCATGTGAAGCTCTTCCTCATTAAGAATTGCATAATTGACATTTAAAAATTTATTAATGTAGGGATATAAATGGCTGTGATGAATAGGATCTAATTCAATATTCATCTTAGTACAATAATTTGTCTTAAAAACCATATAGGACCAATTGGTTGCTAAGTATCCACATATCTTGGCTATAAACTCTCTTGACAAACAAAGAGCAAAGTATGGGGGTAAACCTACCATAACCACATCATGAGGGTTGGAAAAAGTAATAAAATAATTTAAAATAAAATTAAAATCCTTGAATACTCCTAATTTATTTGTTGGTGATCCATCTAATTGTAGGACTTCTTTAGACATTGGTTCATACTTGAAGCCTAGTTTATCCACTATTAACTTGGGCATAACTGAAGTACTAGCCCCACTATCTATAATTAAATTGTGAACTAAACAATCACTAATGATCAAGGATAGATAAAAAGGAGGATTATTATCATTTTTCTTTACTTTCCCATCAATTGGCTGAGTTCCATTCATTAAGACACCATTTTTAGTCTTAGATGATCTAACTTGCTTACCTAGTCATTACAATTCCTTTTGAAGCATATATTTTTGTCCCAATATTTACAATTAATCCCATAATAAATATTAATGTGTAACTTATTCATCTGATCCACAACATTGATAGAAGGAGTGCTTACCTTAAGAGGCTCTTTAGAAGCACTAGTACCTTGTGGTGTAGCTTGTGAAGATGGATGTGTAGGAGCTGGCCTTACATTATGAAACTTTTGATTTTATTGCACCTTAGGAGATAAGTTAGACAAAAATGCCATTATATATTATGTAAGATTCAAAAAATTTCCTTGATTATCCCATTTTGTCTCTTCAAAAACCCTCTTCTTAGATCTAGTGTTAAAGGATACACTAGCATTCACACTAATTGAATTTCCCAAATGATTAATGGCAGAAAAATCTCACTCCAAATGATTTATAAGAGTAGAATTAGATTATTTTTTTCCATTTTCCATTCTAATTTTCATTATATTTTGTATTGGTGCCTTAAAATTGGAAACTTGAGGTGTTTGATTACCTTGCATTGTCATGGCTTGATTATGCATTTCATTAGCATATAAAACTTGGTATTGATTTTCGTCAAAGGAAGATAGCATGGTTGTTCTTGAAAAAAGTTATTTTGAGTGGTAACAAGAGATTTAGAATATGATGGGGCATTAGTATTTTAGCTTTGGTAAGGTATAGCTTGAGTGATTTGATCTTTTCCTTGAGCATTACCTTGAAAAGGAGGTCTATTTGCTTGCCCAAACTGATTATAGGATTGGTAAGGCCTGTAACTTTGAGATTATTTCCTTTGAAGAGCAACCAATTCATTAATAACACTTTGAAGAAAACTCTTGACTTCATCAATCTCATTGGTAGGGACAAGGGTAGACTTTTCATGACTATTAGGTAAAGGATCCAAGGTTAGTAATATAACTTGACTAGGAGGCTACAATTCAAGGAACAATGGCATTGGTGGTCTAGGATAAATATTTCCTACTTGAACAAGACAATTCTTAGCATTAATGGCTATCTCATAGGTAGTAGGTAGTGTATTCCCTCCTATGGATTGAATCATCATGGATACATCACTATTCAATACTTTTAGATAATATAAGAAGGCATAATTTGGGGTAGGTCTCACAATGGCTAGGATCCTATCCCATGTATTTTGAAATATAGTGTTAAAATATTGAATAAACTCTTGAGGATCCCTATTGATGGTGGTCAATTGCTTAGATAGTGATATATAATCACTCTTCTTTCCAAACCTCTTAGACAATAGATCTCCTAGTTCATCCCATGAAGTAATGGAATTTTCATGTAGAGTCCCATGCCAATCTAAAGCTTTCCCTTTGAAAAAGAATGCCAATAATCTAATGTCTACATTCTCTTAAGTGATATTATGGATGTTTCAGAAGTTTGACATGTTCTTAATATGCTCAATGGGATTGATAAGACCTTCTCCACTAAAACATGGAACACTTTCAAGGGCTGCTTTAGGAATTTGGTCATGTTGAGAAAGATTCAAAGGAGATGATTTGGTGAAAGATACAAAATGAAAATTTATATCCATATTGGAATGTAGCTTATGTGTATTAGAGGTGGAGATAATTATAAACTTGGACTTATTAAACACAAAATCCCTTGAATAAGGATGAGTTTTCACAAATCTAAATATCTTGATAGAATACAAAGGTAATTACACAAACTCAAAAGGTATACCTTTAGTAACAAACCTAGTGGTCACATTTGTCATGGAAATTAAGGACTGATCAGCAACCAAATATTTAAAAACTTAGTGGAGTTGCTAGGTACTGAATGTAGATTTTCTTATAGTTATAACTATGCTAAGACCAACATCAATCTTAGTTAATCTTATAGACTTAGATTCAAACTAGACATGCCAAAAATTGTTGTCACTTATATTTTCATCCCTTAATGAGATAACTAGCTCTCCTCATCCAAGTGTCACAATGGAAACATCTCTTTTTTTGTGGGTAATAATTTGATGAGATGAATCCTTAGAAGGGCTAGTTCTCTTGATGCACTCTTTGAAACACGTTCTCATCTATCAACTCTATATGAAAAATTTTAAGAGGAAAAAATAATAAACTAAAAGGTGATGCACCAATATTTAATTTCCTCCTATTTCTTGAAGTTATACTACTTATATCAAAATAAAGTTTTATTCACACAAAACTCATAACACAAGATAGATTGTTACATCAATGTTTTATATACTAGGTTTAAAAGGTATTTTGATAATTATGAGGGTAATGAATGATTAAGTGTAGAATAAAGTCATGAACCACTTATAAACTTAAAAATAACACTAAAAATACCTATGATAATTACTCTTTTACACACTTGGTGAACAATCAAGGATAACATGCTAGAAAAGATCATCTTCTACTAGATAAGACCAGAAAGATTACAACAACACTCAATTTTATAGCATGTAAGTAGGAAAATTCACTTTTTTATTTATTAAATATGCATTAGAGTAAAAAATTGGCTATGGTTTCACCATTAACCAATGGAGGTTACTCAGAAGAGCCAAAAAGGTCAATGTTTATAGCATTTGGGAGAGGGGGAGACAAGGGAAGTCCAAAGGTTACTTAGGCATATATCAAGCTAAGAAAAGAGGTTACATTTTCATGATAAAAATATGTGAAATTAACCATGAAATTTTATGATTTCCAAATGTCCATACAAGTCATGAAACTTCTGGAAGTGGCATGAAACCCCTCATTCTAGCTCAAAAAATATCTTCATGATTTTGACTTGTTTGAACATCACACAACTGAATAGGGATAGGTTTGATGATTTTTATGAGATGTAATAATTTCACAAATTCCTTTCCATGAATTTTTTGTAGTCCTACTCATCTAGAATCTCTTGGAAGGAAGCCATCATTACCTATAGTCTAAAAAACTCCTCTTTTCTATCACCCCTCACATTTGGCCTCAAAATTAACATAATTTTTCGATGAAAATCCATGGGATGGATTTTATAAAAAATTTAAATACCATTCATGTCCTTATAATTCTCAAGTTAACCTTAAAAAAACATCCACTTGAGGTTTTCACACTTCTCACCCTTACGTTCATTATGTCAGTTTTGACTAGCTGAGATGAGAGCTCTAGTTTGAACACTTATAATGTTTTTAAAATAATTATATGAAAATGTAGAGTTATATTAAGTCCATATATTCCTTCTAAGCTTTATTTCATCTTCAGACCTCTTTAATAACCTATAAAACACATAAAATGGTCAAAAATACCTTATTTTGCACCCTATCTGTAATTCTATACAACTCAAAATTATGGGAGGGAGGAAGAATTAGTGAGTCATTTATAAGATCAAATCACTTACATGGTCAAAATATGTCATATTGATAGCTCTCTAAGTTTGCTTTCTCCATCGAGTCTTGATTAAGGGTTTTATAGGGTTTTAGGTAGTTTTTAGTCTTAAGATTTGTTCATAAATCTCTGATGTTATAAATGCCAAAAAATGCAAAAACTATGATTTTAAGGGACCAAAATAACCCCTCCAAAATCTTTTTGTATCCATACATATTTTTGGAGGAGATATGAGCACTTGAAAACACCCATTTGAGCTTGTTTCCATCTTTCATACATGTTTAGACTCTCTCTAAGATAGAAGTAGATTTCCTATAATTTTATTTGAAAAAAAATGTATAATTCAATCTCAAACATTTTAACACCAGATATAACACTCAAAAAAAACAAAAAGTGAAGTTGGACCCCAAATTAGATCTAGGTCCCTTTAAGGCCTAATAGGTTTAGCATGCACCCTGCTAGTTTGAGATACTTGAATTGATATATCATGGTTTAGATGGTATATCATGATTATTAATTCTTAATTAAATATTTAAAAATCATCACATAACCTCTTAATCACTCCTCTTCATCCTTTTCTCTCATTCACCAACTAGGCCTAGTAAAAGCTTGTTTAGTTAGACTGTGTGCAAGGGTATTTTTTTCATTTTGAGATGTCTAAGCCCAAATTAGTGATTATTATCATATATTTAAATTTTATACACATAATAATATGTTTATTGAGGTTTATAAAACCTCATATCAATCCCTTTACCCATTTTGACCTCATTAACTTGTTTTGCCAAACCCTAATTTTTCATGATCGGCTGACCTCTAAGATAAAATAATAAGGTATATCCCTCTTCACCAAGTAAAAATTAATATTTTTGGAGTTTTAAAAGGTCATAATGATAATTTTACCTAATTTTTTATATATATTCATCCAATTAGGTACTTAACCAGCTCAAAATGCCCAAAAAAGGCCTCTAAAAAAGACTGTTTCCTGCATTTTTCTCAAATCCACCTAAGAGTGACCTTTCCAAGATAAAAAAATGATCATATGATCCTTAAACATGATATTAATCCTTAATTTATTCTAATTAATCTTAAAATTCACCCAAAAATACTTTTCTTCATTAGATTCCTCATATTTGCCTATTCAATAACATGGTTTCCTAGCTCACAATATGGACTGCTACCTTTGACCAAGTAGGGAAAGTAGATGATAAACTTGGAAGAGTATTGGGATTTTTAAAAAATATTTTAACCTATCATTAACCATTTTAAAATTTATATAAAACCTTATACTCCTCCTTATATAAGTGTACCTCCTTACCCTTAATTCATACTCTAGACTGCACCTTCAACTGTAAGTGCATATAGAGCTATAAGAGGTCTAAGTAAGCATGTTTTACATTGTTTGTAGATTATAAAGTTCATAATGACATTCATGGAGGTGATCATATCTTGTCTCAACATGTTAACCTCCATTAAATTCTTTACAATAACTTTGAGATTAAATTTGGGCCTTCCCTTTCATGATTGTAAACCCTTACCTCTTTAACCCCTATAGGTGAGCATATTATCTAATTATACTTGTTCATTGTGTTTATATAATTTAAATGAAACATGTGTTCCATATATCATGTTTTATATTTCTTCATTCACCTTATATGCCCTTTGAAATCACTAGGCTGAGTTATCCTTATATTGACTATGAAACCTACCAAGATGATTGTTGTATGTTAACTTTAGCTCTTTAGACCTTAGTCATGATGATTTAAGACTTAAATTTAATATTTATAATCACATATCACTTTAATTAACCTTGGAATCACCTTATATGGGCTAAAACACCATAAAATCACATTGTATGGGTCACTATCTAATTGCCCTACTATAGGTGCCTATTTTCCTATGTGTGGACACATGTAGGTGGCCATAGTGATTGTAAAACAATACATCAACTTCCTCTTGATGAAAATCATGCCACTTTTATACCATTCCACAAATTTAAATGTTTTATCCATGAGAGTGTGTTCATTTTTTCTCCTTAGGGTGTCAAAATGCCATTCATAAATACAAACATGTAGATGTTAGTGTAGTATTTCAGTGTTTTTAAGGACATATTTGAGGCTCCAAACTTCTAACTTCCACTAATCCCTTTGAATCCATTTTTTTCAAAAGTCCTATCCATGATATAATATATCAAACCAACCTATTTATATGCTCTATAAATATTTTTAGACATGTTATAGGGTACCTACAAAACCCCCTTAGACCTCTATTTTTACATTTTAGGGAAAACTTCCATAGAGTTATAGTCATCACCTTCCAACATGATTTACAAAGTTTTTGTCATTTTGACACTTAATTTTTTTTTTAATGACTCCACCACCTATTATGAATTTCAAAGGTATTTACCATGTTTCAAATCTCCCATGTACCACTTGTAGGTAGTCATTAGCATACATAAGCAGTAAAGTGAAATTAGGAAGTATATAAGGTGTCTATGTTTATGAACCTTTTATGAATTAACCAATAATCCTAATGCACTTTATCATTATTAAAATTTTGGAAAACATATCAATCTTCTCACCCCTCAACATGATGTCAGTAAAAGGCTCTTGTGAGTGCATATGGGCTTTATGTAGACATGATGTCTAGAATGGAGAAAAAAATGTGGATGAATGAGTCTCAAGAGAAACTCAACTCAAAATAAAACATTTAAAATTAATTATTATTACAAATTAAATCTTTATATAGGTTTCATAGCATGCATTTCAATTTGAAAACTAGTTGCATACTTATGGAATAGAGTAGGCAGGTATTACTAATGACTGGTTGGTGTGGTGATAGAATTTGTAACTAGTATTGTATCTTCTTTAACAACCAAATGGACTCTAATTTTATCTTTTTTACTTGGAAAAATAACAAACCCTATTTACCATTCCATGAACAAGTTGAATAATCTATAGACATGTGACTACAAGTGAAGTTTGTCATGGAGTTGACTGTGAGAGATGGCAAGACTGCAAGCTGCCCAAAACATGATATGGTGAAACCAAAACATATAATGAGGTGAATATATTGAATTTAAACATGTGGTAAACCATATTAAAACTACATGAGACCTCTATAGGAAAACAAAATTTTAAAAAAAATAACTTTGACTGAGACTGCACATAGTGGCACCTTCCTTTCAACATGAGATAACTTGCCTATCCAAACACCATGAAACATGAAAATAAGTATTTATATCATCTGATGAGGTATCTGACATATTATAGATTCAAAATCACCAATTATTTCATAATTATTTGACCAAAATGGATAAAAACCTATAGGGTACATGAAACAAATAGTAGAAAAGTATAGTCAAAATCATGAGGATAGTTCATAAATAAAATTTGATCAATACTTATAATATTTATATGTAAATTAAGGTATCTAAGTTTAATATCACCTCACAAAATAATTTATCTTGAAACCTCTTGAGTTGTTTTTACTAAGCACAAAGTTGAAGGTCACTTTTGTATGTTTAGGAAAGCAAAGAAGGAGTAAAACAATTTTGGATTAAAAATGGAACTTCCATAGTAAATAAAAAATTTATATGAGTTTGAGGAAGATTAAAATTCCTTTTATGATATTATACCATGTGGAACACTTCCCCATGGGTCATACAAGTGCCAAATACTCCTTTTTCAGTTGGTTTCTTGAATTTTAGTTAGACAACCTGAAATATTCTAATGTAATTGACATCCCTGATAAGTAACCTAAACTATTTGATGTTTTCAAGGGAAAAATGACACATGGGCACCTTTGGAACCATGGCACTTGCATTTATGACCCTTAAAATCCCACTAAAAGACTAAAAATGACAAATAAACCTATTAGGCCATGACTAAGGCTAAAAATACATTAGATAACATCAAATGAACTATAATATAGACCATTAAAAATATTTAGACCCATAAACATCTAAAAAACCAATTTTTTTACCTATAGGGGTCTAAATTTGACCTAAACATCAAATTTAGTCAATAGTATTTATTCTAAGTGATAAAGTTATAAAAATATTCATGAAATCCTTACTTGTGGCCTATTTTATTCATATCATGAAAATTTGGGGAGTAAAGTAAGGTGTTTTCAAGGTTTGATAGTTTAGTGATTCCTTAATCCTTCCTTTTTTACCAAATTACATCTTAAGGGGGTATGTCAATGTATTATATAATGTATATACTTTTATATGGTTTAATATGCCCTTGTATTATTAATTTGTAATATAATTCATGGGTAAGCATTAAGTGGTGCACACTTATCCAAAACAAATTATCAAATAATATTATCAATTAAGTATTTAATTAATTAAATTTTAATGGTAATAGGTAAGTATTATCATTAGAAAATACTTGTTATACAAATAATTACTCTAAAAAACCCTAACCCTAAACCTTGATTCATTTTTTTAATCTACATAAGAGCATAGAGGGATAATAGGTGGGGTACATTGTGGATGAGAGTTACCATTGTTATAAAAAATATCTAGGGCAAAGATCTAAATTTAAATAGGTATCAAGATATTTGGATAAATCAATGTTATCATATTTTAAATTTCATAGATTTATATATTGCATGTATAGTGGTTGTATGTATTTTGGTAGCTACAAAATGTTTTGGAACTATTATAGTAATATAATATTTATCAACTTAGGTTTCATGATTATTTTAGTTTGTAATGTACATGCCAAGTTAAAATTTGAACCCATATACATTAACACCCAATACACATGAAAAATAAGGAAAAATCAACCAAATAAACATGACACCCACACAAAATATCACATATCCACTATTACATATTTATCAAAAATTTCAAAAGTATTGTTAGGAAAATTTTGGCTACCATTAGAGAGGTTCACAAAAAACTTGATATTTTTCTCATTTTAACCTTGTTGATATCCATCTAGTCTTGCAATGCTCTTCAAATGGTCACTAAGAACCTTGTTTATCATTATTTAAGGTTTTAAATTCCTCATGTGCTTCTAGAGCCATCAAGGTTAGTTTAGAGGATCTTAGTCTTATGTCATGATATGTCAAGATGTTGTATTGTTTCTCAAGTTTTCCTATTGCCTTTCTACCTTTTTGAAGATTCTAAAGCCTTGTTTGAGGAAGTTAAGGTAATTTAGCATTTGTTAAGGTATTTGACAAAGTTAAGGTTTTCATTGTGGTCAATTTAAGCATTCCCATGGATTATTTATTGAATGTGTCATTAATACCAATGGTAAGGATGTCAATTGAAGTCAAAGGTGGTCCTATAAAGCTCCATGTTCATTTCATGAGGCCATCAAACATGTATTAGTCTATTTTTATACTTGTGAATGTATCTCAAAGTATTTCAAGCCATTTTTTGAGGTAATATGAGGTATCGTATGCAAATTTTTAATTATCAAGCATCTCAAGAAGATATCTAACATGCCTATATGTCATTACAAGTTAGATCATGGTCATTCTTTATAGGTTCAACATATAAAAGATAGATAATCACTCCAAAAAAGGTAGTTTCAAGCACTGGTATAGACTTAGAGAGATCATATTTATTTGAAAATGTTTTCAAAGAGTCTATTCACTTTATTCAAGTAATTTAAATTAATATAAAGCTTTTATAGGTCTTAAGAAGCCAAAAATTGCATCAAAATCTCCACCTACTTTTTGGCAGATTGGTAATGGTCAATTTCATGTGCTCATTCCATACAGAGGAGAGAGAATGGTAATATAAACTTATGGATAAATTAAGGTGGTTTATGACCTTTATAATTGTGACATTGATTATAAAATTGGTGGGCCCTCCTTTATGAATAATCATTAAGAGCATAAGGTGGTCTAAAACCCTACATAAACCCCATATGCTCAATTTTTATCTTTGAGATGGTAGTTTTAAACTAGTTAGAAGCATGAATGTAATTTTATAGGGTTTAAAGGGTTTGTATGGACATTACACATGATTATATAGGCCACACTTGACACTTGTGAGCTCAAGAGGATAGGAAATCTCCATTTTTACATAGTTGGTATGTTGAAGATCTTGGTCTCTTTATGTTGTGAGGTCTTAAACAAAATAGAGAATGAATATGGACATATCCCATCATATTTTCAATTTCTAAAATTTTCTAAAATTCCATTAAATGGATACATGCCTACTCCACATCCATAAGCCTCTCACCATGATGATGACCTGCAAATTCCCACTAATGCTCATAACCATTAATATGCAAACAAAGACTTAACATTTTGAGGGTTCTATGTTGCATTAAAATAATAATATATGGTTTTTTTAGTGTTTTTTGTTCTTTAAATATATTTTAATCTCCATAATACATCATTATAACTAAACACAAAAAAATAGGTCTAGTCATGATCCACCAAAAGACTGTGTAGCATGCAAGTGGGAAAGAAACAAGGTATTGGTCATGAACATAAAAAACCCAATGAAGTGAATTTGTTTCATGTGAAATTAAATGAAATATTATAATTTAAAGGCCCTCCAACCTAACTGGTCACTCCAACATTAGTTTCTCCAAGTAACATATCATGTTTTTAGGCCAAAGACTATAAATATGTCACCAAGCAAAAAGGTGAAACAAAAAGGGTAATAATTGTTGCATTATTAGTGTATTATGAGGGTTATAACTTCATGAGATAGGTAATGGGACAATGTAAGGTTTTATTCATTGCTAACATGGTCCAAAATTCATGATAAAGAAGACTAAAATGACAAAAATTGGACCTACAGGTTTACAACTTGTAGGTCTCTTTTTCATATGAAATGCATGAATTTTGTACTAGGAACCAAGGTTTTAAGGATAAAAGAGGGGTCATAAATATATTAAAACAATATGGATATGTGTGTAGGTCATCTTGGAGGATAAATTATATCATTAAGGACCTATTTTAAGCTCTAACAATCAAAAATCCCAAGCATTCCTAAAATAAGTACCTACAGGTATGTGGGTAAAATTGAGAGAAATCTACATGCCAAAAAGACCTTGACTTTATTTACAATTATTTGAGGAATGGAAAATGTTTAAGATGTGGTGATTCCTTGAGAAGAGACAGAGATTTTGCCTCATAAATAACTATAGGTGGGAAAAGATAAATGACCTATGTCTAAAGGTAGGAAACACATAGGCCTGCTTGAGAAATGGATAGATACCTATAGGTTCTTTATGGAATTTGGATACCATTAGAGATATTTTTTTTAAATGATATTTTTTCTCATTTTAACTTTGTTTATATCCATCCTAGTCTTGCAATGATCTTTAAATGGTCACTAGAAATCTTGTTTAGCATTGTTTAAAGTTTTAACTTCCTCATGTGCTTCTAGAGCCATCAAGGTTAGTTTAGAGGCTCCTAGGCCTATGGTATTATGTGTCAAGATAGTATATATTTTTTCAAGTCTTCTTATTGCCTTGTTACCTTGTTGAATAATCTTAAGCCTTATTTGAGGAAATTAAGTTAATTTATCATTTATTAAGGTTTTTTATAGTTAAGGTTTCCATTGTGGTCAATTTAAGCCTTCCCAAGGTTTCCTTATTTCATGAGTCATTAAGGAAAATGGTAAATAGGTCAATTAAAGTCAAATGTGGTTCATAAAGCTTTATGTTCACTTCATGAGGCCATCAAACATTCATTAGTCTTTTTTATAGTTGTCAATGTATCTCGATATGTTTCAAGCCATTTTGAACCAATATGAGGTATGTCAAAAGTATTTTTAGCCAAATTTTAGATACCATTAGAGAGGTACACAAAAAACATACTATTTTTTTAATTTTAACTTTGTTGTTGACCATCTTGGTCTTGGAATGATCATCAAATGGTCATTAGGAACCTTGTTTAGAATTGTTTGAGATTTTAACGTCTTCATGTGCTTCTAGAGCCATAAAGGTTAGTTTATAGGCTCCTAGGCCTATGTCATAATGTGTCAAGATGGTGTATTGTTTCTCAAGTCTTCATATTGCCTTGTTACCTTGTTGAAGAGTCTTAAGCCTTGTTTGAGGAAGTTAAGGTAATTTAGAATTTATTAAGGTTTTTCATAGTTAAAGTTTTCAATGTGGTTAATTCAAGCCTTCCTTCTTGCATGAGTCATTAATAATAATGGTAAATAGGTTAATTGAATTCAAATGTGGTCCTATAAATTCTATGTTCAGTTCATGAGGCCATCAAACATGAATTAATCTCTTTTATACTTGAAAATGTATCTCAAGGTATTTCAATCCATTTTTTGAACCAATATGAGGTATTTAAAAAGTATTTTTATCCAAATTTTGGATACCATTAGAACGGTTCACAAAAAACTTTCCATTTTTCTCATTTTAACTTTGTTAATAGCCATCCTAGTCTTGCATTGATCTTAAAATGGTCACTAAGAACCTTGTTTAATATTGTTTAAGGTTTTAACTTACTCATGTGATTCAAAACACATAAAGGTTATTTTAGAGTCTCTTAGGCTTGTGTCATGATGTGTCAATATGGTGTATTTTTTCTCAAGTATTCCTATTTCCTTGTTACCTTGTTGAAGATTCTTAAGCCTTGTTTGAGGAAGTTAAGGTAATTTAGCATTTGTTAAGGTTTTTGAAAGTTAAGGTTTTCATTGTGGTCAACTTAAGCCTTCCCAACGATTCATTATTACATGATTCATTAATTCCAATGGTAAATATGTCAATTGAATTAAAATTTGGTACTATAAATATCTATGTTCACTTCTTGAGGCCATCAAACATGCATTGGTCTCTTTTATACTTGTCAATGTATCTCAAGGTATTACAAGCTATTTTTTGAACCAATATGAGGTATTGTAAATATATATATATATATATATATATATATATATATATTAATCCTCTAAAAAATATATCTAATGTGTTTATATATCATTACAATATAGATCATGGTCATTATTTGTCAGTTCAATGTATAAAAGAGAGATAATCACTCCAAAGAAGGTAGTTTTAAACACTTTGTATAGACATAGAGAGCTCATATTTTGGTGAAAACATTTTTTAATTATATCTTTGCCTTAATTAGGTAATTTTCATGAATATCAATCTTACACAGGTCCTAAGAAGCCAAAATTTTCATCAGAATCTCCATCAGCTTCTTGGTAGATTGTTAATGGTCAACTTCATGTGCTCATTTTGTATAGAGGAGAGAGAGTTGTGATATGATATTTTGGGTATAGGAATGGGGTATAGTGAAATTTATATTTGTGTAAATTTTTATCATATTGGTGTTACCTCATTTATGAACAATAACTAAGATCATAAGGTGGTCTAAAACCCTACATAAACCCCATATGCTCATTTTTTCTCCTTGAGATGGTAGTTTGAAGATAGTTATGAGAATGAATGAAAATTTAAAGGTATATAAGGTATGTATGTATTTATGTATATTACACATGATTATATATGCCACACGTGGCACATGTGAGCTCAAGAGGACATGAAATCTCCACTTTTGCATAGTTGGTAGGTTGAATATCTTGGTCTCTTTATGTTTTGAGGTTTTCAACAAGAATAGAGTATGAATATGGATACATACCATTATATTTTTACTCTATAAAATTATCTACATGTCCATTAAATGGCTTCATGTCTACTCCACATCCATAAGCCTCTCAACATGATGATGACCTGAGGATTCCCACTAGTGTTCATCATCCATAACTATGCAAATAAAGTCTTATTATTTTGATGGTATTGTGTTACATGAAAATAATAATAATAGATGGGTATTTTAGTGTGTTTATTTATTCAAATATATTTGAATCTCCTTAATGCATCATTAGAACTAAATAAGGCAAAAGAGGTCAAGTCATGATCCACCAAAAGACTATGTAGCCTATAAGTGGAAGATAAATAAGGTCTTCATCATGAACATTAAAAAAAACAATGAAGTTAATTGGTTAATGTTGAGAATGGTATTGAGATTCATTTATTTCAAGGTTATATTAGTACATAATTCATTAATGACAAAGTGATAGGTTCCAAGTGGATTTGAGAGTGCATATCATGTGTGCAAGACTTTAAGGTGATTGACCATGTTTAAAGGGTCATATTAGGTGTTAATATTTATTGGGTCACTTTTATAAGTGAAATTAATTTATTAGAGTAGTATTTTCAAGGTCTAGGTTATCCTAATAAACTTGGTAGAAATTCATGAGTAAGCAGATTGATGATGTTAACATTAGCACATGTGAAGGTGTCAGAATAAAGTGGTCACATGGTTTTGTTAATATTTGTTCCTACATAATGTGGTTTAAATTTAATGCATTTATATGGTGTATATCAAAATTTATGGTTTTGTAAAGTTGGTCTCCTAGGCATATTTCACTATTTTCCATACCCAAATTTACAATATCAAGTGACCATTATACAAAGGAAAACCAATCAGTAGTATTTTGTTTATAACTTTTGATAATGCATGAATTTTATGGTGGTGTAAAAAAAAAGTGGTATATAACTTAACAATATATATAATAAAATGTATTAGTAGGTTTTAATGGTTGTATAATTGTATTTATTACATGTGAGAGTTGACTATTGTTGATTGTGTTTTTTTAATAAACCAGGGTGCAAAGAAATGATTGTAGAGGACAAAGTATTGAAAAAATATTATTGGTATAAAAATAAAATATGAATTAAAATCCATATATATCATCCTAAAATTTATTTTGATATTTTAATTTCTATACAGGTGAATTTATTTTAGGTCAAAGTTGACTTTTGTTGACTGTAATTATTATAGGTTTAAGTAGGCTTCTTACAAGGGTGTTTATGAGCCTTTGGAGGTTGAATGAAAGTGTATTTTGTAGCAATTATTACCTTTATAACACCATAAAATAAAAATGATGATCAATTAGGGTAACATGCCTCTAATCTACCTCATAGGTAGGGCACTTTTTCCTTGCACTAAACTAGCAGTTTTGAGGAAAAAATATGAAATGGTAGACCAAAATAAGGAAATACCATTCAAGATGATTTTTTGAGATAGGAAACATTTAATAAATCATTATAAAATTATATAAAAGGTTTTAATCCAAGTAGTGTGGTTTAGACAACAAGGTTTACATGCAGGGTACTTAGACAAGATACAAACATAACTCCAAATAGGGAGCCACTTCTAGTCCTAGAATTTTAAAAGAATTATAGTGCTTTGAATCATGTCCATGAGGGTATAAATGAATTTTTTTTACCATCACCTTATATTGGAATCCATTATGGATTTAGGTTAAGCCCAGGTTGTAGATAGACCTATTGGACAAGGTCTAAGCCTATTGTCAAAAGGGGACCAGTTTCAATCTAGCTCTTGATGAGTTATTATGAGACCTAAAACATGTTTTAGGATGTTGATAGAGGTTTTTGAGCCTTTTTTTTTAGGTATACTCATCAATAATCCATTTCCTAGCTTGGACATTCTCAAACCTTGTAGAATTTGTAAAATTGACTTGAGTGGCTATGTTGGAATGCTTGAAACATCTCCAACGCTTTGCATGGGACCTTAGAATGATCAAGGGAGTTATGGAGGGTCCCTAATAATCCCTTAGTGTTATTTATATATAAATTCAATGTGGGATCTTCATGAATAAATTCTAAAACCAGATACCTCTCTAAAACCCTCATAAACCCTCTCTTAGACCCAATGGAGAAAATATTACAATTTAAGAATCCAAATGGAGAGTAAAGTAAAGGAAAGTGATTTGAATATTTATAGGACTCTCTAGGGACCTAACCCATGCAATTGATTTATACCCTACTTGTATGAAATAGGTAAAATAGGTCTTATTTTTACATATTTATGTGTTTTTAATGGATGGAGAAGCTTAAAGGTATGAAACCAAATTTAGGAGGAAGGTTAGTACTTTTTATAAGTCCTCATGTTCATAAATTTAAGTATATAAAATCCTAAGTGTGTCTGTTATCTTTTTCATTTCAACTAGTCACAATGAACAAGCAATGAACACTTAGTGAAAATGGTGAAACTCTAATTTGGAAGCCTTTTAAGGATTTATTCATGGACTTGATGACATGTACACTTTTTACATGTGTCATCCCTCCTTTTTTATGGATTAGATTATAGAATTGGAAAGGTTTTGGGTACCAAGTGTGAGAGGTGCATGAGAAGGAATCATTTTGTAATTATTTGAGATGATTACTCATGTTTAAAAGAATATTAAAGATTAGGGAATAATCCAATGCATGTGGAGGATTATTATTAATCCCCCCTTAGATAAATCATAAAAACTAACCCCATTCAGTGATGATGGAATTTTGTGAAGGCAAATCATGAGGGCAATTTATTATGTAAGCAAGGGAGAATCTATGCCACATATGGAGGAGTTAGATGACTTGGGAGACATTTGTCCTTGATTTCCTTGAAGTAAATATCTCATGATATATTTCATTATTTTTTTAAATCATTCTCCTTTCTTGACAAGTGTCTTGGTGACTGTTGAGCTTCCCTTTCTCTCTCTTCTCTCATAATTGCTATAAATATTAGGCTTTTTGGCATTATATTTCATCTCTCCACCCAAGTATGGTGAATCCATAGCAAATTTTTTCCTTGAATTAATTAATAATTTTTTTACCTCATTCAAGATTTCACTAAGTGCATGTTTTGGTTTTTTATCTTGTACAAGTATATTTTGCTTACCTTCACATGTTACTCTTCCTAGTGCCTTGTGTGAATTGAAATCTCTCTTTAGCAAGTTAGTAAGAAGTGTCTAATGTGGATTGAAAATATAGTGATTATATAATTAATTATTATTTATAGAATACCTATTGTCTAATCCCTCCTATCCTAAGCTCTCTTCAAGACCCCATGCTTAAAACATTGATGTAGAAGAGGAGTGTTGAATTCAATGAAGTGTATGTGTGGGATTCTCTTTGGTTTCAAGTGAATTTTAAGTGGTGTGAATATAAAATATATTTTGTATATCACCTCCCCAAGATTATATTTTTTTATTTATCCTTCTCCCTTTTCACCCCCCAAAATTTAGTAGTAGAATTGATTTATAGTGGTACATCAAGGGAACTAGGCCTAATCTGGAGATCTACCTCAAATTTGGTCACCCATATCCCTGAGGTGGTTCCATTGTGCCACATAAATGAGTAGATATTTTTCATCTCCTCAAGGGGTGTAAGTTCAAGTGATAATAGGAACCAACAAATATGTTCGTTAAAGTGCAACCAAAACATGATAAACTCTCATGCAACCCACTTGTTAAACTAAAGGAGAAGAGGTGGGAACCAATATATGGCTCACTAAAGTGAAAAAAAGATGTGTAGCATCACTAAAATTAAATTTGTTTCACTTAAGAAATACTAATCACACTGTTATAGATGGATCTAGATTCAAACTATAAATTATTGAAACTTAATACTTGATTCTTAACAAAGAGAAAATTTGAATGTTTCAAAGTAGTAGCTTGGTTATGAATGAATATCATGAAACATGTACTATATAGAGTGCCAAATGTGATATTTAAAAAAAAATTAAGCCTTGTACTTGTATTTACACAAGTGTGTTTATGCTCAAGCAGCCAAATGAGTGGAGTGCATAAGCAAGTTGAATGCCCTCATAATCTAAGAATTCTAATTTTTCCACATTATAAATTATCATATCTAAAAATATATTGCTTTTAAAATCCTATTAATATTCTCCCATTTTGAGATGAGGGAGATTGCCTACAAATCACTTATCTAAAAATAAAAATTGAGAAAATTTTTGAAAGATAGATAAACATGTAATAACATTTGCATATATTGAATTTGTATTGAAATATTATAGACATAACATTGAAGCATTTAAAAAAAAATTGTATTTACTTTGAATCATGTAAGTTTGATATATAATTGTAGTAATAAGTGAAGCATGTAAAATGTGTGATTGATGCATATGTATTGTAATCATACTATGTTGAAAATTTGAAGCACATAAATAGTATGTGCATGATATACATCATGGCACCGTAGATAGATACATAGTAGTGCATGATAAATCATGGTACCAGAGTATCCAAATGGAAAAATATGTAATCAAATTTACACAATTATCATGTAAGAAGGCCTAGAGGCCACATACAAGAGACATGTAAGTTTTTGTAAATAATGTGAAAAAATTTACATATATGTCACTCATTGAGCCCAAAGGGTGAATAAAAGGCACATGAAAATATCACAAAATCAAGGAAGGCCCAAAGGCCACACACACAAGGCATGATTGTGCTATACAAGCAAGGTGTATGTTTAACGTACACAAGGCCAAGGACCTATACAATAAGAAAACAAGTTTGAATCATGTTATGAAATTGAAATAATCATATGATAGTAACATACATCAAATGAATATATAATAGGTTGCAAATATGTATCTATGTTTTAGTTTAGTAAATATTAAATTCACCAAGACATATGTGAAAATATAATTGAAAGATTAAATCATGTATTTTTGTTTATAGATCAACAAGGAAAATAGGTTGTTGATAAATAAAACTTGTAAGGTGTTTATACAAAATAGTATGATGCCCCAAACTAAGCAATGTGGTTTTGTGAAAAGCTTGAATAGGATTGAAATCATGTAAAATTATGCCTTAGCTTGAAACTTAATTGATAGCTAAATTTTCATGTGAAAAAACTATGTAAGAAGTCCATGTGACTGTGTTGCAGTTGAAAATAGAGAGAAAAAATGCATAGGGATAGGTGCTTAGTGCGCTATTGTTTATCTGCTAAAACTTTGTCTAGATTGACTATATATCAAAAAAATTGATCAAGAAATCTTTTGTTGTATATGAATACTATTTTGCACTGTGAAATTTGTCCTATTGCACACTAAGATATATTATGAGAATCATTATGTATTGAAAATATGTCATGGACTGAAATATAAAAATAAATGATGTAAGTAAAGACATATCCAACAACATGAAAAGATGCCTATAGGTCTTGATTTTTTATTTTTTTCAAATATTCTAATTTTTTTGTTATTTGTTGAATATATGAATTTTTTTATATTTTTCCATTTTTGAAAAGTAAAATTTTCATAAATGAAATTAAGAAAGCTTGAAAATAAGGTAAGAAGCAAGGTTTTAAAATAGAAGTTGGGTATATTTGAACAACCCTTAACAACATGTTAAATCAAATCATGGAAAGGAAGAAGTTAAGTGAAATTCCCCCAAGTGTAGGTGTATATGTAGCATAAATGGAAAACATGGCCATGTAATCTCATGTGAAAGTAGATAGATGTGAGAATGAAAACACATATGAGATCTTAGAGCATGTATAGATGTGAAAAATGAGTTACCATGAAATATATGTATATTAAAAGCTTATTAAGATAGGGTTGATATAATAAAAGGAGAAAGTACTCCAAAATGAAAAGAGAAATACAAGGGATATAATAAGTTAGATTAGGTGTAGAATAATAAACAATAAAAGATGAGCAACAAAGAAGCTATGTCCAAGTAGGAAATAGGAAAGGAAGTTAATCAAGGTCTTCATCTTGATAGGAGAGTAGGAGGGAATACAATAATGTGTCCAACCAATGATATCATTAATTGTATGCTCATATGTGTACTCAACCACTTGATAAGAAGGATAAATCACTTGTGTAATAGAAGTAGTGCCAACTGTAGAAGCTTCTAAATCTAAAGAAGAACCCTATGTTTTAAAGTGACCTTTTGAATCATTTATAATATATTTATCCAAATATGTATTCTCATGCATGAGAGTAGATGATGTAACAACTGGTACTTATGTAGGAGCATTAAGAATAATATGTGTACTTGTGTAGGGGTGTAAATCTTGCTTTACTTTTTAAAATGATCATTCTTAGGTGTAATCATGTTATGTTTAAAAATAGATGGAAAAACTAAAATATATTCACACTCATTAGTAGGTAAAGAAACCAAAATATTCTCATGTTCATGAATAGATGTAAAAATTTATTTTGAATCATGTATTTTTGAATATGAATCATGATATGTAATGAATATACTTAGATAGTTTGCAATAATGAAATAATATATCACATAATTAAGAACAAAATAATCAGATTGATAGAAATAATTGACAAAAGAGTATAATACACTTATGACTAAGCCACTATAATAATAATAATAGAATTCACAATATGATGATAAAATACTAACCACTACCTCCTATATATACTCTACTTAGCCATGGTTATTACATAGGCCAACCATACTAAGAACATATATAAATCCAATAGATAATATGAAAGGTATCTAAGCCAAAATTCAACCACACATATCCCTAGACACACTATGGGTTAAGTGTGTAGCATTCCCCTCTTCTTAAAAATAATTGTGCCCTCAATGTTGAATCAACTCTAGATGTTATTACAGGAAAGATTCATCCTCCCAAGTCACATCTTAATGATTTAGACTCATCCACTTGATCAAATAATCCTTAATCTCTCTTGTTCATAACCTTTTTGTGCATGTGTGAAGGATCTCCTTAGGTTCTATAATGACTCTACCTTCTTCATGTAGTTTAAGTAACTCAGTTTAGGTGGAAACTCTCTATCTAATGACATCTTCAACTAAAATACATGAAATATAGGATTTATGTGAGTGGATTAAGGTAGCTCTAGCTTGTATGACACACTACTATTTTTATACATGATATGATAATAGACCTAAAACATATGAAAAAGTTTATTTCCTTTTTTATGTTTCTTCAAATACATATACTTATAAGGCTTCAAACACATAAATACCCAATCATCAATATCAAAATATCTCTCACTATGGTGTTGATCAGCTTGGTGCTTCATTTTATTTTGTGTCATTGATAAATTCTCCCTTAAACTAGCTAGTACCTCTTTTTGATGTTGAATGTGTTCCTCGATAGCTCAAACCCTTGGTTTCACCTTCAAATATGAAGTGATAGGTAGAGGATGATAACCATAAAGTTCCATAAAGGGAGACATTTTACAAGAGGTATAGAAGGAAGTGGTATACCACCATTCTATTTGTGGTAGCCAATGGACCTAAAATTCATGTATATTTGATGTAAAATAACATAGATACCCTTCTAGGCATTTGTTGACAACCTTTGTATGTCCATCAAATTGAGGATAATAAGATGATCTATGAGCTAGCTAATTACCCAAACATATAAATAAATCATTCCAAAATTTAATAGTAAATATAGGATCAAGATACTTAAAATGATTTTGGAGTACCATGTAGATTTTGAATTGTATTAATAAAAGAAATAGCTACAAGACTAGATATAAATGGTTGTGATAATGAAAAAAAATGAGCATATTTTATGATCCTATAAAAAAATACCATGATGACATTTTTACCTTCAAACCTTGATAAACCTATAATTAAATCCATGGAAACCTCCTGCCACCACTAGCTAAGGATGGATAATGGTTGCAGAAGACATGGTGTCTTAATTTTTTCCCCCTTGTTCTTTTGACAAACCATGCATTCTACCAAAAAAAATTGTATATCCCCCTTGAGTCCTTCCCAAAATAAATCTCACTTGGTTAGATGATATGTCTTAAAAATTATTGAGTGCCCCCCTATTTGAGATGAATGAAGCTCTTAAATGATATTGTGTTTGAGAATAAAATCCTTACATAGGTATAATCTATCTTTATACCATAATGTATTTCCTTTCCACTAAAATATTTTAGACACACTTGAACCATGTAAAAGATTTGAATCAATACTAGTGTATCCCTAACATTATTCCATTCTCATGTTGTTTCTTCTAACCACTTTTCTTGCCAAATGGCCATTGTACATAACAATTCCTTAACTGATTCATCCCTCTTATAAAGTGCATCTACTACCACATTCTCTTTTCTTCTCTTATAAATTATTTTAACATCACTTAAATTTTTAGGGTTATGGAGTGTAAACCTTAGGTTTTTAAAGGTTTGAGTATAATAAATTTGGAGATAAATATGCAATAAATATAGCCATTTATTTGTAATATAATTGACCTACTTTGACCTTTTTTTAAAATATCAATAAATAATAAACAAGTATTTAGCTAGAAATCAGTTGAGATAGGAGATCTAGAGGCTAAAAATTAGGATAAGAGCTAATATAAGTGTCATGGATATTATTCAAGAGTCAAAACCCTTCTTATAAAATAGCACCCTAATTAGATAGTAGCATCATATGGCACTAGTGTCCCTATTTTAGCACATTATCCTCTATGTAAAACTATTTTGAGATTTTGGGTGTACATGTGTATGGGTCTACCAAGCCTATTCCTACACACATGAGTTTTGATTCCTTATAGATGATATATTTTGATAGATGTTATATGTGAACCCTAGACCTCCATGTTTTTAGGGAATATAGTTG
Organism: Torreya grandis; assembly: GCA_037957365.1. Lineage (NCBI taxonomy): Eukaryota > Viridiplantae > Streptophyta > Pinopsida > Cupressales > Taxaceae > Torreya > Torreya grandis. The sequence continues at coordinate 96,574 of JARHVA010010055.1, forward strand.
GAAAAAATAGCAAAGTGTGTTGTTAGTGGGGTAAGTTGGACATCCTCAACACCTCATTATGATGAGAGTTTCCTATATACCAATACTTTGAGAGATCAAGACTGATGTATTTATCCCACCTAGGTGTTGGTGAAATTGAAAGTAAAGCTAGTATGAATGTTGAATTGAGTGATATGAGTGTGATTGAGACTATAAATCTAAGTAATCTAAGCTTAGGAATGTTTTATATGGTTGTATACAAATTTAGGGTAACGTTGACATTTTGTCCTCATAGGCCAAATTTCAACCCCTGATATCAAAAAAAATTGGTGACCACCAACTAGGCCTACTTATGGTTAATCTTGGCATAGTCATATCATCTTTGGTCTTGCTAAGAATCTCTGAATCTTGATGTGTCTTAAGTCATGTGATGATATGACAATGGTCCTTGTGAGCTTAGAGTGATTCAAAAGAATTTTTATGTCTTCAATGTCTAGTAAAGGTGTTTCCATATTTTTTAAGGCCATAATATGAGGATCATAATGTATTCAAAGTCCATTGTCCTTGACATACTCATCTAGCCCATATAGCCCCTTCATCACCCCTCTTAAACTATCAAACACGCCTCAAACCACTTCATACAAGTCTATTTGATTTATAAAACTTTAATACGGGGAAATGTCTTGATTAATTACATTAAAGGGGGTCATAAAAGGGTCTTATTCATGTTACATGCTCCCCCTCAAATTTCATAAGCCTTGAAAGCATTTTTTAAACCCACTCACACCCTTTCCACTAGCCAAGTGGGTCTCATATGCCAATTTATGAATTTCCTACTTCCCCCTACATTTTAACCTATTTTAAATGGATTATTAACTCATTATACTCCTTATTTATCCCTAAAATGGCATTTTAAAGTTTGAAACCTAAATAAAATATAGGAAACACACTTTTGGGGGAGTTTTCTACACTTGTAAAAAATTATACAGACTATACCATATAGAAGAGGAACAAATATTGAAGATGAATTAATGGTATGTGACTCTAAAAATTTTAATGTTGAAAGTATTCCAAAAAATCTCAAAAATTCTCCTTCACTTCATTCACCTTATTTGCAAGTTTAGAGAGCTCCTCAAGTTTTTTCTTATACCATATAGAGGAGAGAAAATGGAGGTCTTAGATCTTGGCCAAAAGAAGTAAACTCAGGCATATTCTACCCATAGTAATTTTAATATATATTGGTCTCATATGTTATTCACATCTGCATAAGCCAATTTCAATTAGGTAGTTTTCATGGATTTTTGACTTTTTTGCTCAATCTAATTACTTATGTTATTTTATAAAGTATTTAAAGGGTCTATAATAGTAATTTGAGAACTTAAATCACATGTGTGAGCTCATAATAATGGCAAGCCTTAAGGACTAGCTCTTTTGTGTAGCCTGCAGGAAAGTTGGGTAATGGATAGAGGTTTAATGCATTCATCAAAGGATGTAAACTAGTTTGAAGAGTTTGTAGAGATGTTTCATGTTTCACCATACCTCCTTGATCAAGTTGGATTCCACAATGGTCTCTCATTAGTTCAAAGGTGTATTTAAGGAGGAGTTTTAGATGCATTTGAGATTCACTATGTAATGAATACTATGTACTATTCAACATCACCTTCAAACCCTAAAGACATAACTAAATGCTTAAAATGGAATGTTAAGTCATGGTATACCATCATCATGCCCTTAAAAAAGTCCTCTTAACCCCCATGGTATCCCCAATATGCCTATAACCACTCATCTTGCCTCCAAGCTCACTCAATCACCATTAGAAGAGCTTAAGGTTTTTTGTAAAAACTAAGGATCTTCAAAGTTTCCTAGGTTTCATTTTACGACTGTGTGTGTCCTTTCTCTACCTTCAAAACATTATATTTTCTTGAGTCTATGTATTAGAGTTTCAATGTTCATATTAGTTGTCTTAAGAGGTCTCTATGCTTCATACATGTCATAACCCATACCTTGTCACTTCACATTGTTTCCACCACCATCTTACTATATTATCACCCTGTCTTCATGTTCTCATCCACTTGTCACTCCACTTACATCTTCTTCCACCCATTCATCCTCCCTCCTAAGTCTAAACCATGAAATATATGCCTATACACCCTTGGTAAACATTGGAGGCTATGAGATCATGGAAATTTGGGTTCATATAGGTCTTATACCCTATTATATTGGAAAAAAGAGCACCTACAGCCACCTTAATTGGACTAGGCTTGGCATATGAAGGAAGTTGAGAAAAATTTATGCTTCATGGGATTATGAGGTATATTAAAAGAAGTAAAAGGTATTATTCATACTCAAATAGACCCAACACATCTATGTGGGAGACCTTAACTCCCTCAATAAGGCCTAATATAGAGAAACACCTACAACAACACTATATCCACCTATAGTCAACCTATGAGGGCAAAACAAGGTAAGTTGTAGGAGGTAGAGTTAGAGACCACTAAATACATAAAAAAACAAGAGTATAGAACAAAAGGGACCACTATGAATAATTTCAAGCAATTAAAAGGTTTAGTTGGACCTATTCTAGGTCTGAATCTCCTTCCTTCACATATCAATGTTGAGACTCAACCTAAATGAAAATATATAGCTAAATAAGCAAACTAAATTCAAATGGTCAAGTCAATAGTGATTTAGGAAGGGTTATTGTGAGATGATATCACATCACCTCCATAATACCATGGTGGAGTGAACATAACTAAGATGGTACTCCAATGCTCAAACCCTTCTCTATATGCACCTATAGCCACTTTATTTGGCTTGTTTAAAAATAGTGGTGTGATGGAGGTCACTATATTTGGCCAACTAGTGAAAAGGATGAACTCCTAGAGATCTTATCAAGGCATCCATGATCTCAAATGTTTCAAGACACTCACATTAAGAAGGTCTACCCCTCACCTAGTCAAGAAGTCAAAGAGAGTACCTACAGGCTTCGCATCTAGGCTGACTTAAGGATGGAATTACAAATTGTTTTAATGGCTTATAAGCCAAGGTAAGAAAAGGGTCTTAATACATGAGTTATAACCCTTAGTTTATCTTTGGAAATAGATGAATATAATGAAGTGTATATATAACTAATATCCCATTCTTATTCAAGTCATAGATAAAGAGAAGGCATAGGGTTTTAAGAAAAATTTAGCCAATGAGCCTCAAGAGAACATGCACATGCATTTGGAGCACCAAGAGAATTACAAACAAAGGATAGGTTAAATAAGGATATAACTAAGAGAGGATAATGTAAATATCTCAAGGATTTTTAGTAAAGGTTAGACTCAGAAAAATTCAAAAAGTACACTTACAGATCTCTAGGGTCAGATTAAGTCCATGATCCCCAAACCCTACATAAGTAAATTATTTGAGGTATAATCATTGAGATGAGGGGTGAATCAGTGATGTTAGATAATCCAAACTTAAATTCCAATATTTTAAAACCCTTAACCAAATAACATTATCATTCATGAAGCATACACATTATTTATAGTAATGAACAAGAAAGATAATCAAGATCACACACATTACATAATATCTACGTGGAAAACCCTCTTGGGGAATAAAACCCACTAAAACCTACAAAATTTTCTATATTCCTATAATAACAAGATCCAAATTTATACTAGTACTAACTAATCAAGGAACACCCATCCCTTAATTTAGTGAGACACCCATCCCACAAGGAATAACTAACCCCTTAGGCAACCAAACACCCACTCAAATACCTTGATCTAATCTCCACATCTAATATGATGTATTCTACACCTAATGATGGAATTATCTTACTTTCACTCTTCTTTACACTTTTATCTCTCTCAAACAACCTTTAGGGCTTAGTTGCTTAATTAGCCTCTTTTAGGATTATTAGGTCTAATGACCTATGTGTTCCTCTTTATCAACTTGATTAGATAAACATGTCTAATCTTTATCACACTCTAATGGTCCCCAATAACCTATACCTTATCTTCCAAATGTTCTCTCATTTACTCAATTCCACACTTACTCAACTCTAATCTCTCTTTCAACTCATTACACACCCTCAAACTTATTCATAAAAGCAATACATCCAAACACCCATTTTAGATCACTCTAGGATTCTTCACTCATCCTAAATTTGGTCTATAATTTATTCCATCTACTTAACACAATCCCTCTAATCTCTTTCCTTCATCTCTATCTTCTACTCTCTCAACACATCGACATCCAAGTCTAGAAACCATTACCTTGGTCTTCACTCCTTATAAAGTTCTAGTTCAGCCATAATACCTAGATTAACCCTTAATACCTATATCATGCTAATACATAGCTCAAATTCATTATCATAGGTTGGACATAGCATCCATGGGTCACACTTAAGTAGTTATGCCTTTTAATTAGGCCTTACATCGATCAAAAAAAGAACACAAGATCAATTTCAAATATATGGGTCCACTCCATACAACCTATAAGACATATTCAAATGAATAAATCCACCAAAACACTCTTCTACTAAATCACAATTTACTCAAACAATAGTCTTGTACACATTAATACCATGAATGAATAAATAGTCAACTTTGAAGCTCAATATCTACAACTTTAAAAAAATAAACCTTATAATAAACTTTGATATATGAACCTTGAATTCCTATTAAAATTTTATTTTTACTTCATCAATAAATTCATCCTAGATCAAAATATATAATCAAAATACTACAAATTACTTTTTCCCTTCGCTAATTCAAATGCTAATGATCACTGTGTAAATGCAAAAATTGATGACACATTTCTTCATCTCATGGTCCCTAAAATATAGATCAAACACACTCCATAAATATCCTAGGGAGTATCCTAATATTTAAATCAATTACCTCATCATTTATCTTAAATATGTGCTATCGAGATTGAGACACTTGGTATCCTTATGTGCCTTTTGTAGACCATGCTTGTCAGACTCAGTGCACTTACACCACTTAGCAGTCTTGCATGCATTATAAAATACCTTGATGACTTATTGACTTGATATGCACTATTAGATCACTATCTAAAAAGGTCATGTTCTTTGATATATTTTTATCTAGTTAGATTGAATGCTCATTGTTAGATCTTTTGAATGTTCATCATTAGATCTCCTCTTGCAAATTTGGCTAAGTATAGAAACCACTGGAATCTACCTAGAAGGCCAACTTTGCACCTTAATAAAATTTTCTATGCTCAACCTCATGACCTAAAATTTGAACACATGATCACCTTTCATAGGGGAATCCATCCATGTATCAAACTGCTCCTGAAACTTTCACATGTATGAAATATGATGTCATCAAATTACTTACTCAACTTTATTTGTCAAGATGACTACTTGTACCTAGACAGTCATATGACTACTTTGATGAATTCATTTCACTTCCAAAATCACTCCAAGCACTAATAACACCCCATATGGTCTCTGCAACATTTCCATACCATCAATAACATACACCAAATGCCTCAGTCAAACATTCAATAATTATGTAAGAACACTGAAGCACATTGAAACACACTTTATAATTATCATTCTAACATACATGAAACCTCATTAACATCCTTGGTCACCTTTAAAACATCATTGAAAACTCTCCAAAAATCTCCCCCTTTATCATTGATGTCAACACCAATACAAATCTTACACTCAGACTTTGTCTCTCTCTTCAAGTACTTTCTCCCCCTTTGACAAAATGATAAATTGGGCTCATCTTTTGATCCTAAGGAATTGAAAATACTTAAATAAAAAACAAAAGGAAAGGACCACCTTTGAGAGATGATAAAAAATCCCATAACATTGTGCATACCACTTCTTACCTTTGAGATTCTCAAACATGCTCAAAACACAACACTCTTCTTCACCATAAATAGCTCTTATGAAGATAAAACATACATGAACACCAGAAACTACTTGAAGTTACCTTGAAAATAATTAAAGGGAATCCCTTAAGTCATCTAAGATTAGGCACCCTTTAATCACCTTCAGATCATATCCAACCATGAATAAATAGCACAATTTCCTCCATACCTTCTCTCTTAGATTCAACTACACAGTCCTCTGATCCTAGGACCTAACTACCTACATAAATCACAAGCTCCCTTTTCTCATGCATGAAGATTCAAACATATGACTTGGTTTGATCAAGTAATCATATCAATATTCTTGAATTCACAATTGTAGCATAATTATTCATATCTCCACCATGACTGGAACATCTCACATATTCTCACCCTCACATCATGCACAACTCTTCAATCCTTTTAAACTAATTAAGTTAGATCCCCCTAACTCTATGCTCCATCTAGAAAATGATATCTTCAATAGGTCTTATTTACCAATTCTATTTTTACACTTGGAAACCTCCATACTATGCATGTAGACCTTCAAAACTAAAATCCTTGAATACACCTTCAGCACACATACTTGATTTTCCCCAAGAAAGATGTCTCCTAAGAAGCATAGGTAGAGACACCCTAACCCACAATGTCCTAGAATAATTTGAAATTAGGAGTTACCCAGAAATATTTATATTCCTTCTCTTTTTTGGACATCTTATATCTATAGAACTGATTGTCCTTTTTCTTCTTAGGCTTAAGAGAAACAACTTGCTCATCTAATACAACATTTTCCTTCTCTTATAAGCTTGAATTGACAATACATGTAGACAAAAAATATTCATGTCATAGCTCATTAATAGACATTAACAATTGATGTTCTTCACATGAAACTTATTCAATAATAGCAAAATGTTCACTTAGATCTATAAACACCTCAAGTCTAGCTTCAACTATCATCTTGGTATTTTGCTTGAGCTTGTTCACTTCATTCACAACATGAGTATATAATGAGATATCTTGGCATTCTTCAAACTTTTTAGTAATCTCCACCATAGCAAATAGATCACTTGGACCTACAAATTCATCATGAATCACACATTCCATTTTTGGTTTTTGTGAGTTAACTAGCCTTCTTCCTTGCACTCTAGGAATCTGATTAAACTTGTTTTAACTTGATAACCTTTGCCTACAAAACCTAGAAATGTGACCAATCTTATCATAGTTGTAACTATTTCAGAGAATTGTAGCTTATATTTCAAGAGAGGAAGAAGAACAAAACTAGATATAGGTATGGTAGAAAAACATATTTGGTTTTGCACACATTGAATTAGATGATTATAGAGAGATCCTCTTTCACTTGGGAAGAATGACCTACAAATAAGATATCACTAAATAAAATGATTGGTTAGATAGATAGTTGGGTGGATTACCTAGCGCTAGCTAGATCCTTAAAGAAATAGCTTCCTTAGGGGATGTCAATTCATGATTTTGAAACAATTAAGTTTGGAAAATGAAAGATAAATTACTTGCATAAATCATAAAGGATACTAAAATTAAGTATAATAAATGCTTGATAAATAAATTGACTAATTAAATCAATAAATGGGTCAATACTAATTCTAAATAGGTTAGGTGTGGTTTAAAAAATAGGTTGGGGCTCTATCAATAAGACAAGGAAAAGAAAGTAGTATTTGGTTGATGGTAGGTGGGTGAAAATAGCTTGCTATTATTTTATGCCATAGTGACCATCAGTAGTGGAGGTGACCATTGACAGTTATGGTAACAGTCGGTGGTTGAAGTAACCTTCAACAGTTGGGATAGACCATCAGTGGTTAGGGTGATAATTGGTATTTACTATGGATTGGGTTTGGGTAATAAAAAGTTGATTGACAAATTTATAAAATAATATTTTGAGAGATTATCTTGGGTTGTGTTGATTTCAAATGTAAACAAAGTGACTAAATAATTAAAAATAGATACTTAACTTGTCAATGGTTGATTGGATGGATAGTTTAGGTGGTAGATTATTGAGTAATTTTGGTAAATCAACTATACTTAGTTATTATTTGATAGATAATATCACTTTATCTCTCTATCATGATGGTTATATCACTGGTTCATTGGGTCACTAGAAGAACACCTTTAAAATAAACTCTGAATACCAAAGCTCTTGATATTTATAGATGGATGATTGATTCTAGATCCTTTTTCTCCTCCTACTCCTCTCTTATTATAGGAAGGAAGGAGAGGTGCAATAATATGTTAATAAGAGGTTCAACTTGTTGTCCAATTTTAACTTCAACATACATGGGCTTTTACATGAATTAGATAATCTAATTATAAAAAATTAAGGTAGATTTGAATTGGTAGGTAGGTGATTCAAATGGTAGAACTTGATCATCAGTAGTCAGGGTGATCATCGATGGTTAGGGTGACTATCAGTGGTCAAGGGTCAAGGTCAAGTTGAGTTAAAAAGATGGGTTTAACCATTAGGTCAATCTAACTTAGGTTAGGTCTAGTTTGTAGTTGATAGGCCAAGGTTGGGCCCAAGGGGGTCCTGAGGTAATCCATGGGAATTACAACATTTGAAAGTGTCATGTATAGATTTTTGATGTCTAAATTCTACCCATTTTTATTATATAATTTGTATCAATAAGCTACAAAACAAAAATAGATTATAGGTCAAAGTTTTGATTATCCTAAGCATGAGAGTAGGTGTTTCCCCTCAAATCAAGAATTAATGAAATAAAATAGAATCAAGTGTAGGTTTGATAAGTGGTGAAGGTGATGAGAAAAGGTGGGTGATAGGTTGAGAACTAAAGTGAAAACATGTGCATGTAGTGTGATAAAAGTGTGATAGCTAAGATTATGTATTGACTAGGTTACCATAGTTGGTAAAAATAAAGGTCAATGTCAGAAGGACAAGTGACAAGTGAAAAACATGACCACATTTAGGCATGGTGGATGTGTACACTTATAAATTCAAGTCTCATAGGCAAGGTATGTGTTTCATAGGTATCCAAGATAAGAAGTGCTCCTGGTGAAACATAAACTAGTCTAGTGAAGTCATAGGTATCTGAGGTAGGAAGTACTCCTGAGAAGACACAAGTTGGTTGGGTATGCATAAGGTAGAGTAAGTTCAAAAAATTATAGAACATATAAATTGTTATCATTGTGATAAAAAGGACTAGGTAAGGGTTATCACAAAATGTGTGTTAGTTTGGACTAAAAATGGCAAGTGGTGAGGTGATAAGGTGGTTGTCAAGGAGGGTGAAGAAGTTAACCTCTATGGTTAGGTATGTGGTGGGTGGTAAAAAATAAAGTTGCTTGAGGAAAAATCAAAAATGTCAACAACTTGATTGTCGATGGTTAAGGGGATTAAAGGTGATCATCAGTGGTCACTTTAACCATCGACAGTCACCTTGACCATCGACAGTTAGGGTGCAAACCCAAAAATGACCAAAATAAAAGTACTCAATGAGTCATTTTAAAATCATTTAGATAATTTGAATTTTATTGACCTAATTTTTTGGTGCTTTATGTGAAGAGGTTGATGATTATTTCTTAATGGGTGAGTGGTAGAGGTTGATTAGGTGGACCAAGTAGACTAATGAGGATGCAAGGTGGATGAGGTAGGGCATGTGGTCAGGCAATGGGTCCCAAGATTCCTCCTTAACAATGGTTTAAGAATGAGGTAGGGGTTGACTATAATTAATATATTAGCCTAATTATTTTACAAATGTATTGAAATTAGGTTTAGAATTTGATTGTATTGTCATTTATTTAGTGGGTTTTGAGTTTTGCCCTAGGTATTAAGGTTTTTGGTATTTTAGTGAAATTTGTAAGTGAAATTCAAAGTTGGAGGGGTGAGGTAGGTTAATTATGGTTAGGGGTTAGATGGAGGTAAATTTTTTGCTAGGGTGTGTGGTATGGGTGGGTTTGTTGGTGGTAGGGTTTGGGCATTTACCGTCGGTGGTCACACATATTGACCATCAATGGTCAACCTAACCATCAATAGTTAATGACTATCAAGAGTTAGTTTCCCAACTATTGATGATCATGTAGGGTGAAAAAAGGTGGTTTTAAAGTTTTTTAAAGGTTTTAAAGGTAATTTAGATGTGTTTAATGTCATGTTCAATTTGACATCAAGGGTAATGTGTTAGGTTTGGTGGGTAGATGAGGTAAAGGTAAATGCTAGAAGAGTGATAGTTGGGTAATAGTTGATGGTAAATTTTAAGGTAAATAGGTCATTATGAAGGGTTAGTGGTAAAAAGGAGGGTAGGTTATAGTTAGTAGGTAAAAATAGTAGAAAAACTAAGTTTGTTTGATATTGAACCTTGTAGGCATGAGAACAAATGTAGATACATAATCGGGTTCTTCATATATTCATTGAGATTCACTAGGGGATGACTATTGATGATTAGGTACACATAGAGGAGGTGGAGCTTGGCATGATGTTTCATTACTAACACATGACATAAGATGCAATAATGATAGTGGCCCTCATCAAGATATGGGATCCAACCACTAATACCTTCCTACTACCCACTAGTGAGATGATGATCTTACCAAAGGATGTTCATAGGATTACTTGATTACCCATTGGGGTGATCTGATTTATTACATTGAGAAGGAGGAGAGAGATGACTTCATGGAGCTACTATATGGAGATGACCATGACTTTTTTATGTGGCACACTAGAGTTTTTATCTACACTCCATTATATTAGAGGGCCAGAGATGATAGGAGGTTGATGACCATGATGATGATGGTTGTATCATGCTTTTTTATACCCAATTTGAGTAGTGGGAGGTTTCTATATCTACTACTAGGGGTATTGGTAGAGATGTTGCTAGGTTTCACAATGTTTAATTGGGTACTTATGCTTTTAATTTAGATATACATGGATCTATGGGGTTTTAGAGCTCATATGAGGTATATTATCAACATCAAATTCATTTTAAACTATTGGGTAATGAGCACATATGAGTTATATGATTGATAGGGTTGTTATGGGAGGGGTATGTACAAATGGAGTTTAGAGTTGGCTTCATGTAGTGGAGAGATTATGTTGCCCTTTTAGGACTAGGTAGAGGGTTTCACAACATTGATTGATTCAGGAGTGCATTGGATGCCTTGGTGGTTGGTAACATGATTTGGAGACCCTACATCAGGTTTCTAGACTAGGTTGGATACAAGAGACATACATTATCCTTATAAAGCTACAAGTATATATTTAGTAGAATGGATGGTGAGATAGAGGTCATCACATTTGATAAGGTATGATGATAATTTGGCTTGGTATAGGGGATTCCAAGTCCATTACTAAGGTGTAGGTGGGAGGATGTAGAGATTCTACTCCTAGAGCCATAACCAGTGTAGATATTTCTTGATCATGAGTAGTTTCCTATGTGGTGAGAGATAGATGATACAATTTTTATAGATGGTTACCTTACATATTACCAAGCAATATATGCGATAAAATATTTTGGTGGTGATGATGGTGATAGGCAAATGATGGATGTTGACCCAACTGGTAGAGGTCAATAGGTATAAGTATAAGGGGTTTCCCTAGATGTATAAATAGTGACTACATAGAAATATTAGGCTCAAGTAGCACTAGCCATAACATAGGCTATCATGGTAGCACTATAGGGTCAGTTGGTAGTAGCACAGGGTCATGTGGCTATAGTTACAATTGAGAGGGACTAGGATATAGCTATGTTATCCTTGGTTACCCAAGATAAAGACTCTTTTAAATAGGTCAGAGGAGGAGCCATATCACCTACAAGACCACCAAGCAATATCCCTATGTCATGGTATCTATCCATAGTGGAGGAGCTTGCTACTATAAGCCCATAGTCCTAAAACATTATCCTAATGAGACCTGATGGGGTGAGTATAATGTTAGTTTGACAAGTGGTATGAGCATAGTGACACTAGGTCAGTGGGCTACTTCTATAGGGGGATAGGTAGGTACCTTGGGAGGATATGCACTAGGAGGCAATAGTGCCCCAGGAGATAGTGGTGCCCTAATGGCATAGTTATGAGATATTACATTTTTTGTATATCATTTTGATACTAGCCTATGAGCCTATGTGGTGAGATGTATATTTTGAGAGAGATACATGTATATTATTATATACATTATGATGTTATTGATGATAGACTCATGATTTATAGATATGCCCCTTGTATATTGTTCATGGTTCATGGTTTACTTTGATGTTGATGATGTGATGTTCATATTGATCATTGATGATGTTATATTGATTATGGTTGTGATGTGGATATTCATAGGCTCATGATGACATTGATATGGATTCATCTTAGCTAGGTATATGATGAGATGTGTTTTGTTTATGTTCATGATGATGCTTATGATATTTATGGTTATGATGATGTTTGTTCATGCTAAAAATTAATGAGTATATTCTTCCTTATTTAGATTTAGAAATATTGTGGAAATGGTTTATTGTTCTATTATTCATGCATGGTATGATGTTAATATGATGTTGATGGTTATGATTATGATTATGGACATGGTTTATGCTAATGATGTACGTTTTTTTCATGATATATGATGTGATATGGGTATGATTATGGTCATTTTACTTCAGGTAAAACATATAAAGGAAGTTGAATAACAACACTAGATGTGAGAAAGAGGAGATAATCAAGAAACAAACATCTAAGTGAATATATCAACTAGTTATGAGAGGATAAGAAGAGTGCACAATACTTATTATTTGGCAAAGATAAAAATAAACCAAATTTAGATTGGCTCAAGGAACATAAGCCCTTTGAATTCTTTGCATTAGCATTCATTAGTTAGTTAGAAAGGTGTCTTATTCACATGATGTTAAGTGAGCTCAAAATCCCTCACTTATAGAGCAAAAGGGGGGATGGATGAAAATGGAGCCTTCATGTGAGACTAGCATGCCTCTTTAGTAGGTTACCAAAGAGTCAGTATAAATAATTCTATGTCATATAAGGTGTAGACTAATCAATGCAAGAAGTCTACTCATGAGATCTGATTGTAGCTTTCAAAATTATTTTGCTTATGACATTCAATTGTGGCTTTTCATATTTTTTTACTTTTTATAATGCTTGATAATGGGTATTTTGCTTATTTTGTTCTTGCATGGGAGGTTTGGGGAAGTTGATCAATGTGGGAAGCTTCCACTAAATTAACATGTATTGATAAACCCTTTTTTCATCCATCCTTCAAGGGAGTGGTCTAAGTTTGTGGGCTTTGTTTAATGCTTTTGATATTTATCCTTCAAGGGACAAGTCCACCTTAATTTGAGAAATTTTGATATGTTTCCAGCACCTATCCTAAAAGGGAGTAGTCTACAAATGCTAGGAATGACCCATGCCATGATTGTTTTTGGTTATGACATTGCCTTTTCTCATTTGATTTTACTTGACATAGACTTGTTTATATAGGCTTAAATTTTGACCTTTATGAAGGTAAAACTAAAAGCACAAGAAGGTTGTTTAGGTGTAAAGGGGTTTAGGTGATAATGATCATGGAAATCTATCTTGTAAAAGGGGGTATAAATTACCATGAGAATCATGCCATGGGTAGAGCTACAGTACCCATTATTCAAGATTAGGATATGATTATGATAGATAATTATATGATTCAATTTTAATCAATTTCCCCTAAAATAGGGAGATGAATGTGGTTTAAAATTAAGGGATGAGCTTAAGTTAGACAAAAAGGTGAGTTTGATCCTCTTTAACAAAAGAAAGAATGTAGATGTGAAGCATTAAGGGGCTCAAGTTTTAGGTTGCCTTTTAGAGAAGATAATTGGTAAGCTCATGATCCATAATTTTGGGTTATGATATAAGGTCCAAGCTAATTGAAAGAAAATTTTCTCCATATTGGTGACATTTAGGTTTTCCTTTAAGATGAGGTCTTTGATGTTGAATTCTCAAACTCTAAGGTGTTTATCATAGGCACATTTGATATGCTCATGATAGACATGAATATGGGTAAGGGAGACTAAGTGACTCTCATCAAGTAGCTCAAGCTAGGCTAAATGGTTTTGATGATAATCATCTTCAAAAATGATATCCTACAAGGATATGCAAAGTGAAGGAATTTGGAATTTGATAGGTAAGAGAGCCTTCACTCCAAAGACAAGAGAGAATGAGGTATCACCCATAGGAATTTGAATGATAGTAAAATATGCCCATTAGGTCAAGGGCATGTGAAAATTCCAATCCCAACCAGATGCATTGACCATTTTAGTTAGCATGTTGTTAAGAGTTTTGTTAGAGGATTTTGCCTATCCATTTTTTTAAGGGTGATAGGGTGATGAGAAAATTAAATTCATACTAAATGCATCACAAATACCCTAGAATTTATATTTAAATGTTTTCCATTATCGATGATGATTTTGTGAGGAACATTGAAATGGAAAATGATGTGATGATTGATGAAGTCAATAATCTTTTCAGCTTTGGTTGAGATAAGAGGAATAGCCTCTACCCATTTATTAAAATACATAGTTGTAGTGATGATAAAACGATGTCATTATGATGAATGGGGGTTAATTTCACGAACAAGGTCTAGACCCCATTATGAGAAGGGCTAGAAATTTTTGGATACACAAAGACCATAGCTAAGTGCATGATGTAAATTGGCATGTTGTTGACACTTAACATAATTTTTCACATAGTCACAGTAGTATTGGTTAAGGGTAGGCCAGTAATAGCCAAGGAAAAAGATGTGCTTAGCCATGGTGAGGCCACTAAAGTGTCCCCCATATATCCCATCATGTGTTTCCTTGATATCATGAGAGGATTCATAACTATGTATGCAACAAAAGAGGAGACCATCAAAGATATGTTTATAAATAATTCCCCCTACTAAGGTATAGTGTGAGGTACTCTGGATAAATTCTCTTTGAACATTCCTAGAAAGACCAAAAGGAATGATGGCAAGGTTAAGATAGTCAAAGTTTTGCTAATACCAATGGTCAGGTTGGGTCTCCCCCACATTGAAGATGGTGGGAGAATATAGTTTGACATAAGAGGGATGGGTTAATCTGTGGATAAAAATAGATAGTTTAGAGTCAGAGGGTGTAGATGGGATTTGAGAGGTAATGGAATCCATAGTGTTAGTAAATTTGTTGGTAGATCATGGGGTGGATTGAATATGGTAGTGTTCAAATGATGTTAAGAATTCATCAACTAGTTGTTTTTATTGTTTCAAAGCATCATTATTACACTAGTAAGATCAATTAATTTTATTGACCACTAGCTGAGAGTCACCAAAGATGTTGATCATTTTGACTCCCAAATATAACATAGTTTGAAGGCCTATCATTAGGGATTCTTACTCAACCATATTTCTGGTACATTAGAAATATAACTCAAAGGATAAAAGAAGATGTTTGTCATGAAGGGGAATAAGGTTGATACCAGAGCCCCCACCATGCTGACACTTGGATCCATAAAATAACATGGTTACTTGATAGGTGAAATCTACTTGAGAAAAGGTCATGATGGCCTCATCAAAAAACTCTAGAGGAGGGGGTTGGTTATCTACTAATGGTACTTCAGCCAATTGGTTGGCAATGACTTACCCTTTAATTTAATTTTAATAAAGAAACTCAAGGTTAAACTTAGCTAAAATCATGAGTCACTTGGCCATACATTAGTTTTGGTATGGATTGGAGTGCATATACTTTAGTGGGTTGGTATTAGTTATGACATAGGTCTTGTGGTTAAGGAGGTAGTGGTAGAGTTTGGTGGCCATAAAGACTAATGCTAGGTAGAGTTTCTCAGTATGGGTATGTCGAGTCTCATATTCTAGTAGTGTGTAATTGATGTAGTAGATGGTTTGATCTTTGTGTTGTTCATCTTGATGAGCGATCATTGCCCCTAAGGAGTGGTTGGTGGTGGAGATATAAAGGTAGAAAGGATGGTCATCCTTGGGAGGGGTGAAGATAGGTGGAGACAAAAGGTACTCTTTGAGTGAATTAAAGGCCTTTTGATAGTCATCATTCCACTTAAAAGAGATATCCTTCTTCAAGAGGTAAAGGAAGGGTTTGTATCAGTCTGAGAGTTGAGAGATAAAGAAATGAATGGATTGGATCTTCCCCTACAAACTATGGAGTTGCTTGAGTTTGATTAGAGGAAGCATGTTAAGGATGGCTTTGATTTTGGAAAGATAGACTTTGATTTCCCAAAGGGAGATAATAAAGCCAAGGAGTTTTCCTAAAAAGACCCAAAAAATGCACTTTTTGGGATTAAGGCAGATATGGTAATGGATGAGTCACTCAAATATAATTTTTAGAATGGCCAAATGATCTTTATGGCATTTATATTTTATAAGAAGGTCATCCACATAGTCTTTAATGATTTTGTGGATAAAGTCATGGAAGATGTAGGTCATAGCACATTCATAGGTTGCACCAGCATGCTTTAGTATAAAAGGCATGACCTTATAGCATAAGGTTCCCCATGGGGTGATAAAGGTAGTTTTATGTTAATCTTCAAGGGTGATTAGGATTTGGTTGTAGCCAGAGAATCCATCTATGAGAGATAACATCTCATAGTCAGTTGTAAGATCAACTAGTTGGTCAATGCTTGGTAAAGGAAAGTCATCTTTTAAGAAAGCAAGATTGAGGTCATGAAATTCCAAAAAATTTCATATTCCCCTATGGATTTGGTGATAGGCATGATGTTCAAGACCCTTTGGGGATAGTCAATAGGGTGAATAAAATTGATAGAGAGGAGATGTTAAAGCTCTTTTTTGACAAGATGGGTTATGCAAGGGTGCATTCATCAAAAAAATTGCCTGATGGGTTTGGCATCATGGTTGGTGAATATGTTATGGGTATTAATGGAGGGGTTAATGATAGGCATGTCACTGTAAGACTAATTTAATGTTATGTTGTGTCTTATAGGAAGGAGGGGAAGTCTTGAAGTTCTTCAAAATTTATCAATTGGTTGATTTTGATGATGTACAAGTTGTATGGAGTGCCCAAATTAATATCCATGGTGGCTTAATTCAACATGGTTGAGGTCTTAGGATGAAGAAATTTTTGGATGTAATAATCTAGTGTACCAAAGTAGGTGAGAATAGAATCATCATCCTGACAATAAATGGTATTAATGGTAGGAGAGTCACCTCTTATCATCTCAAGATGGGTCGTAGGGATAATTATAGTTACCTCATCCTTTTGATATGTTAGGGGTTTGAGGCTAATCATTTTGATGAAAAAATTTAGGGAGGATGATGTCATAATCCTCTAATTTTCATGGTGAAGGAGTCAGTGAGGTTGGGAGTTCTTTGTCAATGTTGGTGGTGGGAGGTGAGTTGGTTTATTGGTCCGGTGGAGAGAAGCCTAGGCCATATTTCTTTTGGGGTATTTGGTTATAGATTGAAAGTAACTAATATATCCCCTATTCATATTGTACAAGAACAAATCCCTTCTAATCACACCTATGAAGGTATGTCTTGGTGAAACTAGGTTTATTTAGATAGGAGAAGTTGAAGGTGAATGGTCAGGGTGAAAGAGATGTGATGAAAGCACAAAGGGGTTTATCAAGTCCCTCACAGATGAAATGGATTTGTTAATTTGAAGGTCCAAGGGGAAAAATGGCTTTGATATTGGGGTCATACCTAGGTTGGTTGTTAAGTTGCCCATACTCATGAGGAATATGGAAGGCATCAAGGGTTAAGAGGCTATATTCCCTAAGTGAAAGGCATTGGAATGTTAATTCCAAATGATCTATGGTGGGGATTTGATTTGAGGGGATTGATGAGATAGTATATGCCTCATTAGTAGAAGACATGGCTTCATCTTTTATGGTTGAGGTATTGTCTTTGATTGATGAGGATGTACTAGATGGAGGTATGAGGATGTCATTGGGTCAATAATTCATGTTGCATGATGAAAAGGGACTTGGGTCAACTTATATAGTGACAACCTAACCTTCATGCTCAAATTTGATGCAATGATGAAGGGTATAGGTTACACAACCCATGGAGTAGATCCAAGGTCATCCCAGTAAAACATTATATTGTAATTTTCCTTCCACTACATAGAAGAGCTTTGTGAGTGTGCAAGGTCCTAAATGGATATAAAGGACAATAGTTCCCAATGTAGTGGGCATGGTGTCATTAAAGGATAAAAGGATGGCCAAGGTTTTGGACATGAAATTATTTGGTAGTTTAAGTTGATCATAGGCATGGAAAGAGATGATGTTAATATTGGCTCCTCTATCAATCATAACCCATTTGATGTGGGTTTGGTTGATGTAAGTAGTGATTAAAAGAAGGGGATCTAGGTCATCAAGATAGATAAAAGGTATTTGTGAATCCTTGAAGGTGATAAGGTTGGAAATTTGGAGAGTGCCAACAAAGGCTACTAGAGGTTGAGAGTCTTTAGGTTGGACATCTATTTATTATAATGCCTCTATCATTACTTGGTGATGATGAGGCAAGGTAGAAATCAATTTATATAAACTCATATTTATTGGGGTTTGGTGAAGTTATTAGAGAACCAATCTTCTGATTGATTTAGAGGGGTTAGATTGATAGGTACCCAAGATAGATACCTTAGGTTTGACTAAAGGTAAAGATGATTCATTTTGACTTGGTTATGAAGTGGAAGATGGGTATGTCTATGGGATGGACACTTTTTCCTTCCCCTTATCCTTTTAATGAGAGTGTGATCATGTGACCACATGGATAGTATGGATAGAGGGAACAATTGGGGTAGGAGATTGGTTTGGTCCCCTGTCACTCTAAGGTGAGAGTGGGGGAGTAGGTAGGCATTGGGCATTAGATGGTGTTTATTGGATTAGTAGTGGAATCATGAAAATTTCATCTGATAATAGATCATCTTGATCATAGAGCTAATGGATTATAGTTTGGAGAGGTTTGTAGTTCTTCATATCATGCCTAGGTGTCCTATGATATGCATATATTTAGAGATCATTATACTAGATAAGTTTTGGATCAAGAGGGTCAAAATTTCTAACAACAGGTAAGGTCAATTAATAATATTGCAATAACCTTTGGAAAATAGTTGAGTAAGACTTAGCTAAAGGTGGTGAGGGTCTAGAGGTTTCAGCCTTGGTTGGTGATATGGAAGTATTTTTAGAAATAGGCTTGGTAGTAGAGGTCTTGGGTAAGGTGGCATTCTTAATTGATGATTTTGGTTTAGATAAGGGAGTCGATAAGTTAGAGGTAGGATATGTCAAGGTATCTAGGTTGTTTATAAATGGTTTGGTGAAGATGGGCATGTCATAAAGTAAGAATAATGTCATAATCAAAGGTAGTGGTTGGGTCTTGGTTAAGATAGTTGGTTTCCTAATCAAAGTAGAGGGATGAATCCCCAAGATAGAGGTAAAGGTTGAGGGAGGTATAAGTTTGGCCTTCTAGCCTTTTGATGGCTTCACCTCTTTGGTTGATTTGGTTTGGTGTTTAGTTGATGGGTTTGGTAAGGTTAGCTCTAGTTTCAAGGAAGGATGATTAAGGATATGCATAGGGAAGATGCCAAGTTTTTTAGTTGGTTTATTTGAAGTGATAAAGGATAATTTGGTTATTTGGGATTAGTTTGCTTTCAATGGTTGAGAAAAGGTTGGGTTGGTAGAGGTTTTTATTGCTTTAGTTGATATGATAGTGTGTTGGATGATAGAAGTGGTGGGTTGGTCCATCAAATAGGTAGTTAGAGGTTCCTATTTCGTGATATAAGGGATCCCTAATTATTTCAAAAATTTGGCCCGATTGGTGTTAGGTTTGGAGATATACTCTAATCTTTGAACTAGTCTAGAGAATAGTTTATAGACTGGTCTTGTTCTTTGAGTAGTGGGTTCAAAAGATAGACCCATTGGTTAAGGAAGGGGAATGGTAACCTCATCCTTTTACTTAATCAAAAGATTCAAGGTTTGGATGGGTGGTTCCCTTATGGGAGGTGAAAATATGGTGATCTCTTCTTTGGGAATGATCTCCAAAGGAAGGATGAATTATTTGGTAATTGATGGAGAAGGTAAAGTGGTGATGGTTGTTTGCCTTGGTATGTCAATTGAAGGATGAATTAAATATCTACTACCTCAATAATTGGAGCAGGTAAAGATGATATTTCCTTAGTTTGGGTCTTTAAAGGAAGATAAGGTGACTCCATTAACTCAATAAGTAGAGAGGGTGGAAAACAAGTAGATTAGGTGGTAGGTTCTTCAATAATGAGCATGTCAAGAACCATATTGATGGTATGGGCATTATGAGAAGACTCAACTTTTTTGTTCTCATTTTTGGTAGGTTCATGATTAGGTAAAGGTTGTCTAAAAATGTTAATGGCTTCATTCAGAGGTGCATTGGTGTTGTCCAACACAAGTTCCCATTTATTAAAGAGGGTTAGGATAATGTCTTTGAAGGTATTGCACGTACTAAGGTCATGCCTAACTTCTTGATGGAAAGAACATAAGTCATTTTAACTATACCATCTAGGTGTAGAATGAGAATAATCAAATTGTTGAGGGGGTTTGATGGGAGTAAGTTTTATTATATTAGCTTTCATAAATTTCTCTAGGACTGAAGCATAAGATTGTCTGAGTAGAGTAAATTATTTCTGATTGTTTCATTTTTGGTTCCTCAAGTTTTTATTTGAGGAGTTAGAAGAGTTTGGTTGATTGATAGATGGTGGAGGAGTAGTTTTAAGGACAAACACATTTGTAGTTCCCTTGATTTTTGCATTGGTATTGGTTTGGTTGCTTGGTTTAGAGGAAGAGGCCTCATTGGTTTTATAGGTAGAGTTTTTGTTTTTCAACTTTAACTTTCCTTCATCGATGGCTTATTTTCTAGGTTACATGCCATGGTAAAATCTTTGTCAAAGGATCTAAGGCTCTGAACATGTAATGTAGAAGTAATGTGCTTGGCACATGCCTAAGAAAAAAAATTTATCATTTTGGGTTGGGTAAATATAAGGAAAGTTGATTGATTAGGCTCCTCTAACAAGCTACAAAATTAGAAATAGATTCATCATAAAATTACCAGATAGAGTAAATGTTAGTAATGGAAACTTTCTTGGAGATGTTTATTAAAAATTGATCCAAGAAAGTTTTGGCCAACTAGGTGAAGCAGAAGAGAGAGTGTTTTATGATGGCACTATACCAATCTAGTACTGGACCAGATATGGACATGAGGAAGGTATGAAGAAGGAGAGTATCTTCATAGGCAATAAAATAAGGTGAATTCTTAAATTCCATAAGCTGCTATTGGGGGTCCTCATTACTTTGGAACTTAAAAAACTTGAAAATTTCCCACTAAGGAGGATATGGTCTAATAGGGATAGATGGGTAAATGGGTTCATTACAAATTTGGTAATATGATAAGATGTTATGAGCACTAGAGATGGATGACTCTAAATTAGTCATTTTATTCATGAGCATTTTCATCAAATCTATTTGGCATTCTGTGCTTGAAAAATTTTGAGTTGCATATTGTTGTTATAGTTGGGTGACATAGTGATAAATAGTAGAAGGTTGAGGAGTTGTCACATATTGATATGTGGACATAGGTGGTTGGGTGGATTCTATGTAGGGGTAGGTGTACATATGTGTTTGGGTAATGGGTAGAGGTACATATCATTGTGAGTTAGGTATGTAACCTAGGTTAGGTGTGATGGGAACCTACTGAGAGGTTAAGGTAGGTTGGGTAGGATTTGCAATTGGGTTTGTAACTAAAGGAAAGGTGGTGACCTTTGTACTAATTGGTAGTAAGGTAAAAGGTATATACACCACAAGATTTTGAAGTGAAGCAATGACTAATGGATTGGGGGTAACCAAAGGAAGGTTGGAAATGCTAGCAGTAGGTACCCCCTTGGTGAGGGGAGTATAGGTGGTTAATGGTTATACTTCTCCTAGGGTAGAGGAGTTTTTGATGGGGGTGGAAACCATAAGGGTGTTGGTAGGTTGGGTAGGTTGGGTTTCCATAGTAGTATCAAAGGGATTATTGGTAGATGAATATGCTTAGGTAGTCAATGGTTAGGTGGTGAATGTGGAAATAGAAGTGTTCCCTATAATATGGGAAGGCTATCATAAGGTAGGTCCATAAGTGGAACCAAATCAAGGGTATGGTGAGGCATGATGTTAAGATAATGTTGAAGGGCCATAGGATTGTTATCTAAGAAGGTGGAAAAGTCTATCTCCTTGGGGAACTACTTGATGGAAATGACTTCTTGAAGGATGAGGAGAGTCTTTTAGTTCAAAGACATACTCCATAGATGAGGAGGTAGAAGAGGTTGATTGGATTAGGGATGGGTTATGTCCTATTAGATTATTTTATTGTTGGTGAGTTAGGACCATGAAAGATAAGGGAGAGATAATGAAAAAACAATCTCACCACTAAAACAAAGAGAAGATAAGAAATGAGCAAGGAAATCAAACACACACTAAAAAATAAGTTAAGTCTTAATTTTTTTAGTCTCTCTTTTGTCTTATGCCTTAAGCTTTGTAATAAATTTCATGAATCCACTTGGGTTGATAAAAAAGGTACTATAAAAAAAATATATGGATGGTTTTAGGTTGTTCAGGATCTCAAAAAGATATATATTATAAGTCAATATGTGGCTTAGTATTGGGGCCTACCACCTCACTTCACACACTATAGTGATAAGGGTGTCAGTTGCTTAGCCAATATATATCAATTTCTAGAGTTTATACTCAACTAGAGAGCCAAGTTGGTTCTCCCCTTGGTAATGAAATCCAATTAGGATCACTAGGAAAGGGTAAGGTGACTGCTAGGTGATGAAATCCCAGTTGAGCCTTCTGTCAAGTTATTTTTATATTTTATTGATGTAGGTGGTTTGGTTTTTGTGTGTGATATAAGTGATTCTATGATTGAATTACTTTAATTTAATTTAATTATGTGAGCTAAACTTGCAAGCAACTAATGTATACAGTTAATTTTAAGCCCAAAATGAAATTTTGATTTCATTGTATGAGTAGAGAGATAAGAATAAATAAATCACCTAGATGCAACTATGAACCCAAAAAAAGACTCAAAGGGCCCACCGAGCATGACATAATGTTTCAAATAATTTTAGCTTATATTCCAAGAGAGGAAGAAGAATGAAACTAGATACGTGTATGGTAAAAAAACCTATTTGGTTGTGTGCATGTTGAATCACATGATTGTAGAGAGCTCCTCTTTGTCTTGGGAGGAATTACCTATAAATAATACATCACTAAAGCGAATGGTTGGTTAGATAGATAATTGGGTGGATTTCCTAGTTCTAGCTAGATCTTGGAAGCAAGAGATTCCTTGAGGGCTGTCAATCCATGCTTTTGAAATAATTAAGTTCAAAAATTGAAAGATAAAGTACTTACATAAATCATATAAGATATTGAAATTAAGTACAAGAAATTCTTGATAGATAAATTGACTAAATTAACTAATTAAATAAATAAGCGGGTCAATAATAATGTTAAATAGGTTAAGTGTGGTTCAAAAAATAGGTTGGGGCTCTATGAAAATCTTAAGGAAAAAAAGTTAGATTTGGTCATGGGTAGGTGGGTAAAAATATCTTGTCATTATTTTTTTCCATAGTGACCATTAGTGGTTGATGTGACCATTGATGGTTATGGTAAACATCAATGGTTAGGATAGACTATCGATGGTCAGGGTGACCATTGATGGTTACTATGAGTTAGGTCTAGGTAATAAAAGGATGATTGATGAAGCTATATAATAAGATTTTGAGAGATTGGCTTGGGTTAGGTTGATTATAAAATGAAAACAAAGTGACTGAATAATTAAAAATAGATACTTATCTTTTTAATGGTTGATCATATGGATGGTTGAGGTAGTGAAGCCTAGAGTAATTTTGAAAAAGCAATGGTAATTAGTTATTGGCTAATATATGGTAGCACTTTGTCATGATGGATAGATTTTTAGATCACTAGGTCACTATAAAAACATCTACAAAAGAATATCTAGATACCAAATCTCTTGATAGTTACAAATGGATGATTGATTTTGAATCCTTTTTTCACCTCTTACTCTTATAGGAAGGACGGAGAGGTGTAATAATACGTTAAAAAGAGGTTCAACTTGATGTCTAACTTTAACTTTTACATGCATATGCTCACAAAAAAATTATAAAAAATCAATGTGGAGTTGAAGTGGTAGGTAGGTGGTTCAGACAATGGAACCTGATAGTCAGTGATCAAGGTGATCATCGATGGTTAGGTTGATCATCAGTAGTTGAGGGTCAAGGTCAAGTTGATATTAAAATGTGGGTTTAAATAGTAGGTCAATTTAACTTAGGTTAGGTCTAGTTTGTGGTCAAGAGGCTAAGGTTGGGCCTAAGGGGCTCTTGAAGTCATCCAGGAGAATTATGACATTCAAAACCATCATGTGTAGATTTCTAGTGTCTAAAGTAGTAAACCACTCTTTTTTAAGGAAACTCAACTTACCTTAATTTATTTAGGCAATGTTTTGAAAATTTTCCCACATCATGATAGCTTAAGCATTCAACCTTTCTTACACCAATTGATTGATAATTCCACACATTCTTAGCAAATCTTCTACATTCTCTAGCCCTATGACAAAATTTATTGTAAGTGTAACAATAACCATTAAATTTGGCATACCTCATGGCATTTGGTTGTTTTATTTGATTTTTCTTCATTCTATCGTCATCTTCATTCCATGACAAATTTTTGACCCTCAAGGTCTAATTGTCTTTATTCACATTAGTCTTCACCTTGTCTTGAGTTATATTCTTTTGTTATTCTTTGTAACCAATTCCATTTCTATCACTAGCATACTTTTGACTATTCATAATGTTGTCTAGATCATTTGAACTCTTTTCAAACATCAAAAATGACTTCATCTTATTAGATTTATTTATAACTCAATGTTTAATGATTCATTTTCAATTACATACCTTAAATACTCATCTTCTTTAGCTTTCAATATTGTAGATAAAAAATTTAATTAACAACTGAGATGCTTAACTATACCTTCATGTTCCTTTGTGTCTTCATTAATTCTTGCCTCAAACATACTTAGTTTTTCTTCATAGTTCTTGATTTGAGACTTCATCTTCTTGTTAATCTTATTCTCAATCTTCAATTCTTCACGAGCATTCCTTAATTTAGTCTCACAATCCTCCTTATCTTCTTTATTTGTATCACTCCAAGTAGACTCATTTTTATAATAGCAACTTCCTCAGCCATGTAGAGGACTTCATCTTAACTATCAAACTCAAAATCACTATCTTCAATCTCATCTGATGAGCTACAATATTTATTGGTGTAGAGACTCTTCTTATTCTTCAAGGACTTCTTGTTGTTGTCAAACTTTCTAAATATTTTCTTACTCATATCAAACTTGAATGTCTTCTTACCTTCATATTGGATTTTACAATGCTATTTATCATCATTCTTCTTATGTTTATGAGGGAACTTGTTATAAAAGTGTCCTACTTCTCCACAATTGAAAATTTTGAATGGTAGCTTATCCTTATAATTCCTTGAGTCTATTTTCAATTTACTTGTAAACAAAGCTATTAGTTCATCATAAGATCCCTCATCATACTTGAATTCCTTACCTTGAGTTCTTTTCTTATTTGAATTCATTTCTATCTTGAATATTGCTTCTTCCTTTGTTGGTTTGTCATCATTGACTCTCATCTCATAGGCAATAAGGATGCCATACAATTCATCCATATTCATCTAAGTAAGATCATGACTTTATTCTATAGTAGACACTTTAGAATCAAACTTGAGGGAGAGAGACCTTAATACCTTTTTTACTATAGTAGCTTCTTTAAGCTTCTCTCTAACACCTATGATAATGTTCATATTCTCATCAACTCTCTATAAAAAAGATGCCATAAAATATTTTTCCTTCCTCTTGAGACTCTTAAATTGTCTTTGGTGAGTCTACAACTTAGCCAACTTGACCTTTAAATCCCATTCATAAAGGATCTATAATTTATCTCATATCTCTTTCATAGATTTATAATGAATTAAATTGGTGTACTCAATCTTTGAAATACCACAATTAATGGCATTCATTATCTTAGAATTACTCTCACATAGCTTCTTATCAGTTAAACTAGTTAGAGGGGTTGGGGGGTTGAATATCCATCCATAACAGATTGCCAAATATCAAACCGTATTTACATGATGTAGGTCTTCCTTCTTGAACTCCAAAAAACATAATTGGACCCATTGAACATTGGTGATTGCTTTGTAGATAAACCCTACATCTGTTAACTTGCCATATTGTACCTTAGATCACCTTAAACTGATTAACCTTGCAACAAAGGTCTTACTCTTGTACCAATTATTAGAGGTATAATCACTAAGGGGGGTGGGTGAATCAGTGATGCTATATAATCCAAACTTCAATTCAAATTTATTCAAACCCTTAACCAAATAACATTATCATTCATGAAGCATACACATCATTTATATTAATGAACAAAAAATATAAGCAAGATCACACACATAACACAAGATCTACGTATGAAACCCTCTTGGGGAATAAAACCCACTTGAACCTAAAAAATGGAGTATAGTCTTATAATAATAATATCCAAATTTATACCAGCACTAACTAATCAAGGAACACCCATCCCTTAATTTATTGAGACACCCATCCCACAAGGAGGAACCAACCCCTTAGGAAACCAAACACCTACTTAGATACCTTGATCTAATTTCCACATATAATTTGATGTATTCTACACTTGATGATGTAATTATCTCACTTCCACTCTTATTCACCCTTCTATCTATCTCAAATAGCCTTTAAGGCTTACTCACTCAATCAACCTCTTCTAGGCTTATTAGGTTTAATGACTTATGTGTTCATATTTATCAACTTCATTAGATAAACATGTTTTATCTTTGTTACACTTTGATGTTCCTCACTAAATTGTTCCTTCTCTTCCAAAGGTTATCTCCTTAACTCAATTCCACACTTTCTCAACTCTACCCTCTCCTTCAACTCATCACACACCCTCAAACTTGTTCATACAAGAAATTCATCCAAACACACTTTTTGGATCACTCTAGGATTCTTAACTCATCCTCAATATACTCTATAATTCAGTCCATCCACTGAGAATACTCCCTCTAATCTCTTTCCTTCATATCTATCTTTTACTCTCTCAACACATCCACATCCAAGTCTAGAAACCATTATCATGGTCTTCACTCTTTTTAGAGTTATAGTTCAGCCATAATACTTATTTTAACCCTTAAGACATATATCATGATAATACATCACTCAAATTCATTGTTACATGTTGGGCATAGCATCCATGGGTCACACTTAAGTAGCTACACCTTTTAATTAGGCCTTAGTAGCCCTTATAGGTCTCATGGAGACCTATTACCCTTTTATCACTTCATTAAGAAAAATAAGAAGACAAGATCTATTTAAAATACATGGGTTTACTCCATATGACCTATAAGACATCTTCAAATGAATACATCCACCAAAATAGTCTTCTTCTAAAGTGAAATTTACTCAAATAATATTCTTGTACACAGTAACACCATGAATGAACAAATAGTCAACTTTGAAGCTCAATATCTACAAATTTAAGAACATTAAAACCTTTTAATAAACTTTGTTGGATGCACCTTGAAGTCATATTTAACTTTTATTTTTACTCCATCAATAAATTAATCCTATATAAAAATATATAATCAAAATACTATAGATTGTTTTTCCCTTTGCTAATTGAAATACCAATGGTCATTGTGTAAATGCAAATATTGCAGACACATGTATTCATCTCATGCTCCCTGAAATCTAGATAAAACACACTCCATTGATCTCCTTAATATTATCCTAGTATTTACCTTGAATTTCTAACCATTGATATTATATCTTTGCTATTGATATGGAGACACTTGGCAGCCCTGTGTGCCTTCTATGGACCCTGCTTGTTAGACTCAATGTGTTTACACCATTTAGCAGTCTTACATGTATTCTGAGTACCCTGGTGAATTATTGACTTGATACACACCATTAGATCACTATATGACAAGATCACATGCTTTATTAGATCCTTATCTAGATAGATTGAATGCTCACTATTAGATATTTTTAATGTTCATTGAATGATCTCCTTCCTCAAATTAGGCTAAGTACAGAAACCACAATAATCTGCTTGGAAGGCCAACTTTTCACCTTAATACTTTTTTCTACGCTTAACCTCATGACCTAAAATTTGAGACATATGATCACCTTTAATAGGTTAATCCATACATGTATCAAAATTATCTTAAAACTTTCACACATGTGAAATATGACATCATCAAATTGGTTACTCAACATTATCTATCAAGATGACTATTTGAGCCTAGACACTCATATGACTACTTTGATGAATTCCTTTCACGTCCACAAGCACTCATAACACCCCATAAAGTATCTAAAACATATACATACCATCAATAACATCCACTAAATTCCTCACTAAGTCAAACATTGAATAACTAGGCAAGAACACTGAAGCACATTGAAGTACACTTTGTCGTTATTATTGTAGCACACATGACACCTCATCAACATCCTTGGTCACCTTGGAGACATCATTAAAAAGTCTCTAACATAAATTATAATATTTTAGGGATTAATTATGACATGGAACCATATAAATTTATGAATAAGGATGGAGTTAAAATAGGGAGGAAGATTTTATGGTGATGTTTAGTCTATCAAGTCACCTATAGTCACCTCAAGAACTCTTAATACTCAACCTTACAATCAGCAGGCAGCTCATAGCCAATTTAGATAAAATAGTTAGTTTGATACCTTTATAGTCATGTATAGGTCTAAAAAATTATTAAAAATGGTCATCATAACCAGTTTATGAAATCCATGCTCTCATTTGGTCTAGACAAATAGTAGGTATACCCATTATTTTATCTCAAACCAAATCGTGCCCATGACAGTTAATCTAAAGGCTAGATGGGTGAATTGATGTCTTGAAATGCCTAAAAGCATGTTGGATCCCAAAATTTGTCATTAAAAAATAAATACATGATATTTAAGAACCCTTAAACCTCCTCTAAATGGCTATCATCTAAGGCCCTTATCAAATACACTTTAGAATAGACTAATGCAGATAGATGTCAAACTATGTCATAAAGCCTACTGCTATGTTGAAGGGCCTAAAATATTTTTGAAAAGTTTTGTGATTTATGAGGGTGTGAAATGGTTTTCAATACCATAATCAAGAGGTTTTAGGTGGAATTAAGTGAGTAAAAGGTCAAAGTATCTTTAAAACCCTGCTCGAGCTCACAAGCCTACAAAACTAGTCTGAGCCACCACTTTGGATATTTATATCTTTTACCTCAAAATATTTTTTATAAAATGATATTAGGAGGTTTTATTTACCCCTATACACTTTAATTCCATGAGATATTTATTATCATTGGGAGGCCAACCTCTATGAATGAACCTTAAGAAGATAAGCAGTTAGAATTGGTCGGTAGACTAACCTAGGGTCACCTTTTAACATTCCTATCTCCATACACCTTTTTCATGGGAACCCAAGTCATTCATGGAATTTTATAAGGTTAGTTCCCTAGAGATTTATGGCATTTTTCTAGACTTGGGTTTCTGTATAGTATGAACTATCACTAAGACTCCTAAGTTCTCATAAACCTCTCTAAAACCCAAGGCAAACCTAATTTAAAAAAACTTAGTGTTTTGGAATCCTATCACCCTTTAATGACCTATAAATCTGATGAAAGGTCAATTAAACTCAGAGAGGATTCACCTAATGCTACCTAATTATATGGACACTATACAGAGGTGTCAAAAATCCATACTTCTATAAACTTTTAAGCATAAAGGAGGTTATAGAATTGTTTGAAGAGATTAAAACTATTGTATGGGATGGTTTTCACCCTTATACACCTTATAAAGTCATAATATTCACAAGGGTTCCCCTAAAAATGCCTCTATAACTCACGTCAAAATTGCTAGTCTACAAATGCTTAAGGGGGACCAGTTAACTAAGAAAAGTGAAATTTCAAGTACTTAATGATTCTATAAGAATATATTATGGTTTAAGGTGTTGTTTTAGGTATTAATCATACTATTATAATAGTTTTATAATCTTCTTATAGGTTTTTCATGGTATATATTCACTAACACTTAAGCAATTGGTCTAATTGGCCTATTTGGCCTATCTTGTCAACCAAGGGAGTTCACATTTGGCATGGATGGTAAAATGAATGGAGTTAATAGAGGTTGTAATGCCTAATAATTTATGTTTTTAATGTTTTAATTAACTTTCATGTCCATTATGCATGGTGGAGATAGTTTCAAGTTCTGGTCCACATGCACAAAGACTAATAGGATGTTCAATGCCTCTTGGGAAGCCTAATCACAACCATGTACACCATGTAACTACCATTAGCAATGATAGAATATTTTGATCATGGTCAAACCTTGGACAAGGATAACTAAAGCTTACTCATCCTCCACTACCCTCACTCCAATACCAAAAGGAGTCATTAAGGAGACCAATGCATGGAAGAATTAAAGAAAGGATTGCATAACTACTGTAACTACCATTTTTTTTAGTGGACCTTTGTCATTCATGACCCCTTATCCACTTTTCCATGCCACATTTTTCCTTCTTTCCCTTTCTATTTCTACTATATATTGATGGCTTATGGCCTTGTATTGCATCCTTCAAAGTAGTATGAGGGAACTCTGTCAGTGTTTGTACTTGTGCACTTATTTGGATTAATGAATAGAATTGTAGGTCCTTCATGAATAGTACTTAGTTTATTCATGCTTGTTTTTATATGCATAGTAGTATAGTATTCCCTTTGTAGGTATAAGATTCACCTAACTACTAACAAGCTTTCTTTACTAGTTATCTAGTGTGTCATTATGTTTATGACTCAAAATTGAAGTGGAGGTCTAATAATGAGTGCCTTGAACCAGAACTCACTCTCATCACCCTCTTTTTTCAATCATTCAAGCTAACTTATAGGTGAAACATTATTATTTTGAAGCCTTTTCAGGTAGTCTGTTAATTTTATATATTGTTCACTAGTGTCTTAAGAGTCTAAGATGAGTTGAGTGGATGGAATTATCATCATGGTGCATCACCACTTTAGAATAGGTTTTTATTTATGCAAATTTTTTACCCTTTTCATTCCAATAGTATTATGTATTAGGGAAAAGAGATTCAATTTGAAAAATATGGGGAGCTATACCCATAAAATCTAGAGGTTTGGCTTAATTAATAGGTGACCCACAGCCTATAGGTCATTCCCATGTTAGCCTAAGTTTGAGTTTTATACATGAATAATATTCTCCTCAAAAAGGGTACAACCTAGACCACTAACAAGTATAATAGGGATTGATAACCTTGATTGTACACAACTTGGTCTGAATTTGTTTGTGTAATTTTTATTTGATTTCCATCTAGTGGTTGGAGGGATAAAATTCATTTATATATATTGTTTAGTTATTGTTTGGGTCTTAAAATAGGTATAGGCTGATCCTAGGTAGTTTCTCATTTGAAATATATCTATTGGTAATAAAATGAGGGAAAAGGATAATAGTTCCCAAACTAGAAAACTAACTCCATGGGGTGTTACTATCCCAATTATGGTGCTAGTGTCCAATTGTTATAATATGAGGCACTAAGGGTTAGGATGATGAAGTGATGGTTTGGGATTTCTTTAGGGTTGTTTAGGGATGCGTTTGGCCCATACAAAGTCTAAATAAGTGTCTAAATAGGCCCTAAGATAGGTCTATAGCTAAGATAGAGATGGGTAGTCTCAAGCAACACTTCTAGCACTCAAGTGTCATTTTTAGATGATTACATCCCCCCCCCCATTTATTATATAAATGAATCAAATAAAAATGAATATGATAAAGGAAAAATAAGCATATCTATACTTACCTAAGAGGTGAAGCCTATGAATCTAGATCTGAGTATATGAAGCATGCTCTATTGCATGTCTTATAAATTAAACATGCATAGATCAGTTCTTACTTAAGAGATATCAAAAGTAAAATACAAAACTAAGTAAATAGATAAGAGAAAGGAAAGGAATCAATACACCTCATTGGGTATGTTAACCAATGCATAAACCTAGTGATAACCTATGTGTGTGCATTTAGATAGTGATCAAATAGTGAATAACTTGGATTGAGCTAATGGTTTACTCAATCCCCATGTGTGGGTGGCTTTAGATCTCAATCCAATTTTAAATCCATCATTTCCCACCCCTACTTGATGTATCATTACCTATGAATAGATTGGATTAGATTGATGGTGTGTCCAACCTTCTCATGTAGGTGGATCAAGAATTGAAGTAGACTATGACTCCATCATTGCTTACCCATGTGTAGTAGATGCATCTAAAATTGAAAGTGTGTGATGTAATTGAATATGTGTAACTATATATGTTATCTCTATGGCTACTTGGGAACTTTAGAATGTAAAATAACTATGGGCCACTCAAGAACATTAGGTGGGTCTGGGCCACTTGGGATGACAACCACTATAGATGGAGTAAGGCATGAATCTGGTATGTAACTTGGATTGTGGTGTTTGGTGTGTATAATGTAGAGAATGACATGGATTTTATCATTCCATTAGATTAACCAGTGTATAATTGAGCATGTGGAAATAATTTGCCATGCACATGCCCCCAAATTTGATATCTGAGTATATGGATTATGGATTGAGTTGTAATAATCTTTGTCTAAGCATCTAAACTAAAAAATGAATGATCATATTTTACATTATACCCCTAATCTGAGTAAGATAGTATAAATATGGGCTAAACTAATCCAAAATTGGTAATTTATAATTTAAGTTATGGAAACTTGGATTGTACCTACTATATTTTTCTATCTAATTTGGAATTTCTTAAAATTGAAGATACTAGACAATAGTTCCATTTCTTGGAAAGTATCATTAGTGGCCCTAGTGGCCTGATTTGGGTGTTAATGTCTAACTAATTTAATATATATGCAACTAAAACTTACCTCTATGTCATTATTTCCCATTATGTTTTCCTAAAACTAATTTCTATATTATTTTCCTATGTGTTGAAAACTATAGTCTGATTGCATTCAAATAGCTTGATATTAGTGATAAACATCTGTGAATTCCCCCTCTTTTGAGGTGAGTTATTATACCTATCTAAAAACTTTCCTTAAAATAAAAAGCTTTGTAATACGTGTGTTAGCTAGAGCATAGATGATATTTACATAATAAACCAATATAATGGGCATACATGACATCAAAATTTAAGACAATCTAAGCATAAGTTTATAGTGTACAGTGTATATTAGAATTAGCATTCACAATACTATCAATATAGATATAACAATGTATATGAATAGCAAATCTGAGTCATAACTAAGTAGTTACCTAGGGGGATGGGGCATGATGTTCATCATGGCACCTAAGTAGGAAGGGGAGATGCACAGGTCCTTCATGGCATCTAAAACTCAACTACATAATAAGCAAAATATAAGTGTCATGGCCATGATGCATACAATAAATCATACATACAACACACATGAGGCATACAAAGTAGGCTAAGGGACCACAATACAAGGGACATGGGCACATGTTACTAAATTTGATAAATCAAGAAATAAAAGGACATGTTTAAATGTCCACATACACAAACAATAATCAAGTTGGCATAAATCCACATGGAAGGACATGTTCAAATTCCTACATACACAATTAGGAAGGCACACACAAAGAGGTGGGCACATGTCCAAAACATACATACAATGAAAAAAAGTGGTGTATAGCCATAGAGAAATGGCATATTCAAATGTCCTTGAATATAATAAGCATAGAGACACAATCAAGTTTAAACTAGAAAAGCTATAAATTAAAGTATGCATAAACATGTGGTACAAATCTATATACGAGCTAAGATGTACATAAGCTAAGTCTAAAGTAGTAGGATTCAGTAAAAAAAATCTAAGTAGGTGAAGGATGATGAATATGAAGATATAAAAATGTGAAATTTATGATGTAGAGTTTAGAAATATGTAATCTATCAATCAAAACTATGCATAGGATGTCCCCAAATGGGCAAATATATAAAATGAGGAACTTGTGTATCTATGGATATGCCCCCAGTGGTAGATAGTAACAAATTGAGATCTGTGTAGTGGACTTGGGTCCTATAAGTATTTTCAAACACTCAATAATATTAAGTTAATCATGTATGTATGAAAAAAATTGACTATACTAACATAGATAGCATATGTAGTGTCTATAAAAATAATAAATGTAAACATAGAGATGCATACAATCTATAATTTGTATTTTCTGAGTAAATATTTGAATGTTTTTGTGTTTTGACATATTATATTATTTTTTTATTTTCTAAATGTAAGCTATCTATAAGTGACATGAAAATTAAAATATATTCAAGGAGCAATAAATAAGGAAGTTATGTATAAGAAGGAACATACTAACCAATGAGTCTCATGAGAGACTGACTATCAATGTGACATGTGTCAAATAAAAGAATAGTAATCATGTGTGTTGTATGAAAAGGTAATTGAAGTCCCAAAACCTATTATACTAAGTGATCTATAGTTGGTATTACCTATGAAGTGGTACTAAGAATCCATGAAGCTGACTAGGGTGTCTTGGGAATTGTAGGGGTCTTAGGGACCCATCTGATAAAAGATGTTATAGCTAGCACGGGTGTCATGTGCTAAGAACCCTAAGAACTCAATAAAACTGATCTTGGAAGTAAAGGGGTAGAGGGAGGCTGTCTATAATCTATAAAATATCTCTAACATAAGGGTCTCTCTAATAAGGGTGTCTATGGGAGAGTATGCATACATGGTAATATTGTAGAAGTAGACCTCACCTGTACTGGTGGCTCAACTAAACTTTTTAGTGTAATGGTGGGAACTATGTTGATAAATATAATTATTAACTATGGTATGACTACATATGGGATAGGTAAAGGATACTTATATGAAATCCCCTCAACTATGGCCACTTGATTAGCATGTATGTACTTGAGGCATCTATTCATGGTGGATGGAATGGCTCATAGCTATTGTATCCATGGACTACCTAATAACATGTCAAATGTGCCTACACTGGGTACTTCTAAGAATTTAGTGGCCATATGTGTTGGTCCTACTTGTAGTGGAAGTATAATCTCCCAATGGAGCTCTAAACATGGCCACTAAAACCATAAATAATTGTTTTGATAGGAGAAATGTCCTGCTCTAAATAACCCAAATGTTGTATAAGTTTGATAGTGTGCATGTTAATACTTTAATCATTGTCAACCATAACACTCTAAATAGGATGATGATTAATATAGGCCTATACAAAGATTGCATATAAATATAAATCATCATTAATGATCTCATGTTCTAAGAAAGTGATGAGTGGTCTAACTAGTATTGTAGTATGATATACACTAGTTATATTATGCACTGGGTGTGTATCCTCTATATTAGTGTGATATGATGTTGGTGGTGGGTAAACATGATACATATAGTGGACACCTAAAGTGCCCTTTGCCTCATTAGTTGTATGTTTTGGAAATGAATTCAAGAATATTTTCAATGCCTCAGCTTTTATTTGTTGAACTTTGGGTGCATATGTGGGTGTGCCCATATCAATGATGTTGGTCTTTATAAAATTTTATACCTTATGTTTCAAGTTGATGCATCTATTTTTAGTATGGCCTAGTGCCCTATGATAGTTTCAAAATTAATTATAATCATAGTTACTTAGAAAAGGCCATGTTGTATCAATCACTTTGATGGGAGGAAGAGATATGATATTACATTCCAATATCTAATATAAAACACGTGTCAATGATTCTTGAAAGTTGGTGAAAAATCTCAGTGGAGGAGTTGATAAAACTAGGTAAGGAGGTGGCTTTGATGTTATGTTAATTATGGCTTTTGGATCACTCTTATTTTCAATGGCCCTTAATTTATATGGTGGTTTATTATAACTCTTAGTAGTTTATTTTTATCCACTTGTATATTTTAATTTACCCATAGAGAGAATCTTGACTTCCCTTTTCTTCAATATGTTGCATAAATTTGTGAACATTGGAAACTTCTTGAATAAGATAGCTTCATGCAATGTTGGTAGTAAACTCTATTTGAATATGTCTTGGAGTTGTCTATCTACCATGGGGCTATTCATCTTTGCTAATATAGTTTTATATTGCAAGACATATTTTTAAATAGGTTCATTAGATTTTTGCTTTAGTTGTTCCACTTGAATATATGAGATCTTATCACTAATGTTAATTGAAAAGTGTGCTAAAAACATATCTACCAATGGATTAAATGCAATGATAGAGTGATTTTGAAGATCATAGATCCATTTTAAATCATATTCTTTTAGACTATGTGGGAAAAAATTAGTAAGGAGCTAATGATTAGACGCGTAGTTCAAAAATGTTGCATGAAAAAATCATAGATGGTGTTATGGGTCACCCTTACCATCATACAAAGTAAGCTTAGGTGTCATGAATCTGTATGGAAAAAGAGTTGACATTATGTGATGTGCCAAATATGTATATAAAATAAAATGATAATCCAAGGCATGTGATGCCCTAATAGTACCTTGCTCAAGATGTAACACCTTAGCCTACAAAGAATGAATTTCAATCATAAGGGATTATACATCTAGAGAGGAGGAACTAGCAATAGGAGGTGTAGATATTATTGAAGTTTTTCAAGTTAAAATAAGTTGTTGTATAATCTAAGTTTCCCCAAAAGTATTTGTAACAATATTGTTATGTGGGGGAGTATAAGATTGACTATTATTTGATTTGTTCTTTCTTTCCATTATGGCCTATAGAATTTATGCATGATCATGGGGATGTTCCCAAAGTCTATCTCTAAAAATCTATAAAATTTCATCTTTATTGACTATAATATTTTCATTATTAAGTGGGAGGAGAGTGTCCCAATTCCCATCTTGTGTATCATCTTGATCTTTATTATATTTCTCATCTTTGAATACATTATCATTGAAGTCAACATAAACAAGGTGTGAAGGATCAATGATGGGAATCATAACTTGTCCTTTGTCCATGATATAAGTTCAAATAGAAGGAATATGGGTATTCTCAATGGGATTATAACTAATTCTAACACTTATTCTTAAGGGAAGAGAGAACTTTTTTAGATGGAATATAGTAAACAAAGTGAAAGAGGGTTGTTAAAATAGAATGTATGAAATCTGAAAATCTTAACATAACCAATTAAAATAGCAAAAAAAAAAGGATAAAAACCCTAATAGCATGTAAGGCTAGGATTTTAATAGTATTAAAAATAAGTTGGGTTCACCAAATGATTTAACTTTTTAGGGTTATGGAGCATAATCCCTAAGTTGTTAAAGGTCTGAGTATAGTAAATCAAAGTATAAATATGTAATAAATATAGCCACTAATTTGTAATGGAATTAACCTAGTTTAACCTTTATAAAAAAATAAAATAATGTAAATAAGTACTTAGTTGGAATTTTATTGAGATGGGAGATTTAGAGAATTTAAACTAGGATAGAAGCTAATTTGAGTGTCATAGACTGGATCCAAGTGTCAAAACACTGCCTAGATAATATCACCCTAATTGGATAGTAGTGTAATATGGTGCTAGTGTCCCTATTTTGGAATTAGTGTCCTCTATGTAGAAATATTGAGTTTTTTTGTGCACCTATATATTTAATCAAAAATGTATCATGTCTATAAATCAATCCTAACTTAGAGAAGATAGAGCATACCTAAACTTCTAATTAGGAATACATTTGTTAAGCGGGAGCATGACCAATATGGGGATCCACTAGACTCGATTAGGGGATAATTTATCATAATAAACCATGCTATGGGGGGGTTCCAAAACCTTAAATCTAACACAATCATGAAATAACCCTAAGGGGGTCCTAAGTTTTTATATTTCACCTAATCTAATAATAAGTAAATTGAATCTAATCTAGTGTTTGCCAAATATTATGGCACAAAGTGGGGGTTAGAAATAATAAAACTAAACATGTATATAAGACATATACTCATTTAAATGTATAAAAAAATCATAATACATGGAAGAGAATAATAAAATCATTATCTATATACTCTTACAAAGGAGAAATAAAGTTAAGAATACTTATCTTTGAAGACGAACCTGCTGAGCCTCAATCTTTCCCTTGGCCAAGGTGTTTTGTAAGAGGTTGTTGTGGTATGTAAGGATGATAAAGATAAATTAACTATAAGATACACAACTTATAATGCATTTTAAATAATTCTCCATAAGATGAGATCCATATCTCCAAAGAAAGTATGGAACCCTAAGCTTTACTTCTCAAGTAGAATGGTTAATAAGTAGATGTTCATTTGTTCTTACTCTTTTGATTCTTATTGATAATTGATGTAAATTAAATTGTATATATATAGGTAGATATTTCCTTAAACCCTTAAAAAAATTTCAATCAATAGGTTTGACCCAGTTGACCCAATATAATTCTATATAATAATTCACTAGGTCATGAGCTAGTTGGCCAAAGGTCAACTAGCTCCTAAGTGAAAAATACCCTAAAATTGTACAAGGTCAACCTAGTATAGATAAATGAAAAAAAGAGATTTAGGTAAGGAAAATTAGGATATAAAATTCTTGGAATGGGTATAATAGAGAAGAACAAGCTTAGGGCAAATGGTTTTTAGGAGACAAGTGTGTAGATAACATATGGCAAAAGGGACAATAATCCTGTGAAGCACTAATGGTCTACCACCCCTTTCTTAAGCACCCCTTAATTCATACACTCAAATAGATTGAGACTCAAATATTATGTCTATATAACCTATGTCTGGGTTTTCCAAGCTTGTTCATGTATGCTTGAGTTTTGATTCCCTATAGGTGATCTTTTTGACTAATTTTATATGCAAACCCTAAACCTCCATATTTCTAGGGCATCTAATTGGCACAAATAGAAAAGTGTGTTATTAGTGGGTTAGACTATAAATACTCAACATCCCACTAATATGAGAGTTTCCTACATACTAATACTTTGAGGAGGGATCAAACTTGATGTAGTTCTCCCCACCTAAGTGTTGGTGCAAGTGTAAGTGAAGCTAATCTGAATATTGGATTAAGTGTTTTGAGTGTGCTTGAGACTATAAATCTGATTAATCTAATATTATGAATGTTTTATATGGTTTTATGTATAATTAATGTATAATATGTATTGATGGAATTTATTTTCACAATTTATTCTAAGTTTGATTATGTAATTTGCATCTGATTTCCATATAGTGGTTAGAGGGTTAAAATTCATGTATATATATATTTTTATAGTGCTTGTAGGAGGATTAAAATAGGTCTAATTTGACCCTATGTGGTTTCTCATTTTTAAATATATCCATTGATAACAAAATGAGGGAAAATTATAATAACACCTAAACTAGGACACTAGCACCATGGGGCCTACCGTCCCAATTATGGCGCTAATGTCTAAGTGGTAGAACCTGAGGTATTAGGGGATAGGCTAATGAATTGAAGGTATAAGACTAATTTATGGATGTTTTTTTCCTACATTAAGGTTGTATAAGTTTCTAAATAGGCCCTAAAATAGGTCTAGGGCTAAGCTATAAATGGTTAATCTCAAACAACACTCTTAGAACTCAAGTGTCATTTTTAGATAATTACACAAAGTCATATCCAAACATTTTAGTTACCCATTTTTTGGATATTATAATGAAATTAAATATTTAAAATTTATTTTAGATTATCATTATCAATCTTTACATGAAATTTACCACCCATTAGATTAGGTCTTTATTGCTTGACTGCATGAAGAATAGCCATCGTCTCTTTCTCTTAAATTAGTTTGAGATAGTTTTTCCCTTGAGTTGATGACTCTAAAATGTAATGTGTATACCTTATTACATGATTTATATTCTCATTCCATATCTTTATGCATAACATTCAACAAAAAATGTTTTATAAAAAACATAGGTTACCAAAATTAGAGTGGTGCATATAGCCTCTTTCAACTTCTCAAATGTCATAGTTTTTGGTTTAGTCTAATGAAAGGAATATTTATTCAATAAGGTTGTTAGTGGAGTTATTATGCTACCATTTTTTTACAAATATTTTATATTATCTATTTATTCCAAAAAATACACAAAGGTTCTTGAGGATCTTTGGCACTTGCCACTCCATCATAGCTTTTATCTTCATAAGGTCTAGTTTAAATCCTTCATGTGTAAAAATATGACCCAAGTATTTCACCTCATGGACTCTAAAAGTGTATTTGGAAGGTTATACATAAATTTTATGTTGTTCCAAAAATAATATTACATGTTTCAAATTTTCTTCCCAAGTTTTTTTGTAGATTAGGATGTCATTAAAAAACACCAACACAAAATTCCTTATAAGGGGCCTAAAAATAATATTCATCAAAATCTAAAATTTAGATGATGAATTTTTAAGACCAAAAGGCATTACCATAAACTCATAATGGTCTTCATGAGTTATATAAAACGTTTCAATGATATCCTCATGTTTGATCTAAATTTGATGATACCTAGAATGAATTTCTAGTTTGGTAAAATAAATAACACCGTGTAATTTATTTTAAAAATTATCAATTACTAGAAAATGGAAATTATCTTTGATGGTATACTTATTGAGTTCTATGTAGTCATGCACATCCTCTAAGTGTCATCCTTCTTCTACACTATGACCACTAGGGATGAATATTCACTTTGGCTAAGTTAGATAATACCTACCTCTAGCATCTCATGTACCATCTTTTCAATTTGACTTTTTTGGGCATATGAATACTTGTATGGTCTGATGTTCAATGTTGTACTACCTAGAATCAATCTTGTGACATGATCATGATCTTTGCTTGGTTTTAGTCCTTTTTTCATGGCACTAAAAATTAATGGGTGATCATCAAAAATCATTTGTAAATCATGATGTGTAGATACAGTTGTTGGCTAAACTTCTATGAAACATAATTGTGATACAAATTATTCAACACCTTTTTTAAAAATCTTTTTCATCTAATGTGAACTAAATAACTAGGGATAATTTTCTTGTAATAATTTTTTTCACTTATATTTACACCCCTTAAGGATATTTCTCAGCTATCCTCATCCAAGTGGCACAATTGAAACACCTCTAGGCTATGGGTAGCCTAAGAATGAGGTGAATCTCTAGATAGGGATAGCTCCCTTGATGTACCAATTTTAGATCACTAATACACCTATGCTTGAAAGGAAAAGTGAGATAAAACTTAAATTAAACTACCCTAAAGGTGGTGATACACCAAATTAATTGATAATTATCAATCAGTTATATGTCACACATGAGACCAAGAGATTAACTAGCATACACTTCTCTAATTTGAATCTTCTTACATCAGTATTTCATTATGAGGTTGTGATGAATGTCTAGGATAGGAGGAATAGATAATAGGTATATAATAACACTATTAAATATATTAACTCACTCAACCTTTAAAATTCATATAACACTTCACATGACCTACAAGAAGAAGCTTTCAAGCTACAAATAGGTGAGAGAATGAGACAACAATGCTAAGGTAATAATAATCATCACTACTCAAGATCAATAATTAAATTGAACACACTATGAAAATTCATATAAGAGTTAAAATTAATAGTATTTATTGATCCATGGTATGCAAATGAGAAGGGCTTCACCATACTTAGGTGGAGCATTCTTATAATAGCCAAAATGGCTAGTTCTTATAGAACTTTAGCGAGAGAAGAGAAGAAAGAAGTCAAAATATCACAAGGAAAAGTGTCATGATGAGAATATGAGTTAAATGTTAAAATTAATTAATTAGGATATATACCATGCAAGGTCTAATAAGATAAATGTCTCTCTAAACTATGCAACTCATGAAATTTAGTGTAGGAGTTCTCACTCTACACAAGAAAAATACCTTCATCATTCACCCCTATTAGAATGTCCCACAACTAACTAGGGATAGATATCATTATTTTAATGAGAGGGAGGGGTTTTATACATGCTCTTCCATACATTTTTTTCATTCCTAATCATCTGGATCCCTCTAAAAGTGAGCCATCACTGCCTACAGTCAAAGAAACTCCTTGTTCACACACCTTACACACTTAAATTAAAAAATGGATTAAAATTATCATGAAAATACATAAAATTGGGTTAATTACATGTTTTAGGGACATCCACAACTTTATATTTCTCAATTACACCTTATATAGGCTCCCACTTGAATTTTTCACCCTTCTCACTATCATGTTCATTATGCTAGTTCTAATTGGTTGAAATGAGAGCTATTTTTGAGGTACTTAGGAGTTATTATAAACAATTAAATGTACATGGGTAGTTATATTAAGTCTCAATATTTCATCCCATGTGATTGGTACCTTCAGACTCTTCTTAGAACCTATAAAATCATAAAAATTATCTAAAAAACCATATTTTGTACTTCATCCATACAATTATGCATAGCCCAAAAGGATAGGGAGTAACCTAAGATAGTACCCTATAATCTCCAACCATTTCCAATTTAATTTTTTTCCATTAGGGCATCTTTCCATCTTCATTTCCTGCATCGTGTCTAGAACTAAGGTTTGTAAGGGTTTGAGGTCATTTTTGCTTTTAAGCTTTGTTTAGAAAGCTATGACATTATAACTTCAAAAAAATTACACAAGAGTTATTTTAAAGAACCTATCAACCTCAAAAAACTCCTTATATCTCCATGCATAACCTCAAATAATATGTGAGCATTTAAAGTTATCCTATCAAGCTTATTTTCTCATTTGCATAGGCCATGATATGGTCCTAAGCCAAAAATGGATCTCTTTGTGGTTTATTATTCATTAAAAAATATTTAACCCATATTTTATGATCCCATAAACATTTATTAGTCTAATTTAATCCACTCCTAAATTTTTAAGTGACATTGGTCTACCATTTGGGCTTTAGGCTATAACCCTACCTAATAGGCATGTCTACAACTTTGGTAGTCTAGACCACCATGTTGAGTTCCTCCATTATGTGATATGTTTCTCAGGTTTTCCTATGTTTCACCAAACTTATCACACCTTATTTCAAGGTTTTATCATCCTTTAACTCACCTTATCACCTCCCTTCTTCAAAACCTACCAATTTGTGATCTAGGGGAGTACCCTCTATCTGAGACAAAATAGAGAGTACTTTTCCTATTTTAATAAAAAAATAAAAAATTTATAGGATTATTAAAGTAATATATATGATATGTACCCATTTTAATCCCTTTTTATTATCATTTGACCTTCCAATTCCTCCAAAATCTAAGATAGATTGTTAAAAGATAGACTGTGTGCAAGGTTTCATCATATGGACTATGTGTTGATTCATGGGGTCCTTTATCTGATTGTTTTCCACTATAAATATCCTATATATACTAATATTATCATTATTTATGTGTTATAATCTCCATTCATCACTATAATC
This sequence comes from Torreya grandis, assembly GCA_037957365.1. Classification (NCBI taxonomy): domain Eukaryota; kingdom Viridiplantae; phylum Streptophyta; class Pinopsida; order Cupressales; family Taxaceae; genus Torreya; species Torreya grandis. The sequence continues at coordinate 139,946 of JARHVA010010055.1, forward strand.
TTCCACATACTCTTCATACTCTTTGCTTAGTTAGGACTGAGAATAATTTCCTGACTATGTTGACTTCAAGGCATTGTACCTATAGGTTGATTTGAATGTTTAGGATTTAAGGTAATTATTTTTAGTCCCCTTATAGTTTAATATGGTAATTTTAAATTTTTTTGGGCCTATTTTCTTCATAATCAAGTTGTGTCAACAATGAAAACATTATTTCATGCTCATTGCCTATAACAGTGAATAGTAGTTGACTTTCTTGGAGCAAATGGCATGTAAGTAAACATTACCCTTTGAAATTTGTGACATATTTAATTGGATAATAATATTTATAATTTTTATTTATCTTTCATCAACCAAAATTTGTATCTCTATGGTCACACTCCTACTATGGCTGGTGTAGAGGTTAACAGCCTATTGTAAGTCAGTCATTTTAGAATTAGGCACACCTGTAGGTGTATATGGGGCCTAAAACATTGTGCATCATCCTCTCTTGATTGTATTTAGATAAAAAATTATCCATTCAACTATTTATAACCTTTTAATCATGGAAACATGATCTAGTTTTTTAACCTTGGGTGAAGAGGTCTCTTTGGGGTTCAAACCTATAGATGTCACTACCTGAAATTAGTGCATAAAAGTGCAACTTTAGATCTTTCAAAAACCACTTTATAATAATCATCTTCCCTCCATATTTTGAATATATATTTTCCTATGTGGGGGTTACAATTAAAACTCATTAGGATTCATCAAAACTATTTTTAACCTTATACTATTATCTTGACAAAATGGCCCAAACCTCTATTTTTATCTTTTAGGGAAAAGGTCCCTGAATACATTTTTTTCACCTTTGATCATGGTTTCCCATTCTCACTTAGAAACTTCAAGCCTAAATAATATTTTTAATACTATTAATCAATCCCAAAAACCTCATGTAAGCTTCCAAGCATATCAAATCCTCCTTAATCAACATTCTCAACTTTCTGCTAATGCCACCTGTAGGTGGATATTCTCATGTATAGGTAGTAAAAAAAATTGTAGGTAGTGAGCAAGATATACATGTTTATGATCAATCTTAGGCCTTCTCAAATTTTCCCAATGTACTCTTATAATTCCAAAGTATTTGTATAAACTTTCAAGGCTCTCATTCCAACATGGCATCATCTTAAGACACATGTAGGTGCATTATGAGCTGCATACAGATAGTGATCTAAAACATGGTCAATATACTCAAAATATATTCCTTTAAAACTAATTTATATCCCATTATGGTTTTAAAATTAAAATCAAGATGTTTCAAATCTTGAAACAAGTTCTCACACTCCATTTCAATGTTTGGACCCTTCTATAGGCATCTGTAATTGCATTTCTCTATTATATGGTTTTGTGGATGACATCACAGTCCCTTGTTTCTCCAAGTGAAATAATTTTACTTGATTTTTCATGATATGATATTGTGTTAAAAATTTTATGACCTCCATCACAACTCCATGTATGTGTCTCAAAGCCTTGCATAGCTCACTTAGTTGACTGTGTATGGTAGTCATATAGTAAAATGATTATATCTCACTTGTGGTTGTAACATCCATGAAGATTGTTTTGGATAATTAGATTGAAATGGGAATAGATAAATATAAAATTGGAAACATTATAATTAACTTATTATCATCTCCTATAATCACTACCAAAGCATGAAGATTCTACAAATGTAGAAACCTGTCTGTTATCTTCAAATGAGACCAATCTACAAACCTAAGATGATTTGCCTATCAGAACACCTTGAAACACTAAAAAAAACATGGGGATCATGAGGTGAATATTTTCATGTCCTCTATATTCAATTCTAGTAGTTGGATTGTATAGAATCATCTAAACAATAGTAAAACCTATAGGGTATATAGATTGGCAAGAAAAATAGATAGGCCAACTTATTAAGAATAGTCCTAAAGAGTAGGCCACCATTATTATAAAACCAAACATAAAATGGAATTTGACTCAGTGCATAAGACACCCATAGGATAATTTTTTTTAAAACCTCTCTTGTTGGTTGTACCAAGCATAAACTTATTGATTGGTTTTGTGTGTCTAAAAGGGTGAAAAAGGAGTAGAATGGTTTTGGACATTTTTTAGAACTTATAGATTATTTAAATAATGGATATGAGTTTGAGAAATCTGAATTGTCATATTACAACCTTATCCCATGTGTCATATTCCCTTATGGGTCGTACAAGTGTCAAACTCTTCCCTTTTCTAAGAAAATCACTCTTTCTTCTGAAAAACCTACCATTTTTAAATTATAAATAGTTGATTAAGGAATAATATGACACATGGCACATTAAATCACCTTTTTAAACCTTCACTTTACCCATGGAGGTTGTATAAGTCATTAAATGCTCTTTTTATGACCCTTAAATTGCTAAAAAAGATATTAGGATTAAAATGACTAAGATCAAGGATAATATGATATGAAATGACATAAAAAGGATTATAATACACCCTATGACATAATAATAAATCCATATAAACACTTAAATATAAAAAAAATACCTATAGGGGTCCCAATTTGACCTACAAGGTCAAATTTGGCCAACAATTGGTGACTCATAAGGGTAACATACCTACTATGCTAAAGATCAGTAACCTTATCTTATCCATGGGTTTAGGGATTCATCTAAATTCCAAAACAAAACAAGAAGACCTAAAACTTGATAACAAGGCTTTGACCAATATAAGACAATTAATTACCTCAACCACACAAAATAAAGGACACACACAAAATAAAGCAAACACACTAACAAGACACACATGTGTGCTCAAAACACTTAGGTAAAATAACAAACAAACAACTATGAAAAACTAGAAATTAAGTATACTTCCTTTCCAGGATCAAAAATAAAATTCCTTTAATCTTCTTCTTCATGATATGAATCATAGTTCCAAGCATGTTGCTCTTTGGATTGGATGTTTGGTAGATTAGACCTATTTGTTGGCACTTACTTGATTTGCTTTCAAGTAGATCATCTTTAAATAGGTCTCCAATGTAAATGTATTCCTCTTTAATTTGTACACATACCTCATACTATTTCCCACTCTTCATCTCATAATCAACTTGTATATTCTTGGTAGGCATGGATTTAAGAGAAGTAGTTTCTTGTTCCTTGGAAGATTGAGGCCAATAGAAGCTTGTTTTATTTGTAGTCATATAAAATGTCAAAATTGGTATCTTGATTTTGGCTTGTGACACCCAACCCATAGGTCCCTCTTACATGCTCTCAACCCTTCTAGACACCTTTTTACTTATTCCCAGTCATTCATAGACTTCTAAAACCTTATTCCAACTCAACCAAGCTAATTTTCCCATGCTAATTCTATTCCACCTATGTCTCACACTTGTAGGAAAATAACACCCAACTTGGACTATAGAATTAGACACTAGGGTGTCTGACTTGAGCACTCCTATCCAATTACATTTTTGGCTCCAATAGTTATTTCTTTCTAGTTCCTATCCTTCATCTTGTTAGCCTAGCATAAATAAATTTGACCCATGACCAATATATCTCTGTAAAATCTCATTCAAAGTTCATTTAGAAGGGGTTTTCAAATATTACAAAGCAAGCAAGAATACAAGAAAAAACACTTAAGTAAATTTCTCTATTCTATGCATATAGCCATCTAATATAGCTACAAGCATATCCAAATCCTCACACCAATCCCTAGCCACCTCAATCACACCCATCTTAGCATTTTTACATTTGCATTACACTATTGTATAAAGCATATTAAGTGGGAGAACTGCATATGGCTTGATCCCTCTTCAGAGTATTGGTATATAGGCAACATGTCCACATAAGAGGTGTGGATACACGTTTAGTGCATCTTACTCACACTAACCCCCCTTATTTCTTAAGTTTTTTCAAATCACAATGAAGTCTAAGGTTTGAATATTAAATTAGCTCTACAAGGATTTTCATGTACTTTCAATAGTCAAGATTTTTCAAGTAGGTTCATATAGGGATACAAAACAAAACCTAGAAAACTCATGTCTCTATGAGTAGTTTGACCAATAGTAGTAGAAGAAGATAATAGCACTAGACCCTAAGATGTCCTATTTCAGTGCTCCTATCCTTTCACAAAATGAAATCCAGATCCTAATTTTTTATATTATCCCAGTCTTACATAGCCAATATCAGACCCTCTAATAGTTATTTCAATTCATTTTAAGCTAAGTCTTATTTTATTCATATTTATTTTTATTTATAGAAAGGTTAAAAATACAAATAAATTATACAAATCAGTGGTTAAATTATTAAAATATTATTTATCAATTTAGTCAACCCAAAATCTTAACTAAATTAGGAGTAAGACTCCAATATTCTTAAAATTGTTAAATCATTTGGTGAACCCGACTTACTTCATTTGCAAATAAAAACCCTACGGTAAATTCCTTGCTAATTTTTCTAATTTTTTACCTATATATTTAAATCAAAAATTCACATTAATTTTTAAAATTCCATAGTAATTTTAAAAAAATCATTTTCTTCCTAACCCTAGTTGCATATACTAGGTCCCTTTAAATCAAGAGTTTTTCCAATATTTTTATAATTTTTTACCTACATATTTAAATAAAAATTTCACATTAATATTTAAAATTTCATAGTAATTTTTTTATAAAAAAAATCTTCCAAACCCTATTTTCATATACTAGGTCCCTTTAAATCAAGAGTTTTGCCAATATTTTTTTTATTTTTATCTGCATATTTAAATCAAAAATTCACATTAATTTTTAAAATTCCATAGTAATTTTAAAAATAATTTCATTCAAACCCTGGTTGCCTATATTAGATCATGGTATTTAATTATTTTTATTGAATATTTAAATCAAAATTTTACATTTAAATTTCTAAAATTCCATAGTAATTTTTAAAATAATTTCATTCAAACCCTAGTTGCCTATACTAGATCCTAGTATTTTTCTAGTATTTTTTTAATTTTTTCTAGCATTTTTAAATAAAAAATTCACATATACATTAGTAATTTTAAAAATAATTTCATTAAAACTCTAGTTACACTATACTAGGTCCCTATTGCTTTTGAGGTATCACCTTACATGTTTTGCGAGCTTCGTATCATTTTTATGCATATTCCACTTCATTATTTAGATTATATTTTTTTAATATTTTCTTTCATTATCCAAGTTTTTTTTCCTTATGCCATCTAATCTCCTTTCATCTCTTCCTTTGAGACAAAGTGTAAGACTTAGTGGAAACCCTCCTAAATTCACCTATATTCCTTCAACCTAACTATATACCATAGATAAACAACTAGCTCAGCTTCCTGCTATAGATCCTACACATCCAAATTAAACCAATTTCTATGAGGATAATTTTGATAATGAGTAGTATGAGAATAAAAATGATGATATAAACATTGATGTTCAGTAGCCACCACATCAAGTTCTTGATCCACTTCCACCTATTGTTGATAATGATTTTGTCATCAATAAAGACTTGATTCTATAAAGTTTTAGAGAAAGACTCAGGGAACAGCCCTAAGATCATACTATTATCATACAATCTATCATGTAAATTAAAAGGCTAAGCAAGTTGAGTCTTCCATTCCCATATAACAACTAATTGTAAATGACACTACGGGGGCAACTATGTCTCAATAACCCCATATAGCATCCCAACCTTCCTATAAGGCACCACCAATGATGGCTATTACATATTTATCTCATAATATGGTAGCCCTTATGTAAGAGATAAAATATCTTTAATATAAGGTGTTACATCTTGAGCAAGGTGCCTCTATACCTACATAGGCCTTGGATTCTTTTACTCTACTGCATACACCATTAGCATGTCATATTGCTTCTACACCCTTGCCATAAGGTTTTGTTCAACCCAAGCTCACTCTATATGATGGAAAGGGAGACCTAGAGACACACTTGAGATATTTTCATGTAGCATGCTTAGATTATGTGACAAATGACTAGCTATTAACCAAGTTATTTCCATAGAGTCTAAAGGATTATGTTTTACAATGGCTCTATAGTATACCAAATCAATCGGTCAATGCATTCAATCCTTTAAATGATATGTTCCTAGCTCATTTTAGCATTAACATTGGTGATAAGGTTTCATATGCCCAAGTTGCACAATAGAAACAAAGGTCAAATGAACATCTCATAGATTATGTTATTCGATATAAGACTATCTTGGCTAAGATGACTAGTCCCATGGATGATCAAGAGTCTCTTTAAACAGAGCCTTCTACCAGCTTTGCATGAGTCAATAATGTTTAAAAGGTTATCTTCCTTCACTAATCTATGTCATACACAAAGAAAAGGGAAGGCAAATTAATTTTAATGGGCAAACTCAAGTACACAAGTATATCAAAAACAACAAACATGAGTAGCATCAAAGTCTCATACAAAGTCAAGGTCAATAATAACAAAAGTCAAAATCAACCTAGAATCAATGTAGATTTAGATCCCCCTTATCAAGTGGTTTTATCAATACCTCCTTGGTGAACCTTTACCAATCTACCAGTTTCTATGGCCAAAGTTTTGCAGTAGCTTTTGGAATTTAATATCCTATCTCTCCCTCATATTTAGGAAGTTGATCCAATAAAGCCTCTTCTATGTGGATATGATTAGAATGCATTTTTAAACTTTCATAAGGCACCAGGCCACACAATAAATAGATATATTAGTTTGTGACACAAGATATAGGACTTGATAGATGGCAATCTTATTGATTTTTGCACTCTAGTTGAGCCTTTGTAGGCAAAGCCAACACAAGACAATTCTCTAAAAAATTTCACACATCTTTTTCCACAAAATTATAAATAAGATATAGGGAACACATCAAGTGTTCACCCTGCATATCATGCACATCCTCCACTAGCTACATTTAGGGCACCTTCAGTTGACTTGCATCCTTTGAGCAACATGATTGGTGTGTATACTTTTAGAGTTCTAGCTAGACCTTTGATCTCCTTCTCATAGAAAGATATAGTTAAGGATGATTTGGATTATCATGTACTCTTTATCAGATCTTACATTCATAATAATCCTATTCATAGTGTTCTCATAGACAATAGATCTAGTGTGAATGTGTTCACTATGACATTATTACAACATTTAGGATATTTAGAGTAGGATATTACCCTAATGGACAAAGTTATCAGTAGATCCATTGGGCACATATAGATTTCATTGGATGAGATTGTACTTCCTCCATATGTTGGTCCAACACATGTAACCACACCATTTACTATTATTCCCAGTGTAGGAGTTTGAATATGTTATTACCTTCTACAGTTCATAGATGTTTGAAATTCATTCACACTAATTAGGTTGTTATACATGGTGGAGTTGCATATGAGTTACCACTCCCCACTTCAGATCCATCTTCTACTTTACAATCACTAGTTGTAACTTTTCCACCAATTACAATTTTTCCTTCAGTTTAGATTTAAACCTAGTCAAGGCCTCCATTAGCACAGAGTCCATACACTTCCATAATAGCCTCTTTTAGAAAAAACCATAGTTTCAAAATTCTAGATAGCTTCTAGCTACAATATTCACACTTAGGACAGTATCTTGAGGTCTCATACCTCTACACATAGATCAGACGTTCAAAGAGCTTTTCCTACCCCTAGATGGGTCCCTAAGAACCCCATAATTACATTTACTTCTCAAAGTTACAAGGGGACCCCATAGTTGTTTTCTACTTCAAATATTTTAGATCATTTATAACATACATAGCTTTCAGAGCCATAGTCTCAACCCTTCCATCGTGCTTCATGATCATGCATGATCCCTCTCTTTGATATAGGACACCATGATAGGGAGTCTCTCATGAGACTCAACGATTAGTATCATTTATTCCTAATATTTATTGTACATAGCTACTTTTTAATTTTTTGTACATAGTCTCCTTATGATTGATTATACATAGCTTATGTCAAAATATGAAAAGCAATAAAAAATATGTCAAAATACAAAAACATTCAAATATATCAAAAATCCAAAAACATTCAAATATGTTACAATCTAAAACAATTTAAATAACTCAAAAACATTTCAATTATATGCATTATCCATGCCTTACATTTATACTACCATGCTAGACTTACATTTGTTATTCCATGCTTATTATTTATCAATTTATCTACATTACCATGCTTCACTTGATCTTCTTTAAGTGTGTGCAGTAACATCTAGATCCATGATTGCTTCACTCTACCCATTGAGGGGGCATCCTACTTATACATTCAAGACATACATTGATATATCTACCCCCTAGGGGCATCTTCTACATGACTACACCATCTAGGTTATGTCATTCTTAGACCACACACTCTATTTATCATGTTGATGTACATTACTTACTTGCTTACATAGATTACTTTATTGACACTCACTAGTATATAGCACTTGTGTATTTCTTAGCTTATACCTAGTCTTGTACTACATGTCTTTCATACTTTCACTTATTTCTTTGATTAGTTAGATTTGATTGTATTTCCAGTATTTACATGTTTTCCTTTCTTACTTTATGTAACTATATATGATTGCATTTTTGAGTTCTTGTTTTGTCTCCTATATGTGCCTTAGAACATTTGCTAATGTCCTTTGCTTCTATTTTTGTGTGTACATTAATACATTTGCCAATTTCCTTTTCTTGTACTCTTCTATGTTCCTATGGCCCTTATGTCAACCTTTCTTGTTTCATTAGTATGTGCATGTGAAATTTGAACATGCCTTATATGTTTGCTTTTCAGTTTGCATGACATGTGCCTATATCCCTTATTTACATGGCCTCTTGGCCACTCTTATATGCTTCTTACTTCTTACCTTGTGTGTTTGTTGCTATATTTTTTTAAAATTATTTGCAATGCCATGATCCACATCATGCATTCTCTTACTTTTTTGGATGCTATGATAGACATCATGCTCCATCCCTCATTGACAACTAACTAGACTTCTAGTTCTAGTTCATTATATTTCACATGCTATTATATTATTATATCTATCTAACATACCCTTGTTGATTTAATAATCTCTCATACAAACTATGTTATATCTTGAGACATCTATTTGATTATCATTTCTATATCATGTATTTTACAGCATAACACACTTGTAGGGCTCAAGGTCTTCATTCTTACCCTTAGAATAAGGGGCAACAAATAGGGGTTTTATCATAGAGATCATATCTCCTACCAATTGAAAAAATAGTTTTCAGAACACCCAAAATAGTATTCAAACTTCAAACCAGGTAGAACAGACCAAATAGATAGTGGTAATTACATAATAGTCATCAAATTTAGCATAGGAAATAGGGCCAAGTTTGGACTATAGTACCAAATAGAAAGGTGTCATATTTTAGTGCTCCTATCCAAATAGAAAAAAATAAATTTTCTAGAAATAGACAAAAAGTTAAGTATAGTTACAATTTTGTCAGCAATAGTTCAGTTTAGAATTAGTAGTTTTAATACATTTTTTTTGTAGAGAATCTAGATATAGGGGCATCATGCACAACATGATATCTCTCACTTCCAATTTTAGATATGGTAGTTGATATAAATTCTAGATCAGAATCCATTTTTTAGACACTAGTGATTGGGGGCAATGTGCACAACACATTTGACTTCTTTTCTTTTCAAGTTCAGTATATTACCCAGGTATTCTCAGTAGTTGCATGCCTTGTTCCATTTGTAAATTTTTGTAATCATTCCCAAGTGGCTTCCATATAAGCTTATTGCCCAGTTTCAAAGTTGATTTCATACAATCCTAATCTCCACCTTTTTTGAGAAACCAAGAGTGGCCTAGTTTCTAGCACACATTCAGCTATCCATGCCACATTGTTAAATTACAAAACATTCATGGGATTTAATATCCATCTCATATGACACACATTCATACCAATATCAATTCATATGTTTACTTCATGGATAAATGATGAATCCAAAAGACTATCTAGCCTTTATATTCTTGATCCACCTACTCAGAGGGATTGGACACATAGTAAGAATATCGATTAACACACACATGATCACATAGCTTCACTTAGTGGGAGATGATAGAGCCAAAGGGCCAGCCTTTTCATTCTTGAGCCACTCTTAGGTAATTGAGTACTCATCTTAATTTATGATATTACTTTTGGTATAGCATCATTTAGAACATACCTAGCATCACTCAACATCATAAAAGATTTTGTATTAGTTTGCATACCTAGTGAGATGTATTCATTCCTTTCTCTTTATCTCTCTCTCTCTCTCTTACCCATCTTTTTATGTTCTTATTTTAGATATAATGTATCTTGTAAGAACTGATCTACTCTATTTTCTCTTGCAGGTTTACACTTCACAATGTGTTCTCTCTATACACACCCAACATCACATAGCTTCATGAGATTCACCCTTGTAGGTAAGTTTAGGTATGCTTTCTACTTTTATTTTATCTTAGTATTTCACTTTGCCACATCACTAGATTAAATGGGGGGGCAAATATATTCATATAAAATGTCAAAATGGGTAGCTTGAGTGTGGCTGATGACACCTAACTCATAGGTCCTTCTTGCATGCTCTCATGACCCTTATGAACACTTTTTTTCTTATTCCTAGTCATCCGTAGACTTTTGAAACTTGATTCCAACATAGCCAGGCTAAATTTCCCATGCTAATTTTATCCCCTAGGTCCTGCACCTATAGGATAATAGCACCTAATTTGGACTATAACACCAAACCCTAGGGTGTCTGATTTTGATGCTCCTATCCAATTGCATTTTTATATATAATGGTAATTTATTTCTAGTTCCTATCCTTCATCTTGTTAGCCTAGCATGAATGCATTTGACCCATGACCAATAGATCTTTATAAAAGCTCATTCAAATTTCATTTAGAAGGGATTGGCAAATATTACAAAGCAAGAAACAATACAAGAAAAACCATTGAAAAAAATTTCCTTATTCTTTGCATACAACCATCTAATATAGATATAAGCATATCCAAATCCTCACATTATTCCCTAGCCACCTCAATCACACCCAAATTACCATTTTTTCATCTACATTACACTATTGCATAAAGCACATTAAGTGGGATAACTACATATGGCTTGATCCCTTTTCAGAGTATTAATATATAGGCAACATGCCCACACAAGGGGTGTGAATACACGTTCATTACATCTTGCATACACTAACCCCCCTTATTTATCAATTTTTATCAAAGCACAATGAATTCTATGGTTTGAAGATCAAATCAGCTCTACAAGGAGTTTTGTATACTTTCAATAGTTGAGATTTCATAGGCAGGCTCACGTAGGGACAGTGAATAAAACCTAGAAAACTCATGTCTCTATGAGTATTTTGGATAATAGTGGTAGAAGAGGACAATAGCATCAGACCCTAGGTGTCCTATTTTTGTGTTCTTGTCCTTTCACAAAATGAAATCTAGATCCTGATTTGTAATACTATCCTAGTCCTACATAGCCAATATCAGACCCTACATTAGTCATTTCAATTCATTTTAATCTAAGTCTTATTTTCTCCATATTTATTTTTATTTATAGAAAGGTTAAAAATAAAAATAAATTATACAAATTAGTGGTTAACTTATTTCAATATGATTTATTGATTTAATCAACCCAGACCCTTAACTAAATTAGGAATAAGACTCCACTATTCCCAAAATTATTAAATCACTATCCTTCAAAATATAATGTGTTTTTCCCAACTGGTTGACAGGATGATAACACATTTTTATGATTTCAAACATATCATCATGGGATACATATGCCTCTTGAAAGGACAAATTTTAAAATTTTCTTCTTCTTTGTATACCCATTTGAGTGTCAAGTCTGGCTTCTCCATTTTTTACTAGATCATAGTCTCCTTAAAGAGGAGTATAACATATTCCAATGATTGAAAACAATTCATCTTAATGCTAATTAAAGACTTGTTCATTCCCATCTATGATATCTTGGATAGTTATGGAATAACCAATGATGATTTTCTCTTCTTTGACATAAAAAAGATATTCTTCAATATCAACACAATCAAAAGATTCAACACAAAAAATCACTTCTTCTTTAGAATTTATAACATCTTGAGGGATATCAAGTTGTATCTCAGTTTTTATAACCTAACTTATCTATTCAAGGACTAAAATATCCTCAATTTATTTCTCCTTCTTGGTGATGCCAATACTAGGCATTTTGTAATAAGGTGACCTAGCCCAATGAGGCTACTAAGGAGCTACATTTTCTTCAAGCAAGAGTTTTAAATTCCTATCAACCAAATTCTTATCTTTAGGTTCCCACACCACAGGTCCATCAATGAAAAGGGTGATAAGGTGAGGACAAGATAAACTAGTTGGTGGAGGTGGAACATAGAACTCAACATCAAATTGAGAATGAATTTTAGGGGATCTTTTTAGGAGTTATTGAGGAAGGAGAGGAAAATATTGGGCTTAAAAATCTTGATTTTATTCCTTCCATTATATAATCACTTCATTTAAATCTGATTCAACTTTAGTACTCTCTTGAGGAAGGTTAGATGTGGAATGTTTAGGCATAAGATCTTATTTTGGCTTTAAACCTTCCATCACACCTTGACTCAATAATTTCATTCTCAACTCTAACTATTTAATTTGCTTGGCTAGGTTCTCTTGGAAAATTATCTCTTGAATTTTATAGGCATATTCATGAGGATAAAGAGTACAAGAGGGATGATATGGAAAATAAGAGGTCTCTTGAGGAAGGGTGGGAGGGGCTTGCATAGGATCAAGCTCTTTCTCAACTTCACACTCTTTATCAAGAATTTTATCCCCTTACTTTTCCCATGATTCCACTACCTTATTCTAAATTATGATGTTAGGATTAATAATATCTTCTTGAAGTAGTGATGTAATTTGAGGAGTGGATGAAGTGTTCAAGAAACTTGAGATATCCTTAGGCTTGGATTTTCCACCTTGTCTCCAACTTGGGATTTCATATCTAGAAGTCTCTTCTTGAGGTATGGATGTAATGGGAGAAGGAAATGAGGACTTAGATTCCACTACCTTTGATAATTAGATGGATTTATTCATCTTCTTATTGTCTAACTCAATCTGCCTATCAAGGTTTGCTTCAAAAATAAATTGTCGTTCTAACTTTATCTTCTAGCTAATTGGGAAAAAGATGACATTGATAAGATTGATTGGGTTCATGAGTAGGGATCAATTATAACTAATATAAATATTTGTGAGGTTGTTATGAGAGATAATATATTTAGTGATGTTACTCCTCATAAATTCTTAGTTTATCTTCTAAGGATGAAACTAGGCCACTCACATCTAGCATCTCACTTGTGAGCTTTTGCCAATTTTCTCTCTCAATAGGTGCTCACTCTCTTTTAACCATATCTAATGCATCTCTCACATTATGAATTATATTACTATGAAAATCTTGACCATGTCCCTTTTTTGTGTCAATATCCATCATGTACCTCTCATAGCCCAAGAGAGTTTGTTTAAAAGTTGAAATAGACTAATTTGAGAAGTGACTAGGTTGACTAGGAGGAGCAAGATATTGAGAAGGCTAGTTATAGGATTGATAAAATTCATGAAAATTTTGATAATGGTAATATTATATCTGGTAAGGATTATGAAAAGGCTAACAAGAATCATAGAAAGGTTGATAGGGAATAACATAAGCTTGATATATCTCATCAACTTGTGTAAAATAATACTCAACACCAAAACCAGCCATGGAACTTCATTGGGAAGGAAGAACATAAATAAAAATTACCAACAATATTTAAAAGGAAAACCTAGGGTGATTGAATGGTTAATGTAATTTTGGATTCATCATTGATGCTTGAATAGATACTTCTAAAGCTTGATGTGTTGAAAGACAATACCAAAAATCTTTCAACTTCTTAGATAATGATTCCCACTGGGTATGCCAAAAACTATTGTCACTTGGATTTTCAACCCTTGAGGATATTTCTCAGCTCTCCTCATCCAAGAGGCACAATTGAAACACCTCTAGGATATGGGTAGCCTAAGAATGAGGTGAATCTCTAGATAGGACTAGCTCCCTTAATGTACCATTTTTAGATCACTACTACACCTATGATTGCAAGGAAAATGGAGAGAAAACTGAAATTAAACTACCCTAAAGGTGGTGAGATGCCAAATTAATAGATAACTACTAACCATCTACATGTCACACATGAGACCAAGAGACTAACTAGGCATACACTTCTCTAATTTGAATCTTCTCATATCAGTATTTCATTATGAGGTTGTGATGAATGTTTAGGATAGGATGACTAGATAAGAGTCTTATAATGACACTATTAAATATACTAAGTCACTCAAACTTGAAATTTCATATAACACTTCACATGACCTGCAAAAAGAAGATTTCAAGCTACAAATAGGTGAGAGAATGAGATAATGATGCTAAGGAAACAACAATTATCACTAAGAAAGATCAATAATTCAATTGAAAACACTATGAATAGTCATATAAGATATAAAATTATTATTCTTTATTGATATATGGTATGCAAATGAGCAAGGCTTTTCTATACTCAGGTGGAGCATTCTTACAATAGCCAAAATGGCTAGTTCTTATAGAACTTGAGAGAGAGAAGAGAATAAATAAGTCTAAAGGTCATAAGGACAAGTGTCATGATAAGAGGAGGATTTAAATTTGTATAATAATTAATTAATAGATATACCATTCAAGGTTTGATATGAAAAATGGCTCTTAAAACTATGAAACTCATGAAATGTGGCATAGGAGTTCTCACTCTACACAGAAAAACTACCTTCATCATTCACCCTTATTGGAACATCCCAAAACTAACTAGGAATAGATCTCATGATTGTAATAATAATAATAATAAGGGGTTGTATACATGATCTTAAATTCATTGGTTAAATTCTTAATCATTTGGATCCCTTTGAAAGTGAGCAATCACTATTTGAAGTCAAAGAAACTCCTTGTTCACACACCTTGCATACTTGGATTCTAAAATGACCTCATATTCTCATGAAAATCTATATAATGGGGTTAATTACATGTTTTATGACCATCAAATTCCTTATATTTCTCATGTATACCTTAAATATGTTCCCACTTGAAGTTTTCACCCTTCTCACTATCATGTTCACTATGCCAATTCTAACTAGTTGAGATGAGAGCTCTTTTTGAAGCACCTAGAATTTTTTATAAATAATTAAATGGGAATTTTGAGTTATATTAAATCTCAATATTTCCTCCCATGTGATTTTCACCTTTAGACTCTTCCTAGAACCTATAAAATCATAAAAATTGTCAATAAAACCCTATTTTATACTTCATCCATATAATTTCATACAGTCCAAAAGGATAGGGAGTATCCTAATAGAGTCCCATACAACCTCCAACCATTTTCCATGTCAATATATTCCATTATGGAAGCTTCCCATCTTCATTTCCTTCATCAAATCTAGAACCAGGGTTTGCAAGGGTTTTAGGTCCTTTTTACTCTTAAGCTTTGTTTATAAATATATGACATTATAACTATAATAAAATTCCACAAGATTGATTTTAAATAGCCATATAAACCTCCCCAAACTCATTATATCTCCATGCACAACATTAGATAATATGTGAGCATTTAAATTTATCCTATCAAGCTTGTTTTCTCATTTACATGGCCATGATATGGTCCTAAGCCAAAAATGGATCTCTTTATGGTTTCTTATTCATTAAAAAATATTTAACACATATTTTATTATCCCATAAAATTTTATTATTTCACTATAATCCACTCCTAAATTTGGAAGTGACATTGGTCTACTATTTGGGCTTTAGGCTAAAACCTTGCCTAATAGGCTTGTCTACAACTTTGATAGTCTAGACCACCCTGTCAAGTCCCTCCCTTATATTATATGTTTCTCATGGTTTCAAAGGTCTCATAAAAATTATCACACCTCATTTAAAGTTATAATCACCTTTAACTCACCTTATCACCTCCCTTCTTCAAAACCTACTAATTTATGCTTTAGGGGAGTACCCTCAGACTGAGATAAAGTATAGGGTACTTCCCCTATTTTCATAGAAAAACTAAAAAATTATGGAATTTTTCAAGTCATATAGATTTTATTTACTAATTTTCATTCCTTTTTATTATCATTTGACCTTCCAATTCCTCCAAAATCCAAGACAGACTATTTGAAGATAGACTATGTGCAAGGTTTCATCATATAGACTGTGTGTTGCATCATGGGGTCCTCTTTCTACTTATTTTCCACTATCAATATATTATATATAATTATATAATAATTATGGAGGTTTTCTAACCTCCGTTCATCACTCTACTCTTCCACATACTCTTCATACTCTTTGCTTAGTCAGGATTGAGTATAATTTCCTGACTATGCTGACTTCAAGGCACTATACCTATAGGTTGATTTACATTTTTAGGCTTGAAGGTAATGATTTTATGTATACTTAGAGTTTATTAGGGTAATTTGACATTTTTATGGGCCTATTTTCTTCATAATCAAGGTATGTCAACATTGAAAACATTATTTCAAGCTCACTACCTGTAACAATCAATAGTAGTTGACTTTCTTGGAGCAAAAGGCATGTAAGTAAACATAACCCTTTGAAAGTTATGACACATTTCCTTTGAGAATAATCTTGATCATCTAGATTTATCTTTCATCAACCAAAATTTTTATCTCTATGGTCACACTCCTACTATGGATGGTGTAGAGGTTAATAGTCTACTATAGGTGAGTAATTTGGAATTAGGCACACTTGTAGGTGTATATGGGGCCTAAAAAATAGTGCATCATCCTCTCTTGATGGTATTTAGATCAAAAATGATCCTTTTAACTATTTATAACTTTTTAATCATGGAAACATTATCTAGTTTTTCAACCTTGGGTGAAGAGGTATCTTTGGGGTTCAAACCTATAGATGTCACTACCTAAAATTAGTGTATAAAAGTGCAAATTTGGATCTTTCAAAAACCACTTTCTACTAATCGTCTACCCTCCATATTTTTCATATCCATTATCCTATGTGGGGAATATAATTAAAAGTCATTTAAATGCATCAAAACTATTTATAACCTTGTAATGTGACCTTGACAAAATGGACCAAACCTCTTTTTCATCTTTTAGGGAAAATGTCCCTGAATACATTATTTTCACCTTTGATCATGGTTTTAAATTATCACTTATCAACTTCAAGCCTCAATAATATTAATCATACTATTAATCAATCCCAAAAACCTCATGGAAGCTTCCAAGCATATCAAATCTTCTTTAATCAACATTCTCAGCTTTTTACTAGTGCTACCTGTAGGTGGATATTCTCATGTATAGGGAATAACATAAAATTGTAGGTAGTGAGAAAGATATACATATTTTTGATCAATCCTAGGCCTTCTAAAAGTTTCCCAATGTACTATTATCATTCCAAATTATTTTAATCAACTGTCAAGGATCTCATTCCAACATGATGTCATCTTGAGACACTTGTAGGTGCACTATGAGTTGCATACAGATAGTGAGATAAAACATGGTTAATATACTCAAAGGATATACCATGATAACCAATTTATATCCCTTTATGGTGTTCAAATGAAACATAAATATATTTCAAATCTTGAAATAAGTTTTCACACTCCATTTAAATGTTTGGACCCTTCTGTAGGCATCTATAGGTGCATTTCTCTATTATATGACTATGTGGGTGACATCATAGTCCCTTATTTTTCCAAGTGAATTAATTTTACTTTATTATTCCTGATATGAGAGTGTATTCAAAATTTTATGACCTCCATCACAACTCCATGAATGTGTCTCAGGGCCTTACACAACTCACCTAGTTGACTGTGTATGGCAATCATATAGCAAACTGACTGTATCTCACTTATGGCTACAACTTCCATGAAGATTAATTTGGATAATGAGATTGAAATGGGAAGAGATAAATATAATATTTGAAACATTAGAATTAACTTATTATCATCCCTTATAATCACTACCAAAGCATGAATATTTTGTAAATGGTAAAAACCTACCTATTATCTTCAAATGATACCAATCTACAAACCTAAGATGATTTGCCTATAAAAACACCTTTAAAAAATAAACCAAACATGGGGATAATGAGGTTAATATTTTCATTTTATTTGGTGTCAATTACAATATCTATATTATATAGAATCATCCAAACAAGAGTAAAACATATAGGGTACACAGATTAGCAAGCAAATCAGATAGGCCAATTTATTAAGAATGATTCATAAAGAATATGCCATCATTATTATAAAACTAAACATCAAATTTAATATGAATAAGTTCATAAGACACCCCTAGGATCATTTTTCTTGAAACCTCTCCTAATGGCCATACCAAGCACAGACCTACTGACTGGTTATGTGTGTCTAAAAGGGTGAAGAAGGATTAGAATGGTTTTGGACATTTTTTACTACTTCCAAAGTATGTCAATCATGTATATGATTTTGAGGAAGCTGAAGAGTCATCTCACAACCTTATCCCATGTGTCACACTCCTTTATGGGTTGTACAAGTGCCAAACTCTTCTCTTTTCCAAGAAAACTACTCTTTCTTATGAATAACCTACCAATTTTAAGTTATAAATAGTTGATTTAGGCATAATATAACACATTTAATATTACATCACCTTTTTACACCTTCAATTTACCCATGGAGGTCATACAAGTCATTAAATGTTCCTCTTATGACCTTTAAATAGCTCAAAAAGATATAAGAAATAAAATGATTAAGACCAAGGCTAATATGATATGAAATGACATCAAAATAATTATGATAAACCATATGAAATAATAATAAACCCATAAAAACACTTAAATATCAATTTTTTTTACCTATAGGGGTCCCAATTTGACCTACAGGGTCAAATTTGGTCAACAATACTCAGTTCAAATGTCCTACCTTTAGAATGAAAGTGCATTAATAATTATTAGAAATTCATCTCTATTATTCCAAAATTCTTGAGACATTATACTCAAAAAAATGTCAACCCCACCCATGGGAACAAATAACATGGGAGAATTAATTTGGTAGTCCCCCATTTCAATCTTAATACTATAGTATTTTCCATAACAATTGATTGTGCTACCATCTATAAGCATTACATGAAATTCTAGAGTTGGATATATAAAATAGTTAAAATGAGTAGCCAACTTAATGTTGATGAAATTATGTGTAATTCTTGAGTCAATTAACATTGTCACCTTTTATTTCTTGAGAAATCCCACCACCTTAATAGTTTGAGGAGTATTATACCTTAAAGGGCATGACAAGAGATAATAGGATCAGAATATTTAGATTCCTCCTCTAGATATTCCATACCCTCACTTGATGCCTCATCATATTATTCATCTTAATTATATCCTTCAATATAAAACAACTTATTTTCAACACAATCATGTCCTTTACTCCACCTATTGTCACAACCAAAACATAACCCTTTGGCACACTTCTCTTCAATTTAATGAGGGGTCAATCTCATAAGTTGTATAAATGATAGTGCTATGAAATTACATTCACGTATGTGATTGAAGTCCCTTATTTTGACCAAATAGTTTTTTTTTACCAAGTGTGATAATGGTATGGCTTCAAAATAATATATTGGATTAAACATGTAAACTTCAAGTTGGATTTTATCCTTGAACCCCCAAGAACTAGTCAGTCGTGTTGTTCTAAATAATGTCATCCACACATAAGGATTGATTCTATAATTATTGAATATAATCCTTAACAATACCTATTTTTCATAACTTTACTAATTAACTAAATTAGTTTTCTAAGACATTATTGCAATAGTACCCAAGTAACAGGGGTGCCCTTACTTTTATTTTGATCACACAAACACATATATCAAATGAACTACTCATGTTATAGATAAAGAGATGTCATGATCATATTTTATGCACATGGAGCCTAATATAGATCAAATAAATTTTATATTCAATTAATCCAAGTGATTGGATCATTACCATCATGCATACCTTCACTTTTGACATCATGTACTTCAAACCAATCTTAGAGTTATGAATTTTTAGATTGGAATAACTTAATTAGAGTTCTGGAGGATTATTTTTTGTAAGTTGAGCCATAATAGTGGTAAAATGAGCACTCATATTTGAAAATTTATCCTTCATATAATATAATTACCCTTTTACTACATCAAAATCATCCTTCCTCAC
Source organism: Torreya grandis (assembly GCA_037957365.1). NCBI lineage: Eukaryota > Viridiplantae > Streptophyta > Pinopsida > Cupressales > Taxaceae > Torreya > Torreya grandis. The sequence goes on from JARHVA010010055.1 coordinate 160,201, forward strand.
CATACTTTGTATATCTAACTAAATTTGTTGAACCACCTCAAAAATTTATGAGTCTAAATTTCTAGACTCCATGTTGTCCTTGTGAGGAGTTTTTTGGAGTGTCTTCACCTTTCCCGTGTCTATGATTGTTATGACTATCCATGTACAAACCTTAGGATGGAGGGTTTTATTCCCAAAAAAGTGTATTAATAGATTATACTGATGGATCCAATGACTTTTAATTTGCACAAGGGTGAAAAAAATTCCAAATTTTTTTCTCAAAAAAAAATTCAAATAATATTATAGTGCTAAAAAATTTAAATTCTTACCAGATCATAAGTTATGTTTTTATCCTTCAGCTCTTCTAATTGTTGCAACACCAAATCCAAAAAAATAACATCATAAAAACTAGCCCACATTGATGTTGTAATACTACTTGTAATAAAATGACTTAGATGAAATAATGAAATAATATATCACAAAAATAAGAAAAAAATAATCAAATCCACAATAATAATTGATAAAATACTAGAATGCTTGAAAATTATGATTGAGCCACTTCAATGGGGTAACCTCCACAACAATTCAATAAGATTAGAATTTACAATATGATGATAAAATGCTAACCACTACCTCCTATATATATTCTACTTAGCCACGGCTATTCCATAGGCTGACCATACTAAGAACATAGATAAATGAAATAAGATAATATGAAAGGTATATAAGCCATAAATCATCCACACATATCCCTAAACACACTATGATTTAAGTGCATAGCATGATCATGAATAATAGTATAGACTAGATCATTACCAATTTGATCAATAATTATACCAATCAACTATTCTGAAATAAGAGTAAGTACCATAGATTCCATTGGATGTTCATATTAAAAGTTTGAAATGTTTACCACTTGATCAGCATGGATATACTTTAAACACTTGTGAACTATAGAAGGAATCTCTCTAGTTTTCAATAACCAAGACCTTCCCAATAACATATCAAATACACTTGTGCTTGGTAACACTAAGAAATAAGTGGGTAATATGAGATTTCCCACTTGAAAAGGTAATATAATGTATCCAAGAGTGTCTTATGTGTGACCATCAATTTCCTTTACAACTCTAGACATATGTTGTATATCCTTTTGTATATAGACAAGAGAATGTAAGAGTGTTATAGTGCACACATTTTCACTAGATCCAATGTCTATCTTAACACTATGAAGAATTTTCATGCCAATATATGCTCAAATAAATAATTCATATTTACCAAAATCATCATCAACAATTTTAAAATCATCAAATGTAATAGATGGGTTTGATGATAACTTGATTGTAACATTACCAATAATTCTATCAATGGGATGACCATATGAAGATGGAAGAGGATGAACATTATATGCATAATGTACTTCATAAGTTTTCTTGTTATCTTGTGCCCCATGATTTGGAAAAATATATTGATACTTTTTTAACTTTACATTATCATTTTCTTGTGGCTTATCATCTTCATTATGGGTACCAATATCAATAATGTCCTAGTCAATGATATTGTTAACTTTATGCTTGAGTTTATACATCTACTAGTGGGATGTCCACACATCTATGATAGATACAAATGCATTCCAATCAAAACTTCTAGGTAGAAGTATATATGGATCTATTTCAAATAGAGGAGGAAGTTTAATAACATGACATTTAAGAAGCTTTTGTAGTAGCACTTGAGGAGTTTAAGGTAGCCTTAAGAATTGCCTCCTTGGTGGAGCTTGTAGTTGAATCTTAGGTGGTGGTTATGATATAGCATTAACTATAGATTTAGCCTCATTTTTTCCATCATTATCTTTGTTCTTATAATTGGGCTTATCTTAAAACTTGGTAGTAGATGTAGAAGGAACATTAGAGTTGTACTTGAGCTTATTCAATGTAATCAATTTGACTTCTTGTTCCTTAAATGTATGACATAGTTCATTAAATGATTTAAATTTAGAAAACATAATAGACTCTTAAAGAGGATAAAACAGTCTTTGAGTAAAGATGTCTTGAATCTCATTATCTACCATTTGAATTGATATTTTGGCAAGGATAGTCTTGTATCTTAGGGCATACTCACTGTGTGTTTCATTAGGACCCTATTTGATCTTTGAATTTTGAGAATGGGATAATTTTTCACCAATATTTATTGAAAAATGTGCCAAATTTTGATTTTCTAAATGATTAAAATTTGTAATTTATTAGAGAGGAAGATCATAGAACCACCTAAGAGCATAATCCTTAAGGCTTCTTAGAAATATATTGGTTAATAGTATATCATTATTTTATTAATATAAAAAAGCTACATGGAAAGCATGAAAATGTTATTTAGGATCACTTATTCCTTCATAAAGAGAAAGCATGGGAATCACAAAGCCAACTAAAATAGGGTAGGATGCAATTTGAGGAGCTAAAGGGTTATGCAACAAAGTAATTGAATCTAAGGAAGGGTTAGCATGAGAAATGGTTTGTTCAATATTGGATAGCTTGGCCTACAAGAGGAAAAGGGATTGCTCAAGAGAAGTATCAGTTGTAGTAATGGGTGGGGTGTGGGTAGTATGAGTAGGCATAAGCATGGATAATTTATGGAAAATATGAGATACTCCTAGATTAAGAGGGGAAAAAATGACTAAGGGTAGTGAAATATGAATAGGCTTGATGGTAGGAATAAAAACATTATAAGTATGATATTTTAGAATTTGAAAGGGAAATACTTGGGAGAAAGAAGCTAAATTAGCTTGATGCTTGGATTTAGATCCAAGAAGTCTGAAAATGATGTTATTCACCTCATGAGGGTATGTTTAGTGAACTTGATTAAATTTAGATAATTATTTCAATTTATCTTGATCTAATTCAATAATCTCATTCATATCAAGGTGTGTTTTTTGTTGATTATCATATTCCTCATTAGTATTAACATTTTCAATTTCAATGTAAACTCCATTTTCATCATGACTTTCCATTGTAGAAGAAACCAAAGGGAGATATATATATGAAATAGAAGTACCACTTAATCTATTAATATGCCTTTGAGGCATAAAATATAACTCAAATTAATAAAATGAATGAATCAAGCAAAGTTATTATCTAAGAAGATAATGCAAGAAAAAATAAAGGATAATAGGGGGATCTAGGAAGGGTCTTGAATGATTTTTAGGCTTTCAAATATACTTGATAATTTGTTAGAAAGTGTCAACCTAATATTTTAAATCACTAACTATGGAGGTATAATCATACCCATAGCCCATTAAACTTAGTTCCAAGGGTAAGTTGAGAGTAACATCAAGGGGATAACCACTTACTAGTGCACTATAAAATTAGATAGATGTTATAGCTTCCTATTGGTGTAAACAAAGGGATCCTAAGTGTTTTTGATATACCATAAGGTAAGTGGAAACTAAAGTCCATGTTTAGATCTATATTATGGCTGAGTATTGGGGTAAATACCTCACACCATGATGTATGTAAATAAAACACCATGTATCCCTTCATGATAATAACTAGGTAGTTTTAAAACTACTAGAACATAGTTTGTAAAACAAGCAAATTAAAATTAAAAATGAAGTGAAAAATAAAAGGTCAAATGTTTTTGTGTATAAGAGACAATAGAATTCAACTTGAAGTTGAAAGAAAGAGTCTTTGTATTGATATTTATTTGAGGCGATAAGATAACCTTTTTTAGTGTCAGATAGCTCAAAAGTCAAAAAAATTGAATTGTTATGTTATAGATAATATACAAGGTTGAGTATTTTATTCTTTAAATTGTAATAATTTATAGAATTAAACTAAAACCCTAGGACAAAAATCAACAAGTAGTACAATCAATATTTTATTCTAAAAGTATGTTCACTAAAATGTTTACCCTTAGAATTAATTATGAATGGAAATTAACTCTAAAGTAATGTAAATTTGAAGTTTGATCTAGGAAGGTAAATAAGATAGCCTATAGTAAAAATAAAGTGATGTATAGAATTTACAGTAGTTATAGATTACTAAAAATAACAACTAGGGTTAGGATTAGAGAGATGTCCTTGAAAACTAATTTATTCAAATTATGTTATTCATTCACTGATTATGGCTATTTGACACTAATTATAAGCAACTATAAACATAATTTTAATATAAAATAGTGCCTCATTGTATTTTAAGACAAGTGCATATTAACTAGATAGGGTCATAATGTGTTGTTTTCTAGTGTGATTATGTCTATATTGATTGTGCCCTAAATCTAAAATTCTAGGTCATTTCACCTCTATACAAATATTATCTAACTATGTGTGGAGCCTAATTAGATGTGTGTATCACATAAAAAATTAAAACCCTAGCCTACACAATGAAACAACAAGATCAAATGCCTAGGGGGAATTGGGGAAGTGATATATGGTCTATTTATCCTCAGAAAACCCCTTGTTGATTGCATTCTTCTAACATATTCAAAATAGACCTTAGGATAATGTAGTTATCCCATTAGGGAATATCACATAAAATGCAACTAGAAAATTTGATTAGAATGTCTAAAAAATGGTGGCCTCAACTTGCAATAAAATAATGTTAACTTGGCTAATGATTGTATTACTGTAGTAGAATTGTAGTAGGGATCTTTGCTAAATAGATATATGCTTTCGAATTTGCCTTTGTAAGAGAGTGATCGATAGATTAAAAATGGGTTTCAAGTGAGACACTTGATATGTTATTATATAATAATATTTAAAAAATTTCCAATAATCAACCTATTATTATGTGGTAAATCCATTAGAAAGTGTGTCATTTTGATAAACTAGCCGTTAGAGCACTGTACTATAGACAAGTCCACACTAGTGGATAGGTGCATAGTGCATCCATGTTTTCCTAGTGTGCACTTATCTAGAATGGATAGAGGCTTCTAAAAATGGAGTGATAATGATCTATTGATTATGGATGAATAGGAATAAATTAGTGAAGCTTATAGGTTATTCTTAGTAATTATAAGGCTTTGAAGCCTTTCATATAGATAAATGGTTATTATAATAGAAAGTTGGCCAAGTAAGGTAAAATATGTCAAGGACCAGCAATGTGAAGCATTTACTAATTAAATTTTAGTGTCTACACTTATGTGGTCTCACTAAATTTTCTTCTCTCTAACTTGGATGGGGTCGTTAACTTGGGAGGTCCACTAATTTTTTCATTGCCTATAGCCATGATCTTCATCATGTAATTAATTTTCTATATATTAGCCATGATATCTATCATTCATATTAATATAATTTCTTGGTGCCTATATTTCTATGGTATCTACTATGCATCCATTGGATCATGCTACTTATGTTTGATCTCATTTCTATAACTAACCTAATTAGGGGAATATTATATCACTTTTGGGATATTATAGTTGTTACCACATTTATTTTATATTGGGGTATTATACCCTTTTACATTTTACTTCATATGATATTATCTTTCCTATGCTAGATTGAATTTTATACATGATACATCTATTCAAAATCAATTCATTGGTATCATCTCAATTCAAATTATGTCATATATTTAAATATGTTAACACTTTGACTATATTATTTTCCTAACACATGGCATATTTAAAATTATCTTTTGAGATGAGTGATTGCAGCACATGTCTTCATCCCTCACCTTAAAATGGGGCCTACATATGGGCATATTTTAAAATATGTATTTATTGAGATAAAACTTGAGTGAACTTGATCAAACTTGAACAAACTTATCTACTTCCTTGATCAAGATGTGGATTGGGCATTGGTGACTTACAAATAAGTGTTACTTATATTTTAGTACCTAACAAAAGTCTAGTTATTATAGGAATTGAAGAGGGATGATAAAAAGTCCATGATGAACATCCATACACATAATAATGTTTATATAATATAAATAGATTCACCAAAAAAATCATATTGTATTACACTAATGATATATATAATGTACATGTCTACAACTATAAATGGTTGCATCAAAATAGGACTCTCTAACAAAATACATCTCCAAGCTTTGGATATAACTTTAACCTTGATTCTAAATTTACATAAGGACATTAAAGGGTCCTTATATAGGAAAAAAATACGTGAGTGAGAGATTGATATTGACTGAGTGAAAGGTGGGATAGGATCATTCCTCAAGTTACAATTCACCCCTATCACACATGTGAGGATCACTACCACTTAAATAATGTTGTGAATATAAAAAATGCACATAATAAGTCACACCTTGGTAACACAACATCTAAGGTGGAATTCATATCAAGTGTAAAATTGACACACACCAAAAGTTATGAAAATGGTTGTTGAAACATTTGAATTAAATATCAATAAGGTGTATTCATTCATATGCTCTCAATTCAAATTTTTAAAATTCAACTCTTTAAAATTTTAAACATCAAACTTGAAATATTTATCATGCATATTGAATACATTTAAAAATTGACACATGTTTAAGGTACATCAAAACTCCTTTAGATGGAGGCTTAGTTGAGTGTGCATGAAAAAAAAACTTCATTATTCACTAGGCATGTGGAGGTGCACTTTTCAAATTATTTAAATTTATATTTTGATACACATATGAATTCACACACATTATTATGCCCATATCAAATTCAAGTCATTATATAGACACTTAAAATTATCACAAGACCCTTATTCTTAGTTTTTTATTCCAAATTTATCATATTTAGAAAACTTGTACATATTGGCATGTTTCTTGGTCTATGCCAACCCATTTAGTCCCCATTTATCCCTTGAGCCTAAAATCATACTCTAACACTTATTAAGAAATATTTGTTAGCATCCTTGGATAATATATCACTTGTTATCATGATCTACCTCAAAAATAGAGCATGTACTATCACAAAGTTAAACCTACATTGTGTGTTGGTCCATCTATGTCAGTCACCCCCTACACATGTTATTCCCTTTTAGCCTTGTGGGCCCATCTACTCATTGTCATTAATTATGTTCTTTTAACCTCTCTCATTTTTATTTCTAAATTCAACCAATGCACATAATGTTTCCTAGATAAACCTATATATACAAGGTCATGTCAATTAATTTAGAGGGATTCAAAGAAAGTGAAGAAGATATATCAAAATATGAATATAAAAGGTCAAGCTTAGAGCCAAACATCAAATATCATTCCTCCTACTTCAAGCTGAGGTTCATTAAATCACATCTTACACACCTATATTTTTCTCTCATGCTAAAGGAGGGTTTTATCTTGAATTTATTTTCATTTTTAACTTATATGGAAAAGTAATTTCAAAATCCTCACTCAATTTTTTCCTTTCACACACTCACACAAATACATGAAGGTTTAGTTCTAAGCATGTGGGATACATAATTTATAACTCCACTTTGGTAGTTAGATGACTCCATAACTCTTTATTTTTTTGGAGTGTTAATCTAGGTAAAATAGGAATAACATAAATACTAAACATTTTTATACCACAGTGGTGGAGCTAAGGTAAAATAACATCGTAAAGGATACCACGCACTAGTGACAAAAAAATCAATTTTAAAAAACCTACACAACATAGAATCAGTTACATAGAGACAAACCCAATAAATATTATTATATCCAATCCAAGTTTGACCTAGATGAACCTACACCCCACGCATCTTCCCAGGAGAGGTTGTTGAGTCCCAGGTTTCAAGTGGAAAATCTAGATAGGTTGCATAGTTATTTTATAGGTTCATAATTATATAATAGTAAACATGTGTGATCATTCTTTAACCTTTCATATTTACTTTACATGCCCTAGCTTCATTTGTTTCATTTGACATAATTTTGAAGTCATCTTATTAGATAAATTTGATTTATGTATTTTCATAGATGTATGCTTAGTTCTCTTTAAATGTAGTTAGTTTATTTATATTTTGAGTAAAACTAGAATTAGGGTAAACAATAGACAATAATTCATTTGACGCATGAGGTGGATGATGGCATAAATGATGATGATGGTCATATTGGTGTTACAGATGGAGGGGATAATGATGAAGATCATGATTGTTAGAATTATTTTTTTTTATGTGATGGGTTGTATACTCTTAATATATTTTTTAAACAATTGTTTGATAATTTAAAGTTTTAATGATGATATTTGTGTGCATGTTTTAAGTTTAATAATGGACTATTTAATGTTCATGGTTAATGTGAGTTCAAAATTTATTTTGAGTACTTTAAAAAAAAGTAAATTTATTTTTAATATGTTGCTCATTGATATAAAAGCTTAATATGTTCAAATTTATGAATTTAAATATATCTATAATATTTCATTTTGTATATATAATTTAAATATATTTAAATTTATGCATTTAAATATATCTATAATATTTTCTTTTAAAATAATTAAATCATGACACAACTACATTAATAGGGGAAAATTGATTTCTTAACACAGATTTATAATGCATGAAAACCTAATGAAAATTTTTCTTGCCCAAAAATTAGAAAAATATATGCACGCACATCAATATTAAAAGTCTTAACAGGTAAAAAACCTCCAAATATTCCTCCAAAACCATCATTAAATATATTGACACAATCTATGGAGTTATGTCATCATGTCTAACATAAATTGTGTCGGTGAAGATCATGTCTCATGATTTTTTTCATTTTCTAGCATTGATTTTTCCTGATTTTATCACAAAAAGTGATGCTAAGACATAATAATCTATAATGTTAATATTTTCATCGATGCACAAATACACACAATTTTTTTAGGGTTAATAATATACGATTGACCTTTGTAAAAAAAATTAGTTATTATATAAAAAATAATATGAAACCTTTGTTGATAACTTGTGACAAATATATGATTACAAGATGACTATAACATATTTTTTGTGTATACTATTATGTTAGATTATAATTATAATCTACCTTATGTTACACTATATAAAATTGAGATTTCTAACTTGAATAAGTACTAGGATTTCAATTAATTCCAACATATTGTGTGCCCCACCACTATTACATTCATGTAAAACAACTAAAACCTAATAGACAAAACCTAGAGTCTAACATTCAATAATAATATTAAATTAAATTTATAACATTAACACACAAATCTTCCTATCAAATATTGAGAATTCATCCCCCACTTCATTATTGTATAAGTACTAGGTTTTCATACCCAAATTCAAATCAACCCAAATGTAATTTTAGCAAACCTTAATGAAATCCTTATATATATCCAACTATAGCAACCTAAATGAAATTATTCAAATGTCTGTGTGATTATTTATATACAATTGTAGTAAACCCAAATGCATTTTCATCTATCCTAACTATTAATAAATCTAAGTGAAACTAGAAAAAAACCAAATGAAATAGCATTACAACATAAAAACATGCAATATTATACTACAAATAGATAATAAAACTCTACAAATACACAAATTGCTTCAAGCATGGACTGCTTAGAAAGATAACTTTTTTCATCAATTCAATTTAATTTACACAATATGTTGGTAAAAATAACCTGATATTTCACATACATACCATCTTATTTGCTAGTATAAAGGTCAAAAAAAAACCCATATAAATTATAGCATGGGCACCAAAATAACCCAAATTTTTTAAGTAATATTATACATGCTCATTCCCATATGCTCATGATGATAGATATCATGGAAATTAATTTATTGGGAAGATGCCATAGTAGTTTCATTTGTTTTACTATAGTTCCATACATATAATTAGATATCAAGCAATTGTTTTACCCTATTCTTAATTTAACAATTAATATATTGTACTAATAGGTGTAAAAATTGATAGATATTATAATGCTAAAGATTAAAATAATTAATAGGTCTGATTTTATAAATTAATAAATATGGAAATACTATTATTTTTATAAAATAACAAAAAGAAATATACTTAGCTCAAATTGAGATTCTATCAACTATTTCATATATATATATATATATATATAACAGTAGACATCAATAAAAGACTAAACTATGAATGCTAAAGATCAAGAACATAATCTACAATAAATTTTGGATAAGTCTATGCTTCTTGGTTAGCATCATAGGTCGATCATAATTGTTGACTATGGACCTATCCCAATTGACTATGACTGATAACTAATATAAAAATCAAAGTTGTGAAAGCACATAATCAAGAATAGAATATGATAATATTCATGGACATGACCACTCTCCCTAGATAATAACATTGATCATTCATGTCCAATGACCATGAACTTATTTGCATTGATTTTGGTAACAATATAAAAAATTGTGCATTTTGCACCTATGTTTTCTAACTAAACTGAGATGTTGTGATTCTATTTGTGGTGCATGAAATTTGCAGTTTTCTATATTTTATTCTTAAAACACTAAAGGCATCTTAAAATCTTGAAACCTAAAAAAAAATTGGCGGGTGGGGGGGGGGTGGTGGGTGCGGTGGAGTGTAATGGGCTGAGCTGACCCACTCCCTACATATCCAATACTCCAAGGAGGGAAATCAATCCCATGTAGTTCTCCCACCTAAAGTGACTAATCAATTATGCTCCTTGACTATATGTATGCATCTATAAATATGGATTTCATAATTGACAATGATATATTTTGAATTTATTTAATATGCCTTAGACATGGATTATGGTTGTTCCTTGTGAATTATCTTGAATTTGAGAGGAATAGGGAAGATTTTTTCAATATGTAATAGTGTAAAAGTTCTCAATAAATAGTGCTAATTTAGGAACCAAGTGGGGATAATGAATGACATTGATGTGTATTTATAAGAAAACCTTTTGATAATTTTGTTTATTCAACCTTATGAAACATGTGTAAAGATATAAAATAATGTTTTAAATTTTGGAAACTATATGTTATGTGGCACATGACACAATCACTCTACGATGATAGGTCCATGGAAATGAACTTGTCTGCCTAGCACAACCTATCCTAGAAAATTAGTAATATCTATCCTTAGTTGGAGATATTCTGAGGGTAGTGTAAAGCATTTTGAGCATTTAATTTGATTATTTTATTAGTAATAATGGAAAATAGAGGGTCAAGATTGCATATAGATAAATGTCTTAGAGGAATGGCAAATAAGAGTCATGTATTTGGGTTCAAGTCATATGGTTTAGTATGGGTCAATAATTAGCAATGTCAAGTACCTAAAACTAGATTTAGGTATTTACGCTAAATCATTTCAAATAATTTCATATATTTCCACATCCATTTATTAAGCATTTCATACCATTTCAATCAAAATTTTCTATGGAGCATATATTGTAGTTTATGGGATGTTCTATGTTCATGTAATGAAATAAACATGCATATTGTGTTATTTTTACCAATATAGTATCAATTATGGTTTAATGACAATATGAATTCCTAACCAAAAGTATAATGACAACATGAATACCATAATATGAAAATCCTAAGGTTTTTTTAATTAATGAAATACATACCTATTTCCACATGCTCATGAAGATGGATGTCATCTTGGAAACTAGTTTCTTAGGAAGACATGGCATGTAATATGTTGTGAATATTCTTCTACCAGGATTAAGATTTCATATCAAGGTATTAATGTTGTTATTAGATATTTGGTTGATTGAAAAATGCCTCAACAAAATGTGCACAAAATGGATTGTACAATGATTTTTTAAAACTTTTTGAACTAATGAAAGCATATAGAACATACCATAACCATATGTTTTATGAAAACATGAATACCATAACATGAAAATCTCAAATATTTTTTATAGGTGATAAAATAAATTCCCATTACTACATGCTCATGAGGATGGATGCCATCATGGAATTTTTTTTTTAGAAGGCATGGGGTAGAATGGTGACATGCAATATTGATACTAATCTTATCAATCACTTTAGATATCACATCAAGGTATTCTATTATCATTATACATCTAGATGATTGATAAAATGTCTCAAAAAAATGTACAAAAAAATTAATAATGATTTTATAAAACTATTTAAACTATCAAAATCGTATGGAACATACCATAACTAGATGTATAATGACAACACCAACACCTTGATGAAAATGTACACAAAATGTGAGAGCATACACCAGGAGTGTCAATAGTTTGATATAATGTCTCAAAAAAAGTGAAGAAAATGGATTTTAATGGTTGAATATGTGACAAGAAATATTAATCTAATTTAAAAATTAATATTTTTTATTATATATCTAATAATGTATTGAAATAATTTAATATGATTTTATAGATATAATTTGATCTAATTAAAAAGAAACATTTTTATAGTTGCCTAGCTACTATGTAATCTAAATGTGCATCAAGTCTCCATCTACTTTAAATTATTATAACTTGGACATGTCTCCAGAAAAGTCTCCATCTATTATGATCTTACTTGTAGAAATCAACCAAACAAATTAACAATCTGTGAAAAAGAATGGATTACTTAATGAAACCATAAGTAATTTTAAACCTTTCATATACTTAAATATCATTAGTCTCTTAAAAAAGTAAACTTCTTTCACTATAGATATAAGATTAAAACATATAGATGATCATCTCCCTTCATTACAACATCAATATATAGGCATTTTAACCCTAACATTAATATCCTTATAGCCCTAACCCTAATACTCAAGTGTCATCCTTACATATAAAAATAAGCACATAAGTTAATTAATTGACTATGTTTATCACTCAAAGGTTGACCTTACATATAAATGGTCATTTGAACTAATTAACTAACTATGACTCTTACAATACAAATATAATAATAATGTTTTAATGCTTTTGGATTCATAAGAGAAACATACAAGTAATAAAGTTGTTTAAATGCAATCAATTATTATTTAGATTTTAAAAATGTGTTATAGTATATTGATAATATATCTCATTTACACATGTGTAATAAATGCAATATGTACTAATCAACTAAGGGATAAAGAGAGTGTATCTTGTTTGTTATTTTATTTTGGACTATGGAAGTGATCAAGAATTATCACAGTGTTGTCTTAGGGATTTATACTTTATTTATTCTATATTATGATTTTTTTAAACCTCTGGATAGTTTTATTGATCGAGTATTGTATCATTGATGCATATGTGTACCTCCAACATGTCTAGTGAGAGATACACATAGGAATGACTTTAAATTTTTACCAGGCCTATGTTACCCCTTATGTAATTATTTTATGGCTATAATCATGTTTATATGTGTGATAGATATAAATAATAAGCATCCCTAGTTCCTTTACATTATGTCTCCTGCAACTTGGTAAAAAAGGGTTAGTAACATGAGTCAAACTAGCCCTAGCAACCTCTTTTGTTTTTAAGTGTTACCTACATAGCAAATACTCCTAAGAGGGCCTGATACTTGCATGTAGTTCTCCCTCCTATTCATGTGTGTGGAATTTTAATAGTGTGTATATATTATATTTCTCTTAGTAACCCTTGAAATAGTATATTTAACCTTTTTGAATGCTTTAGATATTTGATTCAATGTTGTAGTGAAATTTGATATCTTGAAAGAAAAAGTTTTTTCAAATTAGAGAGTTTCCTTATCAAATTGGTAGGTGTCTTGACTATATTATAGCCTTTGTATATATAAGAAACTTTTGAATTTGAATTAGAACCTAGTGACATGTGAAAATATGACCATAGGGTGGACAAAAAGGGCTAATAAAATGGTCACAAAGTTAAAGATGCAAAAAAAGATAAAAAGATAATCCTAGATAGTTGTATCGAAGAAGGACAATAACATATATGATAGTGTCCAAGATGGATGTAAGTGTCCAAGGGATAAAAACATACAAAAAATAGGTAAAATAGGTATGGATCCCTGACATGCATTGGATGAATATAAATAGACATAGCACATAGGACCAAGGGGCAAGTAAATAAAGTGAAATAAGATGGAGCTAAATAGGTCCACAAGAGACCACGTCGCTACATGTCTAATTCTTAGTGAAAATGTATATACATAAAAGGAGACTAGAAATATATGTAATTGTACCAAAATGGGTGTCTACATTTACCTCTCATTAATCTAATAATGCAAGAAAATTTGTAATTACTAGTTTAAAGGAAAAGAAAATATATATTGTGGTGTGGATAACACACCATGTCTTTGCTTGAGTTTTTCTTCAATCTTTCATTTTAAAATTACCTGCAACCAAGAATATGCCAAAAATAAAATTAGTGTATATAATATGTATGTAATTAATAATAAAAAGTATCATAAATAAAGATCATGGATAGAATACATGTGTATGTTTCACGTAGTAAATGGTTATGGAGTGATGGAAACTAGAGAAGTAGACAAGGGGCTTGCAACCTCATCTATCTTCTGGATAATAAGATGAGTGAGCCTAAAATTAGTATAAAGTGAATCTCACCTTAGTGGTGTTGTACCTAGAGTATGGAGAGTTGTGAGGTTATCATGCCCCAAACCTAGAATAGTAAGAGTGGTACTTCAACCATCGAGAGTATCATTTCCTAATGAGCATAATTTGTGTAAAAGATATGTATATGTATAGATCAATATATATTGAGTGATTTAATCAAGTTTACATAAGAAATTTTTGAGACCTGGTGATTGAATCCCTCTAATCACACCAAAAATAATAACCAATCATTGTAGATTGGTAAAGTTCAATACAATCCATGAAAGTTTGACCAGGGTATCAATACGTAAAAGTTTTGTGTTATGGTAATAGTCCATAAAATAGTTTTGGAATCTGAAATTGATTTGGATTTAATAATATTAGGCACACATTACATATTATATTCATCTTGGATATGTCTCATGTTGAAACTATGTATAAAAAATGGTACCAATGTATAGACTTTTGCCATAACTATGAATCTAAATCATATATTGTGTATGTTTTTCCCAATTTGGAAACTATGTAAGTGTGGAGAACATGATTCAAATCCATTCCCCCAATATGTATGAAGAAATTTTAAAACTTAAATAAGTACCAATATGAAGGACATGTTTCCAAAATATGCCCCCACTATAATCTAGATATATTGAATAGGTATGGAGACCATACTTCAAAAGCATGCCCCCGGTAAATGTGGATAATGTGCAGAATCTGAAATTGATTTGGATTTAATAATATTAGGCACACATTGCATAGTTTATTCATCTTGGATATGTCTCATGTTGAAACTATGTATAAAAAATGGTACCAATATATAGAATTTTGCCATAACTATGAATCTGAATTATATATTATGTATGTTTTTGCCAATTTGGAAACTATTTAAGTGTGAAGAACATGATTCCAATCCATGCCCCCACTATGTATGAATAAATTTTAAAACTTTAATAAGTACCAATGTGAATTACATGTTTCCAAAACATGCCCCCACTATAATCTATATATGTTGAATAGGTGTGGAGACCATGCTTCCAAAACATGCCCCCACTAAATGTGGATAATAGACAAACTATGTTTTATTATGTAGAACATGTTTATAAACATACCCCTACTAAGATACCCCACTTTTGGATTAGAATGTATAATGCATCTTGATCATTTTTGTGTAAAATGAAAATGGATGATGTACTCGATATAATTTCATTTGATATTATTCTAAAAGTAGTATGGATAATAATTTGTAATGTTGTTTTTTGGTAGTACTTGGAATATAGCATAATATCTATGTAGCATAAATTTTAGAAATTTTTGGTAGTGTTTAAAATTTTAAAAATCTAGTATAATATGGAAGGGCTCATTTTCTAGATCCAAATGCAACTTGCATTTTTAAATCTGGATAACCGAGCTCAAGATATGCATATTTGAAGTTGGTGTAAAAGTGCTATATTAGGTGCATTGTAATAAAAAAATTGAAACATTTGCATTTTTAAATTTTTAGCTATAATTTTTTATAAAAACCATGCCACATGTAATATCCCCTCACCCAATGTGATTTGATGTGCTCTAAAGTGCCTTAGCTAGCTAGGATTTTTTTGAGCTAGTAAGTAGGGTTTATTACATTTTATTGGTAATTTTGATTTTTTGAAAATTGTACATTTTGGGTGTGTTTTGGGGGATTTTTCATAGGATTATAGACACTTTCATTAAAATCCTATATGTTTTCATTGATAACTCAATGCAAGTGTCCAGTTTCAGATGCTAGCATCTAATGTTTTCATCTAATGTGGACACTAGCATCTGATGCTCCAATTGCACATGGATGTTAGACTCCAATGCTAACATCCTTTTTTAATGTATAGTTAACTATTATTTCCATATCTTTACATCAATATATAATTTATAATGATTTTTCATTATTGTTTTCTTGATTACAAAAGGATATTCATTTTTGAGAGTTCTAACATGGGCAACATTATTTGACACTAGTAGACTTGGCTCAAAATGTAGGCAACTGGGTAATTATTTATTAGGTGAGATTACATTATGTGGCCTATTCAGGATAGATCTTATTGATATCCACCTCCTCACATCCCTAGCTAAGAGGTGGAATCCAAATACATATACATTCTAGCTTCCCATAAGTGAGATGATAGTCACCTTAAAAGGATGTGTATCAAATTTTTAAGCTTTTTATTAAGGGTGAGAGAGTTTAGGTTACTAGAGATGGTATCTAGATGTAGGGCTATATTTATTATTCCCATATATATTTTATTGTTTATATATCTTGATATAGAGCCTAGAAACATGGTGCAATTTTATATCATTATTAGAGGTGATGTTCTATGTATATAGAGGTTTATTTATGTTTTATTAGCATCATTTATGGTTATAGAGGGTGGGATTGTTGGTATTTCTTATTATATATATCAAGTAGTGCATCACATTGAGATTGATTGGACTGGGTATTTGTGGGGTTGTACTATACTATCCTGATTATATAGGGATTTTTATAGGTTTACATCATAGAGTCATGGTGGGGGTATTGGAGTGGTAACCCTATTATATTTTTGGGCTTATGATAATATCATAGTGGTATGGCTAATTGGTGGTCCCCTCCCTATATGGGCTCATCCACATATGTTTTTTGAGTGGTTGGTATTTCCATATGGTAGACTTCATACCATGATAAATTACTAGATTATTTTAGATGGGTTAGCTCTAGATCAGATTTCATGGCATCTTTATAAGATGTTTGTTGGATGTATCAAGGATTGATATGAGTTAAAGAGGGTTCATATCATTATGTGGTTGGTTGATCAATTTCCTAGTGTTTATGAGTTATTTTAATATTACTGAGTTTTATAATAGTTTGAGATAGATCATGGAGTGCCCTCAACATCATATACATGCAATTGGATGGAATAGAGTGGTCATATTTCATATGATAGGCCCACACTTATTTTTATAGATCTAACCTCACATCTAAGTGATGAACAAGATCCTATGGTTCTCTTGGTGGTAGAGGATGATGTAGGGTGTACCAATGTTTATGTATAATGGTGAGTTGGAGTTCAGTGGCATTCATTGTTTCTTATTGTAGTTGTGGCCCCAGGTGTCATTCTTATGACACATGGTGGTGTTAGAGGAGAGATAGGTGGTGAGGGAGGTGATGATGATCCTATAGGGCAAAAAATGGTGGATGAGGTATCCATTAGGGACACATATGATTACCATAGTTTTAAGTTTTGCATTTGATTTGGTTATACTAGTAGACAAATTATTTAGTTTTTATATATGTTGTAAATTGGTATTTTATCTATAATAGCTGTAGGTAACTAAGAATGGTTGAATATGGTGGATCATGTGATACAAGCCCTTACTTGTATATTGCTAATGGATATAGCCATAGATTTATTTATTTAGATATTTTTTGACATTGTTGATTCTCATTCACCATTATTTGATCATGTTGTGAGAGTTTTGGTAGCATACCATACTATATCCATGGAGCATGAGGATTTATGTGTGGAGATGGAGAGGCATGACATCTTATAGTAGAGTTCTATTGATATTATGTAGACATTGATTGATTACTATGATACTTTGATATGGGAGCATGAGGAGATAGTGCATTGGTTAGGTGCTTTCAAGGAGAGAGTATGTGTGTTATCACATGCATGAAAACCTCAATTTGATCCTACTGCATCTACATCAAGAGGTGGTGGATTTGTAGATATTGATAGTGATGAGGAGTACACATCAGGGGATATTCCCCCAACATATGATTGATATGCTTATTTATATAAACATTTTATTAGCATATATATATATGACATTTCTCACATGGTTTTAATTGGTTTTGAATGGATTTACATTGTTTAATTCTCTATTGGTCATTATATAATTTTTTAATTGCATTTATTTTTGTGTTGTATGTTAGGATTTGGTAAATTTTGTAACCAAGTATGTTTATTTTTGAAATGCATGTATTATATTAATAATAAATATATAACCGTATGTAATGAAATCTAGATGGGTATAGGAAATCTTGACTATAATAATCATGTGGAAATGGGACCATGGATTGTGCTTTTATAGTCATCTCTAAAGTATATGTAAAAATATCATGTGAATTTGTAGGTATTTATTTATGTATCCATATCTATTGTGTAAGTTTACATTATCTCTCTATATTATTATGAAGGACCTGATCAATTAATGGTTCCTTGATAGGATCAGTTGGGAGAGATCAATCCTAAGAGAGAGTACACTAGGATAAGGACTTCTACTATAAGTCATCTTCTATGAAGGCCTATATACCATGTGTTCTTCGTAACGAGTAGCATGGGATGTATCGACCTTCTTAGATGAGCCTTTAGGATAAGTATGTGGAATAGGTATAGATATGTCTTTTTGATATGTAATGATTATGTGATTGACTACTTATATAAGCTTTTGCTCGAGAGTAAAACACTCATTATTTTGATGATCATTAATACCATGATAAGTGCAAAAGTGTTATCCTTTTACCTTATCAAATATATGAGGTGGGTAATGTGAATTATAAGGGAGTCTGATCATTCATTTATCTAAAAAAATTCATAATACATCATGTGTTCTATCTAGGTATAAATCAAACTAAAGAGGCTATCATTTGGTAGTGGTATATGGTCTAATTATGGGTGATACTCTATAAGCATCCTCCTTTATTTTATTCAATGCCTTTATTTTTTATTTTGTGACATATGGGGTTAGTTTGATATAATGATTTTGAAGTGATTAGATACTTTTTTTAACTTGTTTATCTATTTTGGAAATGATTTACCATGTATGGGTGAATGGAGAAATAGGCAACTTTGGTTTGTGTATTCATGAAAGTATACGCATATTTATGCACATCCCAATATAATATCTCAAATGAATCAAAGTAAGTATGTAATTCTCTTTATCTTAGTGGAAAAAGAAGATATCTACTAAATATAAATTGTATTTCCAAATCTGAGGGTGTATAATGTAAGGAATATAAATTATCCTTAAATCAAATAACATAATCTTATATAGGCTCATTTTTTGTTTGTGTCAATGTTTGCAAATGTTCTAATGTTAATTTAGGTAAGGTATAACAATAAAAATTTGATTTTTAAATTTTATAATGAACCATTTGGAAAATTATAAAACCAATCAAGAGCCTCTTGGGTTAAGCTATGAAAAAAAACCTTTAAGAGCAAGCTTCCATTTTGAGCCCAATGTTCAAAAGAGTGTGTATATTATTGTAAATAAATATAAATATCCCCTTGACCATCAAAGGATGAGAATTTGGGCATGAATAATTTTAAATTATAAGGATACTTCAACACATCCCTAACAATAGGTTGCTCTCTTGATTTATTCTCCTCAAGAATAGCTTCATGAGAAAAAACTTATAATTTAAGAGTGTTGAATTCTTATTACAAATCTCCAATGGTAGTTATAATAGATAACATGTCATAAGAAGAAGTTTAGGATTTTTATAGTGGTTGTAAACTACCATTCGTATGAAACATAAGAATGATAAACTCTTTATCATCCACCAAAATAGGCTCATTGCATGTTTTTTCAATATTCAGTAAAGGAACACCCATGTCTAAAGATGTAGGTATATCTTTTTTTAAGAGCACAAAGTTAATATTATTATCATTTCAAGGTGCTACATTGCTTGAAATTTCATGACATATTATAGGAGTAGGATAAATAATTTCAATTTGAAATACACTCTCCTTTTGAGAAGAATATGCAACACTGTTTATTTTATGTACCACATCAAGGGATGGAAAAATGTCACCTTCACTTTCTATTTTACTTTTTCACCCAAGAGAAAGAGGTTTTGATAATGCAATATCACTTTATATTTGAGGTAAACCATTTTTGTGTGAGAAGGTAACATTGATGTAATTATCATTTGCATCTTTGCTATTTTTCTTAAGAAATTATTTCATTAGGAAGCCTTTGGGAAATATGTTTTGTTTTTGCTTAGATTTATGTGGTTTGATATTTGCAAAAGATACCTCAAATATACTTGGGGATTTTTTTGTGTCCCTAAATAATTTATGTTGTATAGTTATTTTCTTGTGATTTTTAGATGCACTCTCAATTTTTTCTTCAATCAACACAATGGGAGATATGGGACATGTAATTTGTTCCTAAAAAATTATAGGGAAAGAAGAAAGTTGACTATTTTCATTTGAATCCTACAAAGAAGGA
This sequence comes from Torreya grandis, assembly GCA_037957365.1. Lineage (NCBI taxonomy): Eukaryota > Viridiplantae > Streptophyta > Pinopsida > Cupressales > Taxaceae > Torreya > Torreya grandis. Next base: position 180,801 of record JARHVA010010055.1, read on the forward strand.
ATGGAATTTTAAAAACTAGCGTTATTTGGGGAAATGGAAACACACTTGATTTTTTCAAGATTTTAATTATTAAGGATAGTAGAGGATCATTAAAATTCTTTGAATTTTTCAATATTAGAAAGGGAAGAGTTACACTCACTTGTTGAGATAACTAAAGAGGGTATGGATGCAATAGTTTGATTTTCAACATTAGGAATGGTATCATTTTTCATATCTATTGGATATTTAGTATAATAAAATAAAAGAATAATATATATGTCATAACCAAGAGGAATTTTTTCACATTCATAACCAAGGGTGGAAGCGTCATGATCACTACTTTGCTCATGCATACTTGCATTTACATCATTGGTTTTTTCATTATCATAGTTGGAAGAAAAATAAGTTTTATCCTATTTTTGGTGTTCTTATAGGTCTTAATATACAATAAATTTATCATTGGGTAGATTAAATAAATGATCATAATTAAGCTTTCATGCATAAGCTTCTGTTAAAAACACGATAAGGGTTAAAAAGTAGTTTATGATAACTACCAAACACACAACCAGGAGAACCAAAATAAGAATATAACTAAGAATTCCTAAGATATGCCCATATAAGTGAGAGAAACTATATCTTGAAATAAAATAAATAAATATAAGATGAACTTTTAAAGAAGGCAAAAACCCTAATATGTAAACTAGGGTTTTTATTCAACAAACATAGGATAGGTTCACCAAATGTTTTAATGCTTTTGGATTCATAAGAGAAACATACAAGTAATAAATTTTTTTGAATTTAATCAAGTATTTATCATATTTTAATAATGTTCTATATTATTTTGATAATATATCTCATTTAGGCATGTGCAATAAATATAGCAAGTTACTATATAATTAAGGGATAAAGAGAGCGTATCTTGTTTGCTATTATGTTCTAGATTATGGTAGTGATTAGGAATCATCACATGTATGTCTTAAGGATGTGTACTTTATTAATTATGTATTATGTCTATTTTTTACCTTTGAATAGTTACATTGATCAGAAACAATAACATCGATGCATATGTTTGCCTCTAATATAACATAGGAGTGACTTTAAATTTACACAAGACCTATAGTTATGTCCACCTATGTGTTATATCTAGATAATAAAAAATCCTAGTTAATTTGCATTATGCCTCTTATAACCTAGTAAAAGGAATTAGTAATGTGAGTTAAGCTAGCTCTAACAACCCTATTTGTTGCTAAGTGTTACCTACATAGCCAATAATCGTAAGAGGGCATCAGAATCATAAGTAGTTCTCCCTCATATGTATGTGTGTGGAATAGTAATAGTTCAACTATATGATTTTTATCCTAGTAACCTTTGGTACAAGTGATGCAATATTATATTTTACATCTTTAAATTCCTTGGATATTTTATTCAATATTGTAGTGCAATTTGATAGCTTGAAATAAATAGTAATTTATAATTAGAGAGTTGCCTTATCAAATTGGTAGGTGTCTTGATTAAATTATAGCCTTTGTATTTATAATAATCTTTGACTTTAAATTAAAACTTAGTGACATGTGAAAATTTGACCATAGAATGGGCAAAGAGGGCTAAAAAAATGGTCACAAAGAAAAAGATGCAGAAAAAGATAAAAATATAATCCTAGATAGTTACATTGAAGATGAACACTAACAATGATGCTTGTGTCCAGGATGGATGTAAGTGTTTAAGTGCTAAAAACACATAAAAAATTGGTACAACAAGGAGGGTTCCCTAGCATACATTAGATGAAGATAAATAAACATAACACAAAGGCCCAAGGGTTAGGTAAATCAAGTGAAATGAGATGGAACCAAAGATGTCCATGAGAGACCGCATCACTAGATGTCTAATTTTTAGTGAAAAGGTATACACATACAAGGAAACTAGAAATATGTGTAATTGTACCAAAATGGGTGTTTTGAAATATATGGTTAAGACATTTGGCATTCTAACATGCCCTCCCCATTTAAAAAATTTTGTCCTCAAAGATTAAGCTATGGAAAATGTTTTTAAATTTGTTGGAGAGGTTCCCAAGTGGTGTCTTCTAGTTGTAAGCCTTGCCATTAAACTAGAACATCATTGTTAGTTCAATTATAAAGTGAATGTGTATGTTTGTCTAAAATAGCATCAATTTCAGTGTTAGAGCTTAGTTCATCCAACTTAAAAAGGGTTGTTTGAATGTGAATAAGTTGTCCAAGGACCTTATTCAAAAATGATACATGGAAGATGAGATGAATATTGGAAGACAGAGGTAGGTACAATTTATACATGACTTTCTAAAAATTTTATAGCACTCTATATTGTACAAATGATTTTGGAGCCAACTTATTATTACCTTGAAGATTCAAGGATGTTTATTTAAACGGCTACATGCACATAAAAATTATCCCTATAGATTCTTAATTTTGGTGCAAGCCTTATTATTATAATTTTTTTGACACCTTTTTTGAGTATATGGGTCATCAACTTTTATTAGATACTTATTGATGATTTATTATCTTTATTATTCTTCTTTGTGAGATCCCATGGTCTTCTTTTCTTTTTTATTATTTTTTATGTTTCCATCATTCTCATAAGCATGTTTTCTCTCTCCTCTTTCTATTTGTGTTTGCTTCCTCTTTGGAAAATAATGGTGGTTTGTTCATCCTATCCTCTTTATTTATGTGGGCCCTTCTTCCTATGGTCATATATTATTGGTGTTTGAATTTTTTTTGGGTGTTGCCCTTTTCTTTTTTCAACTTTTGTGCACTAATAGATATTTAATTCAAACCATGATAATCTTATATATATAAGTCATATATGATCATTGTAATCCATTTCTATCAATCTAAGAAGAATCCATTTATTATTTGAAAGAAGTATTATTGAGAGTACATACAATTTTTCTATCTATTTATTCATTTATAAGTCTAGGCGCGCTCTACATTAGTTTATCTCTATTTAATGACTTGCATCACATGTTGATTTGAAGGGAAATTACTCAAAGAATCAGCTATTTGTATAAATAAATCATAAGGCCATTATTATATATCACTATAAATAACACATTTTTTATTCATCTACACATTAAGAGGAACTAACCTAAAGCTTCTAAATCTAAAACTTCTTAAAGGAGAAAGATTTAAGCCAAGTATAAATACTATTGCAAGGTCAAAATCACAAGTTTCCAAGTGTCAAAATACATACTCAATATTTTACTACATGTTATTATTACATTTATTTCACACACATATCTAAGTGGGGAAAACTATGTAGTTTGAGCCTATTTAAAGCATTGAAACATAGGCAATGTTTAGCCACTCAGTGTGGAGTGATTTAGGTTAACTTAAAATAACACACTGATCCATTTTTCTAGGTTGTATTGGTCCCAAAGGCACAAAATCAAGGATAAGGAAAAAAAACTATATGTGTGGGACCAAAGTTATCTGAATGCATAAGAGGCATCTTCAAATGCAGGCATAGTGATCCAAATTATCATAGATCAACGTATATATGTAGGACATTTCTAACCTAACTCAAATGGTTGTATTGTACCATAAGGATCTAAGGAGAATTGGACTCATCCCAAAAGGCATATGTATTCTATTTTTAGTTATAAGCAAACAAAACCCTTTTCTAAACATATGCTAATGATTTTACCCTTTCATAGATTAGAATAGAAACTAAACAAGTTAAGTACCCAATTCATATAATTTTTTCATAAATAATAAATTGTAATAAGTCAATATTATTCTACTAATTATAATTATATTTGTGTGTGATTTAGTATATTTTATGTAATATAAATATAATCTAGTTTTATATTAATTAGATTACTCAATTATAAAATAAGATAAAACATTATGATGAACACGTTTTTTGTCTTGAGTATTACAAAAAAAAATGGGTTGTATGTTATGGTTTCCTTCCTTTTTCCTAGGATTTTAGATCTTTATGTTTCAGTATAATTTTCAGACCTAAATTTTTATTTCCCCTTATTCACAAAATTAACACATGGAAGAAACATATCATGTGGATGGTATATTTGATGAGATAGATCAATGAAAATTAACTAAAGTTCTTCATATGAATCCACATTTACATGATGCATTATTACATGTAACTATAAATGAAATGAAAAATCATGCTAAGGGTGTCACAATTGAGGAACAACTACATGATCTCTTCACTAATACTAATATACCTTTTGGAGGAACTAATTATACTATAAGTATTTAGACTACTATTAGTGTTATTATTCCTATGTCTACACCTATGGTTACACATGTGATGCCCACACATAGTGTTGGGGAAACACAAGGTTCATCAAATTATTATGAAAATTCATACCATACCTTGTAGGGTTGTTATTCATGTCACACCATCCACTAATAGACATTTTTATATGCCTAATGTGTATGCCCTTATGCAAATAGTTCTTGATCTTTAAATTAAGGTTTTACAATTAAAACATGCTTCTTCTAGAGTGAGTCATGCCATTGATTCTCATGCATTCTTACATAATCCATTAACATCAAATATCTCAAATTATTCCTTACCTATAGGTTTTGTGTCATATAAGTTATTATTATATGATAATTAGGGTCATACATTCTGAGCATTTCACACATCAAGTTTGGACTATGCACTCAATGATAAGTTATTAACTAAATTATTTCCACAAAGTCTTAATAATTGTGATTTGCATTGGTTTGATAACCTCCATTTCTAATAAATTCATGTTTAAAATCCTTTGGCCAATCAATTATTAGCACATTTTTCAATCAATAATAGTGATAAAAAAATTTATGCTTAGATTGCAAAGATTAAGCAAGAATCCAAGAGCACGTTTGTGATTATGTGCTCCTCCATAGGACCATGCTCTCTATTATGAAAAATTAATGAAAGATAATGAGTAACAAGATATAATCAATAAAATATTTTTTGCCCCACTACATGATTCTATTATGTTTAGATGTTTACAATTTCTTGATGTCTTATGCCACACGGTCAAGGACTGAGAAGTTAAGCTTATTGCTAAGAATAAGTTAAAATATGGTCCCAACCCTCCAATCACTTCTAGTGTAAATTTCCTAAGTAAATCAACTTTTAAATATAAATAAAATGATACTAATACTAATGCACAAATAATTGTTAATGCAATCTCACAACTAATTAATCTATTTATCTTATGAGCTCCTTAAAATACATAATTGTCATAGTTACCTAAACCTTCTCATAAGATATTATATAAGTTAGTAAAGTGTAACCTTGTATCTCTCCTTACACAGTAAGAGGTTGATATGAATAATCTTCCATCTAAGGGATTTGATAGTAATGCATATTGTGATTATCATAGATGTGTAGGTCATTAAACAAATAGGTGTATTAGTTTGTGACATAAGAGACAAAATTTGATGGATGATAATGTTCATGAACTTAATTCAACTAAAAATTATTTGTGGACACAACCTAATGGGAATGTTAAGTTGAAAATATTTTCTAACCACTTTCCAAATCATGTGGCACAAAAAACTAACACTAATCTTGAATTGTATGTGACTTATAATGTACAACATCCTTCAAATTCTTACTCTTTTAGGACTAAAGAGGAGAATCATCTAGATGGTAGTATTGGCACACTTAAAATTACACACACATATATGTCCACTATCACATTTGATGAGCATGAGGTTGTTGAAGATTAATTTTTTATGCAACCTTATTTGTATGCACCTGTATTGATATGAAACATATACACAATGTCATGATAGATAATGGTTTAAGTGAAAATGTTTGACCCATGGCACTACTTACTAGTCTTGGATACACACAAGAATATTTGATAACTAAAACTAAGGTGGTGAAAGGATTCGATAGAAATAAACAAAATTGTCTTGAGAGTATTGTACTACCACTCAAGGTGGGTCTTTCTCTAGTTGTTAATTCAATCTTAGTTTTACCCAATACCAAGGAATTTGAAATGTTTTTAGGAAACCCTTGGATATATCAGATGCATGTGTTTCCATTTTCATTACACTAATGTCTAAAGTAGATACATGGCACTAAGGTGGTTATAGTTTTATCTATTGCATATGAGTATCCTATTCAACCTTAAATAGTTCTTTCTTCACCCCTAACACCACCATAATTAATTATAAAAATTATTTTGGTTCATTCTTCATAAAACATTTAGAGGAAGGTAATTGACTTTCTAGTTGACTAGTACCTCATCATCCATTACATTATAGGTCTGTTCTAGCACATCAAATATCACTTAATCCATTACACTCTAAGCTAGTTCTATTAACTCTTATGTTTGTCCCATAGTGAACACACGTACATTTTCATGTTACACAAGAGACTCTATATAGTGTTTTCCTTCCACAACACACTTGAATTCCTCTATACTCATTGAACCCCTTTTTTTCTTTTTACTCTATGCTTGCTTATGCTCATGGCTAGTTTGTCTCAACTTTCTTAATTTTCTCTAGAATTTCATCTTGGTTTGCATGCCAAATCATCTCCTAAAACCTATTATATTGGAAATATCATGTCCATGCAATAAAACATCATATAAAATACTTAGTCTAAAAAAAGAGTTTCAATGTGTTTATTTGCATACATTTGCTTTGGAATGTCCCTAAGTACCTTTTACATAAAGAGTTATTTGGCAATATCCAAAACCTGAGGGTTGTCTACCAATAGCCAAAACTTGAGGGGATGTTTTTTAGTAGCCAAAACCTAAGAGTTTTATGTTAGTAATTGAAATTTGAGGGTTATTTGTCAGCAGCCTAAGCCCAAAAGCGATCTATTAGTAGTCATAACCTGAAGACTGTTGATCAATAGCCAGAATGCAAGGATTTTTTATTAGTAATCAAAACCCAAGTTCTCCCAAGTAGTTTTTTAGACAACGTGTTAGCTTTTGGGAATAATTTTTGAATCATTACTTGTTTTTTGATCCATTTTTGGTACTAGGAAGTTGGTTTTATCTTGGAATTCATGGTATAATCAATTTTTTTGGAATTTTTACTAATCAAGAGTTATCTTATTTATCCTAACCAAGTTCCCTATTTTTATGATAAAGTGCACTTAAATGACTTAAATATTTTTCACTCTAAAAACTAACTTGTCTTTTCTATTTTACAGGTGTAAAAGTGGTTAAAATGCAAGGAGCTTGGATTTGGGGGGGAAGTGCACAAGCAAATTCAGGTTAAAGTGATTCTTAGTTTTAGAGGGAAACTTATTTCCCTAAATTGACCAAATTTTGTATAAATAGAGAGTCTAAATCCATTCCAAGGGCTAGCTCATTTTTACATCCAAGGAGACATTATGGACCAGACATCTTTTTTATGCATTTTTATTACTTTCTCATGTAGTTTCTCTCTCTCTTATGTTTGGTCATGTTTTTATGTTAGCGAATATCTTAATTGGGTGATTATTATGGATCCAAACATCATTATTCAAAACGAATATATTGATTAATTCAAAGTCATGGAGACTTGTGTTTATTTCCTGTGCATACAATTTGGGGGTTATGATCTCTTTCTCTCATGGTTAACTTCCCCTCAAACTCTTGCATCATCTTCTAATTATGGTTGCATATATACCGACTATGCTGAGAACTAATTTTATGGGGTTTTCTCAATCATAATTTCAAATTTTTTCTCATTACAATATGGTATATCTTTCTCACTATTCCCCTTACTTTTGTACTTTTTTATGAATATGTTAATCTACAAATCAAATAAAAAACATTTTAATGTAATCAGATTTTGCAATTTATATTTTATTGGAAAGTTTATTCCATTATTATTTATTAATTTTAAATTCATGTAATGGAAATAATAATTCATTCAATCATATTTTGATTGCTTAAATCTAAAAATTGTTGAATCTTATTTAGCATAAATTTGTGCAATTTGTAGTTCTTAGAACTATTTTTTCCATCATGTAGTACAAAAAATTTATTTTTTCACCTTGTATTTACCAAAACTAATTTTTGCACCCAATAGTTCCCAAAATTGCCTTTTACACCCTATAGTTCCCAAAATTACTTTTTTCAACGTGCAGTTCCCAAAACCACCTTTTTTAGTTTGTAGTTAATTAGATATGAATGTAATTGGTGTGTGTATTTTTAATCTTGATTGTAAAATTACTTTCATTTTTACTTTGCTTATGTATTATTAAAACATGCTGAAATTTTTAGCATTTATATTATTTTAAAACCATAAAACACTAATTTATTATTTGGGTGAATCTAGTTATGCACGTTATTGATTCATGAAATGTAGTGATTGAAACCTGTATGAATAAAATGAATGAAAATTTTAATTTCCCTCTATTTCATTAAGTTAAAACTACATAAAATTTTCAAACTAGTAAAGTCCCCTTATATTAGGATAGATTGCATTGACCAACGAAGTTACCCAGCCCACCAAGACCTAGAAGATATAGACCTTGGGGATATTTTTGGGTCTTCGTTCAAGAGAGGTTTGATGATCTCATCCCTCCTAAGTTAGTGTGACAAATGACCCATCAATATATTGGTGCTACAAAAAAGATGAACTAACATAATTTTTAAAATGAAAAATTTAAACTAAAAATTTTATAACTTTAACATCTTAGAGGCATTGCCCAAATGAGACATTCTAGGTATTAAAACATGAAAAGTAAAACTCTTAAACCCACCCATGGCCTTTACTTGGATTGGCGGAGGTGGTTTCCCTATGAATGTTTGAGGGCCTACTCATGACTTGCCTAACAATCCTAATAAATTTTTTCCTAAATACATAGTGGGATTCACATGGTTGAAGAACATATTTAGGCATTTAATGATGCCATCATCTGGACTCAAATTTAACATGAAGATGTTTCTTACTATTTTTTTCCTTACTCTTTGGATATACCTTAACTTATTGAATGGATATAACATCTTGTGAAATACCTTTGAAAATGAATTTGTTAATCATTTTAGCATGCCCATCCATCCTAATACCTATATTATCAATTTTATACATCCTATAAAGATCCCAATGAGCCCATAAGCATGTTCAATGTTCACTTTCATCAGTTTTACATGAGTTTGAAATACCTATTCCTATACATGGAAGTGGTTACCATAGATATTTATCTAATAAATTTGGATCCCTTGACTAATATATTTATCCACTAAACTCCATCTACTCTCACATTTATGGCATTGATTTATCAAGAAGCCTTTATCATTAATCAATAATCAATATCATGTAGATATGGTGCTGATTTATTTTATTCATTTGAATAATCAGGGGTTTACACCCAAAATCCATTAATTTTCTTGCCTATAAATTAGATCATAGATCAATTTATGCTTTCTGATTAAGCATTGCCTTGATATCATAACCAACTGAACCTCCATGTGATGAATGAGAACCTTGCTAGCACATTTAATGCATTAATTTATGATAATTAAATATATAAGTAGTAATATATTTTACCTTTTTTTAGTGATCAAACATATTTTAGTGTTATTGTTAATAAATTGTCATTTATTGCAAGAGATTCCCAATAAACAATGCATGGGTTGACCTATGAGATGACATTCTCAAGTTCACAATTTGGGGCCTATGAATGTGGAAATGAGACAAGTGATGAAGTGGTCATGTTGACCAAGAACATTCATTTTAGTAGGTAATAACTCATCTAAAAGAGTAGTGATGATGATGACATTGCAATAGTTATTGCTTTAGGTGAGATCATGGGTGAAATTTTGAGTAAAAATGAGCTACCCATATAAGGGGATAACTTAGAAATTCCCTATAATTAGCTAAAATATGTAATGGAATAATTGAATCAATTAGATGAGGAAGGTACATTCTATGCATTTGAAACATGTCCATCATATGTTGTTCATACATTTGGAGGTTTGATCTAAGAAGATCATGAATCCAATTATAGCAGTTTAACTTCCTTCCCATCATTAGAGATGGTTAAAGTAGAAGAAAACAAGGTTAAACTTATATATATACATGAATAATAAGAAATAACAAAGTTAAAAATTGAATAAATATCATTATAGGATAGTTTTACTTTTGATCGAGTTGACATAGGATTAAATAATGTAATCCCAAGATCACTCACCACTGATGAACAAAAAAAGTACATTATTGATGATAGGTGGAAGGAGGATGAAGTTAAAGTTATTATTCCTAAATTAAAAAATTTAAATCATTTTGAGTATCTTGTAGGATAGATTGCAGTGGTTTAATATTCCTCTTAGTGGTGCAAACAATCAAAAATGAAGTGGGTAATGATCATCATGGTTTCTCAAACAAAGAAATAGATTTAGTGGGTAATAAGAGATAAAGATGCCTTGATTTGATACAGTTAACCTCACACCTCCACCACTAAAGATAAAATAAGAACATCCTTATCATCATAATATGGAAATCAAGAAGAAGGATAAAAGAGATGATATTATTACATCACCTCTATCTAAAGGTCAGCCTATGGTTAAAATTATAACTAGATACCTCAAAGAGTGCATCTTCATCAAGTTGATTGTTCCAGTCTCTATGGATGTATTGATACCCACCCTTAACCCTCACCATAATTCACTGTATGGGTAGAAATATTTCTCAAACCCTATCCCAAATACCTTTTATGAATTAATCCTAATGCATTGTTGAATTTAATTATGATAATTTTCTTAATTCTAATGAGAACATAAGAGATAGTACTCTTTGGGATAGTGTCCATGAAAAAAATTGAAACACTATCATAAATAGGATTTAGATCCCTACTTTAGACATTCATTTTTGGCCACTTTTGTGTCTAAACTAGGTATTAGATCAATTTCTAGCAAATATGCAATTTAAGCCTAAAAAATAATCTGGAGTGCCCAAATTCATCCATGTAAGGTATATAATTACCCAATAAAATGTTTAGGCTTGGTTATTTAGGGTATTACCCTATATTAAACATAACCTAACTTGGATTCAACCTTGGTCAAATTATGACCTAGCAAATTGACATTATTGGCCTATTGATCTATTAATGTAAAACATTTAAAACTATTATAATATTTAGGGTTTTACTTATGTAAATCCTATGTTTTATTAAAATGTTGAGTATTATAAATTAGTGAAATAATATGCATAAAATAACCATTGATTTTTTTACCTATTTTGACTAGATTTGATTTTCTAAAAATAGTAATAAATATGTGCAAATAAACACTTATCTAAAAATCACTTGATACAAATGATTTGAGTGATGTAAATTGAGATATAAGTAGGTATAAGTGTCATCAACTAGATCCTTATATCATAACCCCTCCTAATTAGTATCACTATCCACATTTGGATAATAGCACCGTGTGGCTCTAGTATCCTAATAATGGCACTAGTGTCCTTTGTGAAGGATTGTTCTAAAATTTTGGGTGCACCTGTGTTTATGTTTTTGGGTTCTATTCTTATATGTAAAAAGTATAAAACTTTATATTGTGCCTATAATAGTTGATTTATGATACAAACCCTAATCCTCAATACAATCAAGGCATAAACTAAAAAGTGTGTTCATTAGTAGGATAGGCTAGACATCCTCAACACCCTACTATGAAGAGAATTGATTACATACCAATACTTTGAGGAGGGATCAATTCCGATGTAGTTCTCTCCACCTAAGTATTGTTACAAGTGCAAGTGATGCTAGAATGGTAGTGGTCTTGAATTCTTTAATTATGTTTGAGATTGGAAATCTAGAAAATATGAGCTTAGGGTAGTTTATATGGTAGTATACAGAAGTAAGGTAGAATAAGGATTAATAACCTTGATTTTTCTCAACGTGTTTTGTGTTTGAATAGGTATTTTTCATCTAATTTCCATTTAGTGGATAAAGGTCTAAAACTCATTTATTATTGTTTTTTATAGCTTATATAGACAATAAAAGATGCTCAAGCTGACCTTAAGAGAGTTTTACCTTTGAAAATATATTCATTCAATAAAGATAGGGTAAATAACATTAGTGCCATTTTTGGAACACTAACACCATGTGGCTCTAGTATCCTTAATGTGGTGCTATTGTCCAGCTAGTATACTATTGGTCATGAAGGGCCAGGATCAAGAAATGAGGATCTGAGATTACATTTAAGTTGATTAGGGATGCATGAGGTCCACACAAAGGCTAAAAAGTGTGATAATAGGCTTTAGGATAGGTCTAGGGCTAAGCTAGGAATAGGTAGTCTCAAGTAGTACTCTTATCACTCAAACACCACTTTTAGGTGATTATATTTGCCCCTCCCACTTTTATGCTAGAAATGTAGCAGAGCAAAATGACTAGTATAAAGGAAAAAGAATCATACCTAAACTTACCTAGGAATTTAAGCCTATGAAGTTGAGTCTAAGTAAGTAAAATTGGGTTTGCATATGTGAAGCATGATCTAATGCATGACTTACAAATGAAAAGTGCATTAATCATTATTTACTTAAGATATATCAAAATCAAAAGACAATGTTAATTAAATAAATAATTGAGTATAATTATATAAAGAGATGGGAAAGAGGAAAGGAACGAATACACCTCATTGGTTACACAAATCAATACATGGACCTAGTGACAACCTATGTGTGTGCATGTATATAGTGATCAAATTATTGAATAGATTTGATTAATTTGATATCTTATTCAATCCTCATGTGTGGGTGTCTCAATAACTCAATATAGTTTTGAATACATCATTACCCACCCTTAATTAGTGGATCATGACCTATGAATAACTTGGATTGGACTGATAGTATATCCAACCCTCTCATATGGGTGGATCAAAAACTCAAGTAGGATATGAATCCATCATTTACCATTCATGTGCAGTATATGCATCTAAAAATGAACTATACAAAGTGATAAATATATCTAATTGAGTATATCTAACTATGTATGTTGAATCGATAGCCACCTAGGTACATTAGGTAACTTTAGGCCACTCAAAAATACCAACCACTAAAATGGAGTAAGGCATGAAATTAATGATAACCTAGAATGTGATGTCAAGTGTATATAGCATAGAGAATGGCATGGAGTTTTCCATTCTATCTGATCAACTTGTGTGTAACTAAGCATATGGAAATAATGTGCTATGCACATGCCCCTAATTTGATATCTGAGTATACTAACTTTGGACTAAGTTATAATAATTATATCTGAGTATCTGAATTGAATATGGAAATTATCATGTTGTACATGATGCCCCAAATCTAAATAATTGATAAGAATTTGAGCTGAACTAGTGTGAATTTGATCAAAATCTAAGCATAACTATCAAACATATAACTAGATCAGTGCAAACTTATACTATACTAGGTGTATCATTCTAGTCAATCTAAATTGTACTAAAATTAGGACTAGTGGATATTAGTGCCACATCTTGGATAGTAGTGTCATGTGGTGATAGTGTCCTTATTTAGGTGCTAATTTTTATTTGGCCTAAATTCTATATCATTATATTGCTTTCTAAGTCACTATCTTTTCTTGTGTTTACTTGTGTCTAATTTTCTAAAATTGATCCTATGTGCTGAAAAATATTCTATGAATGTAATATAAAATCCTGATCTCTATGACAAACCCTTTAAATTCCCCCTCTTTTGAGGGTAATTTTTGAACCTATGAAATAACTATCCTCAAAATAAAAAGCTTAGTAAAATGTGTGTTAGTTGGAGTATATATGATAACTTCATGATAATCCAACATAATGTGTAAACATAACATCAAAATGTAAGAGAATTTGAGCACAAGTATGTAATGTAAGATATATGTCATGTCTATCATTGCATAATAGTGTCAATATAGATGTAATCAATGTATATAATAGTAAAACTGAGTAAAATTGAGTAGTTACAAAGGGTAATGGGGCATGATATCCATCATGGCACCCAAGTAGGAAGGGTGGATGCATAAGGTCTCTCATGGCATCAAAAATTGGTGTGTGTAACAATAAAATAAAAGTTTCATGGCCATGAAATATACAAAAAAACATACATGAAAAACACAAGAGGCACACAAAATAGGCCAAGGGGCCACAATACAAGGGACATGGGTATGTGTCATTAAATTGAAGAAAACAAGACATACAAAGACATGTTCAAATGTCTACATACGCAATCAACAAGCAAGTTGGATTAGAGTCACATAGAAGGACATGTTCAAATATCTACATAAACAATCAAGAAAGCACATGAAAAGGACATGGGCACATGTCCAAAGCATACATATTGTGAATAGAAGTGACATGGAGCCAAAGAACAATGGCATATTTAAATTCTATCAAATAGAAGAAGCATATAAATATAATCAAATCTAAACTATGAAATATATAAATGAAATCATGCATGAGTATGTAATATAAATCTATAAAAAAGTGAGGATGTACATATGTTGAGTCTAAAGTAGTGATATTCAAAAAAAAAATACGATTATGAGTAGCAATGATCAATATCAAAGATATAACAATGATAAAACTAGAATGTAGAAAATGTAAGGATAGATCCTAGTAATAGAAATTATGTTCAATATGCCCCCAAGTGGGAAAATATGTCAAATAAATAATCATGAATCAGTGCATATGCCCCTAATGGATACATTATAATGATTATGGATCAGTGTAATGGACCTTAGTCTTGTAAGCAATCTGCAAAATAAGTGAAGCATGTATGTATGATAGAATCGACTACACTAAGATAACTTAAACATATGTAATGTCTAGAAAATATAATAAATGTAAACATAGCAATGCATAAAATCTATAAATTTTGTGTTTTTTAAGTAATATTTGAATGTTTTTGCATTTTGGCATGTTATATTGTTTTTATATTTTTTGGATAATAAGCTATGTAAAATCAACATGAAAATGAATTATGTACAAGGAGCAAAAGAGAATAAAAAATATGTACAAGATGGTAGGAACCATACTAAATGATGAGTCTCATGGGAGATTCACTATCACTATGAGGTGTGTCAAATAAGGAATCTATGATCATGCATGTTGTGTGAAAGGGAAACTGTGATCCCATAATCTATTTTACTAAGTAATTGGTATCTGTACCTATAGCTACATGTGTAGTGGTGCTAGGAATCTATGGTAGTGAGTGTGGTGTGTTGTGAACTATAGGGGTTATAAAAAACTAGTAGAAGAAGTTTTAGGTAAAATAAGTGCCTTGTGTTGAGATACTCAAGAACCTAATGTTACTAATCTTATCATAAATTGAGTGGAGGAAGGCCTTCTAGAATCTATGGCATATTATTGATTTTGGGGTATCTCTAATAATGGTCTTCATGGGAGAATATGTGTATATGTTGGTACTATAGGAGTAGACCTCACCTACATTTATGGATCTACTAAATTTTATGATTATTTCAAAGAATTTCAGCTGATATTTCAAGAGAGGAAGAAGAACAAAACTAGATATGGGTATGGTAGAAAAACCTATTTGGTTGTGTGCATGTTGAATCAGATGATTACAGAGAGAGATTTTTTGGCTTAGGAAGAATGACCTACAAATAAGATAGCACTAAAATAAATGGTTGGTTAGATAGATAGTTGGGTGGATTGCTTAGCACTATCTAGATATTAAAAGCAAGATCTTCCTCAGGGGATATCAATCCATGATTTTGAAACAATTAAGTTCAAAAATCAAAAGATAAAGTACTTACATAAATTATACAAGATACTAAAATTAAGTACAAAAAATGATTGATAAATAAATTGACTAATTAAATTAATAAGTACGTCAATACTAATGTTAAATAGGTTAGGTGTGTGTCAAAAAATAGGTTAGGGCTCTATGAATAGGATGAGGAAAAGAAATTTGGATTTGGTTCAGGGTAGGTGGGTGAAAATTGCTTGCTATTATTTTGTGCCATAGTGACCATCAGTGGTTGATGTGACCATTGGTGGTTATGGTAATCATCAATGGTTGAATTAATTATCAATAGTTGGGATAGATCGTCAATAGTTAGGGTGATCATTAGTGGTTACTCTAGGTTGGGTTTGGGTAATGAAAGGATAATTGATGAAGTTATAAAATAATATTCTAAGAGATTAGCTTGCATTGAGTTGATTATGAAATGAAAAAAAAGTGACTAAATAATTAAAAATGGATACTTAGCTTGCCAATAGTTGATTAGATGGATGGTTGAGGTGGTAGAGCCTAGAGTAATTTTGATAAAGTAATAGTACTTAGTTGTTGGCTGATAGATGGTAGCACTTTAGCTCTCTATAATGATGGTTGGATCATTGGATCACTAGGTCACTGGAAGAACACCTACAAAATAAGCTTTGGATACCAAATATCTTGATAGTTATGTATGGATGATTGATTTTGGATCCTTTTTCACCTCCTACTCCTCTTTTCTTATAGGAACGAAGGAGAGGTGCAATAATATGTTCACAAGAGGTTCAAATTGTTGCCTAATTTTAACTTTGACATGCATGGGCTCACACACAATTTAGACAATCTAATTATAAAAAATCAAGGTAGAATTAAAGTGGTAGTTAGGTAATTCAAATGGTGGAACCTGACCATCAATAGTAAGGGTGACCATTGATACTTAGGGTGACCATTAGCAATCAAGGGTCAAGCTCAAGTTGAGTTAAAAAGGTGGGTTTAGCCAATAGGTTAATCTGACTTAGGTTAGGTTTGGTTTATGGTTGAGAGGCCAAGGTTTGGCCCAAGGGGGTCCTAAGATGGTCTAAGGTAATTGTGACATTTAGAACCGCCATGTGTAGATTTTTGGTGTCTACATTTTTCCCCTTTTTTATGTAGTTTGTATAACCAAGCTGTAAAATAAAAATAGATTATGGGTTGAAGGTTTGGTTTCTTAGAGCATGGGAAGAGGTGTTCCCCCTAAAACCAAGATTTGATAAGGTAAAATAGAATCAGGTGTGGGTTTGATAAGTGGTGAAGGTGATGATTAAAGGTGGGTGATAGGTTGGGTACTAAAGTATAAACATGCACATGTAGTGTGACAAAATTATGATAGCTAAGATTTTGCATTAACTAAGTTGCCATAGTTGGTAAAAATAAAGGTTAGTGCCAAAAGGACAAGTGACAAGTGGAATATATGACCGTATTTAGGCATGGTGGTTGGGTACACTTGTAAATGCAAGTATCCTAAGAAAGGTTTATGTTTCCATGGGTATCCAAGGTATGAATTGCTTTGGGGGAAACATAAACTGGTCTGGTGAAGTTATGAGTATTCAATCTAGGAAGTGATCTCAAGAAGATATAAGTTAGTTAGGTATGTGGAAGGTAGCACAAGTTCAAAAAAAATTACAACATGGAAATTATTGTCATTATGGTCAAAAGGACTAAGTAAGGGTTATCACAAAATGTGCACTAGTTTGGGTTAAAAATAGCTAATAGTGAGGTGATGAGGTGGTTACCGAGGTGGGAAAAGAAGTCAATATTTATGGGTAGGTACATGGTGGGTGACAAAAAATAAATTTTCTTAAGGAAAAAGTAAAAATTTCAACAACTTGACTATCAACGGTTGGGGGGATTAAAGGTGACCGTTAGTGTTTAACCTGACTGTTGGTAGTCAAGCTACAAACCTAAAAATGGCCAAAATAAAAGTACTCAGTGAGTCATTTTAAAATCATTTAGACAAGTTGAATTTTGGTGACCTAATTTCTTAGTGATTTTTATTAAGAGACTAATGGTGATTGCTTAGTGGGTGAGTAATGGAGGTTGATTAGGTAGACCAAGCAAACTGATGAAGATGTAGGGTGGGCAAGGTAGGGCATGTGGTTGGGTAGCTGGTTTCAAGATTCCTCCTTGATGACAGTCGAGGAATGAGGTAGGGGTTACCTATAATTGATAGATTAGCTTGATTATTTTGCAATTGTATTTAAATTAGGTTTGGAATTTGATTATATTATCATTTATTTGGTGGGTTTAGATTTTTGCCCTAGGTATTATGGTTTTTGGTATTTTAGTGAAATTAAAAGTTAGAGGGGTGGGGTAGGTTAAGTAGGGTTAACAGTTAGATGGAGGTAAATTTTTGGGTAGTGCATTTGGTTTGGGTAGGTTTATTGGTATTAGGGTTTGGGTATTTGTCATCAATGGTCACACATAATGACTGTCGATGGTCGACCTGACCATCGGTGGTTGATGATCATTGACAGTTGGCTACCTGACCATTAGCGATCATCATGACTGTCAATGATCATGTAGGGTAAAAAAATGTGTTTTTAAATTTTTTTAAAGGTTTTGAAGGTAATATAAATGTGTTAAATGTGAGGTTCAATTTGATGTCAAGGGTAATGTGTTAGGTTTGGCAGGTAGATGAGGTAAAGGTAAATGTTAAAAGAGTGATGATGGTCGGGTAATGGTTGATGGTAAGGTTTAAGGGAAATAGGTCATTTTTAAGGGTTTGTGGTAAAAAAGAGGGTAGGTTATAGTTTGTAGGTGAAAATAGTAGAGAAAACTAAGTTTGTTTGTTGTTGAACCTTATAGGCATGGGAGTAAATCTAAATGCACAATTAGGTTCCTCATATATTTGTTGAGATTCATCAGGGGATGATTATTGTTAACTAGGCACACATGGAGGAGGTAAGGCTTGGTATGATGTTTCATTACTATAATGTGTCATGGGATGCAGTGATGATATTGGCCCTCATCGAGAGATGGGATCTAGCCACTAACACCTTCCTACTACCCACAAGTGAGATGATGATATTATTAGAGGATATTCATAGGATTACTTGGTTACCTATATGGGGTGATCTTATTTATCACATTGAGGAGGAGAGAGATGACTTCATAGAGATGTTGTATGGAGATGACCATGACTTTATGAAGTGGCACATTGGAGGTTTTAGGTACACTCTATTATATCAAAGGGTTAGAGATGATAGGAGGCTAATGACCATAATGATGATGGTTGTATAATGCTTTATTATACTTGATTCAAGTAGTAAGAGGTTTTTGTATCTACTACCAGGGGTATTGGTTGAGATGTTATTGGGTCACATAGTGTTCGATTGGGTGCTTGTGCTTATATTTCATATATACAAGGAGCTATGGGGTTTTAGAGCTCATAAGAGGTATGGTATTAACATCATATTCATTCTAAACTACTAAGAATATGAGCACATTTGAGTTTTATAATTGATGGGGTTGTCATGGGAAGGGTATGCATAGATGGAGTTCAGAGTCAACTTCACATAGTGGAGAGATGGTTTTTCCATTTCAAGACCAGGTGGAGGGGTTCAAAACATTGATTGGTTTAGGGGTACATTAATGTCTTGGTGGTTGATAATGTCATTTGGAGACCCTATGTTAGGTTGCCAGACTGAGCTAGATACAAGAGACATACATTATCCTTATAGTGCTATAGATGGATCTTTGATAAGAGGGATGCTAAGATAGAGATCATCTCATTTGATAGGGTGTAGTGATAGTTTGGCTTGGTACAGGGGATTTTGGGTCCATTCTTAAGGTATAGGTAAGAGGATGCAGAGATTATACTCCTAAATCCATAGCCAGTATAGATATTTCTTGATCATGAGGAATTGCATTCATAGCCAGAGATAGATGATGTAGGTTTTGTAGATGGTTACCCTACATGGTACCAGGTACTATATGCAGTAGTAGATTTTGGTGGTGATGATGGTGGTAGGCAATTGATGGATATCAACCTAGATGGTAGAGGTCAATAGGTACAAGTATAGGGGATACCCCAAATGTATAAACAGTGACTACAGAGAGAGATCAGGCTTGAGTGGCACTATCCATGACATAGGTTATCATGGTAGTACTATAGGGTTAGTTAGTAGTGGCATAAGGTTAGGTGGTTTTAGTTATAGGATAGAGGGACTAGGCTAGAGCTATGCTAGCCTTGGTTACCTAGGAGAGAGACTCTTTGAGACAAGTTGGAGGAGGAGCCATAGCACCTGTAAGACTACTGGGTACTATCCCCATGACATGGTATCTAGCCATAGTGAAGGAGCTACACTATTATGAGGCTATAGTCCTGAGACATTGTCCTTATGAGCCTTGATGGGGTGAGTACAGAGCTAGTTTGGAAAGTGGTGAAAGCATAGAAACACTAGGTTAGTGGGTTACTTTTGTAGGGGGATAAGTAGGTACCTCAAGAGGATAAGCACCAGGAGGTAGCAGTGACTTAGGAGATAGTGGTGCCCCAGAGGTATAGTTATGAGATATTACATTTTATTGTATATCATTTAGATATTGGCCTACAATCCAATATAGTGAAGATGTATATTTTGAGAGAGAGACATGTAAATTATTGAATACATTATGATGTTATTTATAGATATGTTCTTTGTATATCTATCATGGTTCATGGTTTATTTTTATGTTGATGATGTGATGTTCATATTAATCATTGTTGATGTTATATTGATTATGGTTATGATGTGGATATTGGTAGGCTCATGATGACATTGATATGGATTCATATTATCTAGGTATGTGATGAGTTTTTTATGTTCATGATGATGCTTATGATATTTATGGTTATGATGATGTTTTTTCATGTAAAACTTGCTGAGTATATGCTTCCTTATTTAGATTTAGACATGTGGTGGAAATAGTTTATTGTTATATTTTTCATGGATGGTATGAAGTTAATATGATGTTGATGGTTATGATTATGCTTATGTACATGGACATGGTTTATACTAATGATGTATATTTTTATTCATGATATATGATGTGATATGGGTATGATTATGGTCATTGTGATTAAGGTAAAACACATAAAGGAAGTTGAATAACAACACTAGATGTGAGAAAGAGGAGATAATCAAAAAACAAACATCTAAGTGAATATATCAACTAGTTATGAGAGGATAAGAAGAGGGCATGACACTTCTTATTTTGTAAGGACAAAAACAAACTAAAGTTGGATTGGCTTAAGAAATATAAAGCCTTTGAATGCTTCATATTTTCATTCATTAGTTGGTTAGAAAAGTGTTTTATTCACATGATGTTAAGTGAGCTCAAAATCCCTTGCTTATAGTGCAAAAGAGGGGATGGATGAAAATGGGACTTTCATGCGAGACTAGTATGCCTCTTTTGGAGGTTACCAAAGATTCAATATAAATAAGTCTATGTCATATAAGGTGTAGACTAATCGATGCAGGAAGTCGACTCATGAGAGTTGATTGCACCTTTCAAAATTATTTTGCTTATGAGAGCTAAATACAGCTTTCCAAATTCATTTGATTTTTTTGATGCTTGATAATGGGTCTTTTACTTATTTTATTCTTGCATTGGGAGGGTTGGGGAAGCTGATCAATACAAGAAGCTTCCACTAAATTGATATTCCTTGACAAATTCTTTACCCATCCATCCTTCAAGGGAGTGGTATGAGTTTGTGTGCTTTTTTTAATGCTTTTGATAGTTTTCCTTCAAGGGATAAATCTACCTTAATTTGAGTAATTTTGATATGTTTCTAGTAGTTTTCATTCAAGGGATCAGTCTATGAATGTTAGGATGACCCATGATTATTTTTGGTTATGCCATTGCCTTTCTCATTTGATTTTGTTTGACATAGATTTGTTTATATAGGCTTAAATTTTGACCTTTATGAAGGCAAATTTAAAAGCACAAGAAGGTTGATTAGATGACAACAAATATGGGAATTCATCCTATAAAAGGAGGTAAAAATTACCATGAGAATCATGCCATGGGTAGAGCCACAATAACCATTGTTCAAGATTAGGCTATGATTATGATGGATAATCACATGATTAACTTTTAATTATTTGCCCTTAAAGTAGGGAGATGAATGTCATTTGAAAGAAAGGGATGAGATTAAGTTAGACAAAAAGGTGATTTTGATTCTCTTTAACAAAAGAAAGGATGCATATGCAAAGCATTAAGGGGATTAGGTTCTAAGTTTCCTTCAAGAAAAGATAACTAATAAGCTACGGATCCATACTTGTGGGTTATAATATAAGGTCCAAGCCAAATGAAAGCAAATTTCCCCACTTTCTTTTCTCCATATTGGTGACATGTTGGTTTTCCTTTAATAAGAGGTATTTGATGTTGAATTATCACAATATAATGTGTTTGTCATAGGTGAATTTGATATGCTCTTAATAGACATAAATATGGGTAAAGACAGCTAAGTGATGCTCATCAAGTAGTTCAAGTTGGGCTAAATTGTTTGAAGTTATTTGGACTTTGAGAGGTAAGACAGCCTTCACTCTAAAGACAAGAGAGAATGAGGTAGTACCTATAGGGTTTTGGATGCAAGTACGATATACCCATAAGGCAAAGGAGATTTACAAATGTGAATCCCAACTAGATGCATTGACCATTTTAGTTAGAATGTTGTTAAGAGTTTTGTTAAAGGATTCTATTGGTCCACTCACTTGAGGATAATAGAGCGATGAGAAACTTAAATTAATACCAAATACATCACAAAGACCTTAGACTTGTTTTTTTTAAAGACTTTCCATTATTAGTGATGATTTTGTAAGGAACACCAAAATGGTAGATGATGTGATGATTGATGAAGTTGAAAATATTTTCATCTTTTGTTAAGACAATTGGAGTAGCCTTTACCCATTTAGTAAAATACTCAATTATAGTAATGATAGAATGATGTCACTATGATGAATGGGTGTTAATTTCACCAAGGTCTAGACCCCATTGTGAGAAGGGCCAAAAATGTGTGGATATGTGAAGACTATGGCTAGGTGCATGATTTAAATTAACATGTTGTTGACACTTAACACACTTTTTCACAAAATCATAGCAGTCTTGGTTAAGGCGAGGCCAGTAATAGCCAAGGTGAAGGATGTGTTTAACCATGGTGAGGCCACTAAAGTGTCCCCTACATATCCCACCATGCATTTCCTTGATCACATGAGAGGCTTTATGACTATGTAGGCAATGGAAGAGGAGACCATCAAAGCCACATTTATAAATAATTCCCCCTAGTATGGTATAACATGAGGTGCTCTAGATAAATTCTCTTTGAGCATTCTTGGAAAGATTGAAAGGAATGATGGCAAGGTTAATATAATCAAAGTTATGTTGATACCAAAGGTTAGGTTGGGTCTCCCCCACATTGGAGATGGTGGGAGAATCTAGTTTAACATAAGAGTGTTGAGTTATTTTATGGATAATGATAGATAGTTTAGATTTATAGGGTACAAATGGGATTTGAGAGGTGAGGGAAGCCATAGTGTCGACAAACTTTTTGGTAGCTCATGGGGTGGATTGAGTATGGTAGTGTTTAAATGATGTTAAAAAATTCAAATTGAGTTAAAAAGGTGGGTTTAGCTAGTAGTTCAATCTGACTTAGGGTAGGTTTAGTTTATGATTGAGAGGCCAAGGTCAAGCCCAAGGGTGTCCTGAGGTGGTCCAAGGGAATTACAACATTCAAAACCATCATGTGTGGATCTGAAAGCATATGGCTGATGTAGTAGATAATTTACTCTTTGTGTTTTTTATCTTGATGAACAAGCATTACCCCTAGGGAGTGGTCAGTGGTAGAGATATAAAGGTAGAAAGTTTGGTCATCATTGGGAGGGATGAGGATAGGTGGAGATAAAAGGTACTCTTTGAGTGAATCAAATGCCTTTTAATAGTCATCATTCCACTTAAAATAGACATCCTTCTTTAGGAGGTGATGGAAGGGTTGGCATCAGTTTTAGAGTTGAGAGATAAAGTGATGAATGGATTAGATTTTACCCCACAAACTATAGAGTTACTTGAGGTTGATTGGAGGAATCATGTCGAAGATGGCTTTGATTTTGGTAAGAATGACTTTGATTCCCCAAAGGGAGATAATAAAGCCAAGAATTTTTCCTGATAAGTCCCCAAAAATGCACTTCTTAGGGTTAAGGTAGACATGGTAATGGATGAGTCACTCAAAGATAATTTTGAGAACATCTAAATGATATTTACAGCATTTGGATTTCCCAAGAAGTTCATCCACATAGTCTTTGATAATTTTGTGGATAAAGTAATGGAAGATGTAGGTCATAGCATGTTGATAGTTTCACCAATGTTCTTTAGTCTAAAATAAATTACCCTATACTAGAAGGTCCCCTATAGGGTGATAAAAGTGGTTTTGTGTTGATCTTTAAGGGTGATTAGGATCTGATTGTAGCCCAAGAATCTATCTATGAAAGATAACATCTCATGGCTAGATATAAGATAAACCAATTGGTCAATGGTTGGTAAAGGGAAGTTATCTTTTGGGAAATAAATATTAAGGTCATGAAAGTCCACACAAATTCATAGTCTCCCTATGGCTTTGGTGATAGGCATAACATTTAAGACCTATTGGGGACAGTCAATAGGCTAAATGAAATTGACATAAAATAGACAGTGAATCTCTTCTTTGATGATAAGGGCTATTCAAGGGTGAATTCATTGAATTCTCTACTTGATGGGTTTGGCATCATGATTGGTGACTATGTTATGGGTAGTAATGGAGGGATCGATGCTAGGCATATCATTATAAGACCAATCAAATGCTAAGCTATGATCTTGTAAGAAGGAGAAGTCTTGAAGTTCTCAAAAATTTAGTGATTGGTTGATTTTGATGATGTGTAGGTTATCCAAAGTGCCCAAATTGATATCCATGGTGGATTCAATCAACATGGTCAAAGTTTCAAGAGGAAGATATTTTTGGATGGAAGAATCTAGTGTACCAAGGTAGGTGATAATAGAATCATCATCATGACACTAAATGATATTAATGGTAGGAGAGTCATATATAATCATACAAGGATGTGTTATAGGGATGGTTATGATTTCCCCATCCTTTTGATAGGTTAGGGTTCCAAGGATGATCATGTTGATGAAAAAAAAGTTAAGGGGTATGATGTCAAAATCCTCTGATTCTGATGGTGAAGGAGTCAATGAGGATAAGAGTTCCTCATCAATGTTATTGGTGGTAGGTGAGTTGGTTTGTTACTATAATAGAGAGAAGCTTAGGCTATGTTTATTGTGGGGTTTTTAGGTCTAGATTAGAAGTAACTCATACGGCCCCTATTCATATCGTCTAAGACTAAATCCCTTCTAAGCACACCTATAAAGGTATGTCTTAGAAAAATTGGGTTTATCTAGATAGGAGAAGCCATAGGTGAATGTTTGGGGTCAAAGAGAGGTTATAGAATCACCAAGGTTTTTGTTGAGTCCCCTATAGATGAATGGGTTTGATAGTTTGAAATTCCAAGGGGAATAATGGCTCTACTATTAGGGTCATACTCATGTTGGTTGTTAAATTTTTCATACTCATGGGGAGTATGGAAGGAATCAAGGGTCAAGAAGTAATATTCCCCAAGTGAAAGGCATTAGAATTTTGATTCCAAGTGGTATGTGGTGGGGATTTGATTTGAGGGGATTGGTGAGTTAGTAGATGCCTCATTGGTAAAAGAAGACATAGCTTCATCTTTTGTGGTTGAGGGCTTGTCTTTAGCTGATGAGGATGTACTAGATGGAGTTAGGAGGATATCATTGGGATGATAAGTCATGTTACATGATGAAAAAGGACTTGCGTTAATTTATATAGTGAAAACTTGACCTTTGTGCTCAAATTTGATGAAATTATGAAGGGTAGAGGTTACACAACCCATGAAGCAAATCGAGGGTTGTCCTAGCAAAATATTATATTTGAATTCTCCTTCTGCTGCATAGAAGAGCTCTAGGAGCATGCAAGGTTCCAAATAGATATGAAGGACAATAGTTCCCAAAGTAGTGGCCATGGTGTCATTGAAGGATCAGAGGATGGCCATAGTTTTGTACATGACATTATTTGGTAGTTTAAATTAACCATAGGCATAAGAAGAGATGATGTTAATATTAGCTCTTCCATCAATCATAACTCATTTGATGTGGGTTTGGTTGATGTAGGTAGTAATGAAAATAGGGGGATTTGGGTCATTAAGATGGATATAAGGTATTTCTAAATCCTTGAAGGTGACAAGTTTGGAAATTTGGAGAGTGCCAACAAAGGCTAAAAGAGGTTGAGGGTATTTAGGTTAGACCTATATTGATTGTAATGCCTATATCATTGTTTGATGATGATGAGATGAGGTATGAATCAATTCATATAGACTCATCTTTATTTGGGTTTGGTGAAGTTATTTAAGAACCACTCTTCTGATTGATTCAAAGGGGTTGGATTGAGAGGTACCAAAGATAAATACCTTAGGTTTGGCTAAAGGTGAAGATGCTTGAATTTGAATTAGTTGGGAGGTGGAAGATGGGTATGTCCATGGGATGGACACTTTCACCTTGCCCTTATCCTTTTGCTAAGTGTATGATTGTGTGACCACATGGATAGTATGGATAGAGGGAAGAGTCGGGGTAGGAGATTGGTTTGGTTCCCCATCATTCTGACATGAGAGTGGGGGATTAGGTAGGCATTTGTCATTGGTTGTTATTTATTGGATAGAGCTAATGGATTATGGTTTGGAGAGTTTTGTAGTTCTTTGTGTCATGCCCAAGTGTCCTATGATAGGCACATACTTGGTAGTCATTATACCAAATGGGTTTTGGACCAAGAGGGTAAAATGGTATAATAAGAGGTAAGGTCAACCAAGAATATTGTAATAACCTTTGGAAAATAGTTGGTTAAGACTCAGCTAAAGGTGGAAAGGGTCCAAAGGTTTTAGCCTTGGTTGGTGAGAAGGAAGTCTTTTTAGAAATAGGCTTGGTGGTAGAGGTCTTGGGTAAGGTGGCATTCTTTATTAATGATTTTGGTTTAGAAAAGGGAGTTGATAAGTTGGAGTTAGGAGATGTCAAGGTAGCTAGGTTAGTTATGGATGGCTCGATAAAGATGGGCATGTTAGAAAACAAGAGTGATGGTGTAATCAAAGGTAGTGGTTGGGTCTTAATTGAGATAGTTGGCTTCCTAATAAAAGTAAATGGATGAGGCCCCAAGATAGATGGCAAGGTTAAGGGAGGTAGAATTTTGGCCTTCTAGCCTTTTGATGGATTCACCTCCTTGGTTGATTTGGTTTGGTGTTTAGTTGATGGGTTTGGTGAGGTTAGCTCTAGTTTTAAGGATATATGATTAAGGCTCTATATAGGGAAGACAACAAGGTTTTTAGTTGGTTTGGTTGAAGTGATAGAGGATGATTTGGTTATTTGGGATTTGGTTTCTTTGGATGGTTGAGAAATGGTTGGGTTGGTAGAGGCTTTTATTGGTTCAGTTGATACAATAGCAGGTTGGATGATAGAAGTGGCAAGTCAGTCCATCAAAGAGGTAGTTGGATGTTCCTATCAGTGATGTAAGGGAGCCCCAATTATTTCAAAAATGTGGCTCAATTAGTTTCAAGTTTGGAGACAAACTCCAATCTTTGAACTAGTCTAGAGAATGGTTTATATATTGGTCTTATTCCTTTGGAAATGGGTTCAAAAGATAGACCCATAGGTTGAGGAAGGGGAATGGTAACCTCATCCTTTTCTTCACTCAAAAGATGTAAGGTTTGGATGGGTGGTTCCTTTATGGAAGGAGTAGATATGGTGATCTCTTCCTTGGGAATGATCTCCAAAGGAGGGGTGAATTATTTGGTAATTGAGGGAGAAGGTAAAGTGGTGATGGTTGCTTGCCCTGGTATGTCAATTGAAAGAAGGATTGAGTACTTCACTACCTCAATAAGTGGAGGAGGGGAAAATGGTATTTATTTAGTTTGGGCCTCCAAAAGAAGAGAAGGTGACTCCACTACCTCAATAAGTGGAGAGGGCAAAGAATAGGTAGATTGGGTGGTAGTTTCTTCAGTAATGAGTTTATCAAGAACCATATTAATGGTATGGGCATCATGAGATGACTTAGCTTCATTGTTCTCATTTTTGGTAGGTGGATGATTTGGAAAAGGTTATCTAAAAATTTCAAGGGCTTGGTTCAAAGGTGCATTTGGGTTATCCAACACAAGTTCCCCTTGTTAATGAGGGTTTGGAAAACATTTTTAAAGGTATTACACCTACTAACATCATGCCCAACTACTCAGTAGAAAAGACATAGGTCATTATCATTGTACCACCTAGGTGCAAGATGAGAAGAATAAAATTGTTGAGGTGGTTTGATGGGAGGAAGTTGTATGATATTAGCTTTCAGCAATTTCTCTAGACCAAAGCATAGGATTCTTCAGGTGGAGTAAATTGCTTCTGATTGTTTTAGTTTTGGTTCCTCGTGTTTTGATTTGAGGAGTTAGAAGAGTCTGGTTGATTGATAGATGGTGGAGGAGTGGTCTTAAGGACAACCACATTCATAATTCCCTTGTTTTTGGCATTATTATTTGTTTGGTTGCTTGGTTTAGAGGAAGAGGCCTCATTGGTTTTGTAAGTAGAATTTTCATTTTTCAACTTTAACTTTCCTTCATCGATGGCTCTATTTTATAGCTTACACACCATGGTAAAAGCTTCTTCAAAGGTTCTAAAGCTCTAAACATGTAATTTAAAAGAGATATTCTTATCACATGCCCAAGAAAAAAATTATTAGTTTGGGTTGGGGTAAAGAGAAGGAAATTTGATTGATTAGGCACCTCCAACGAGCTACAAAATTAGTAATAGATTCATCATCAAATTGTTGGATAGAGTAAAGTTCGGTGATGGAAACTTTTTTGGAGATGTTTATTGAAAAGTGATCCAAGAAATTTTGGGTTGGCTGGCTAGGTGAAGGAGAACAGAGAGTGTTTTATGATGGCACTATAACAATCTAGTGCTAGATCAGATAGGGACATGGGGAAAGTACAGAGAAGGAGAGTATCATCATAGGAAATCAAATAACATGAATGTCTAAATGCCCTAAATTGATGTTGGGGGTCCTCCTTACTTTATAACTTAGAAAACTTGGGAAGTTCCCACTAAATAGGATATGGTCTGATAGGGATAGATGGGTGAATGGGTTCATTGTAGATCTAGTCATATGATAAGATGTTGTGAGCACTAGAGATGGATGACTCTAAAGAATTCATTTTATCCATGAGAATTTTCATCAAATATATTTAGGGTTGTGTGCCTAAAAATTTTTGAGGTGAATATTATTGTGTTTGGGTGACATATTGATAGTTGTTAGAAGGTTGAGGAGCTACCACATATTGATATGTTGACATGGGTGGTTGGGCAGATGCTATATAGGGGTAGGTTAATGTAGGTGGTTGGGTAATGGGTAGAGGTGCATACCCTTTTGGGTTAGTTATATAACCTAGGTTGGCTATAATGAGAACCTATTGAGAGGTTAAGGTAGGTTGGGTAGGAGTTACAGTTGGGTTTGTAACTAAAGTAAAGGTGGTAGCCTTTGTACTGATTGGTTCTAAGGTAAAAGATATAGACACCATAATATTTTGAAGTGGAGTAGTGACTAATAGATTATGGGTAGCCAAAGGAAGGTTGGAAATGCTAGCAGTAGGTACCCCAATGATGAGGGGAGTATAGGTGGTTAATGATTGAGTTATTCCTAGTGTAGAGGAGTTATTGGTGGGGGTGGAAGGCGTAAGGGTGTTGGTAGTTTGGGTAGGTTGGTTTTCCATAATAGTATCAAAGGGATTATTGGTAGATGAAGATGCTTGGGTATTTAATGGTTAGGTGGTGATTGTGGCAATAGAAGTGTTCCCTATAAGGTGGAAATGCATGCCATAAGGTGGCTCCATAGTTGGACCTAAAGCAGGGGTATGGTGAGGCATGGTGTTAAGATATTGTTGAAGGGCCACAAGATTGTTATCTAAGAAGGTGGAAAAGTTTGTATCTCCTTGGGGAACTACCTGAGGGAAAGGACTTACCTAAGGATGAGGAGATTATTTTGGTTTAGAGATGTACTCTATAGATAAGGAGGTAAAAGAGGTTGATTGGCTTAGGGATGGGTTCTATCTTATTAGATTCTTTTGTTTTTAGTGAGTTAGAACCATGCAAGATAAGGGAGAGAGAATGCAAAAACAATCTCACCACCCAAATAGAGAGAAGACAAGAAATGAATAAGGAAATCAAACACACACTAAAAATTATGTTAAGTCCTAAATTTCTTTTTAGTCTCTCTTTTGGCTTATGCCTTAAGCTATGTAAGAAATTGCATGACTCCACTTGGGTTGATAGAATAGGTGCTAGAAAATAAATATATGGATGGTTTGAGGTTTTTTAGGTTCTCAAAATGATCTATATTAGATGTTAATATATGGCTTGGTATTGGGGCCTACACCCTCACTTCACACCATAATGATAAGGGTGTCAGGTGCTTATCTAGTATATACCAATTTCTAGAGTTTATTCTCAACCAGAGAGTTGAGTTGGGTCTCCCCTTGGTAATGACCTCCAAGAAGGATTGCCAAGAAAGGGTAAGGTGACCATTAGGTGATGAAATCCTAGTTAAGCCTTATGTCAAGTTGTTTTGATGTTTTATTGATATATGTGTTTTGGTTTGTGTGTGTGATACAAGTGATGCTACGATTAAATTACTTTGCTTTAATTCAACTATGTGAGCTAAACTTGCAAGCAGCCAATGTGTATAGTTGATTTTAAGCCCAAAATAAATTTTTGATTTCATTGTATGAGTAGAGAGATGAGAAAAAATAAAGCACCTATATACAACTATGAACCCAAAAAAAGACTCAAAGGGTCCCATCGGGTGTGCCAAAATGTTTTAGAGAATTGCAACTTATATTTCAAAAGAGGAAGAAGAATGAAACTAGATATATATATGATAGAAAAACCTATTTGATTATGTGTACATTAAATAAGATGATTTTAGAGAGTTCTTCTTTGGCTTTGGAGGAATGACCCACAAATAAGACATCACTAAAGCAAATGATTAGTTAGATATATAATTGGGTGGATTGCCTAGTGCTAGCTAGATTTTAGAAGCAAGAGCTTCCTCAGGGGCTATCAATCCATGCTTTTGAAATAATTAAGTTCAAAAATTGAAAGATAAAATACTTTCATGAATCATAAAACATACTAAAATCAAGTACAAGAAATGCTTGATAAATAAATAGACTAATTAAAGTAATAAACGAGTCAATACTAATGCCAAAAAGGTCAGGTGTGATTCAAAAAATAGGTTGGGGATCTATAAATAGGTCAAGGAAAAGAAATTTGGATTTGGTTGAGGGTAGGTGGGTGAAAATAGCTTGCTATTATTTTGTGTCATAGTGACCATTGATGTTTGATGTGACCGTCGATAGTTATGGTAACCATTAGTGGTTGGGATAGATCGTTGGTGATCAAGGTGACCATCGATAGTCATTATGGGTTAGGTCTGGGTAATAGAATGTTGATTGATAAATTTATAGAATAAGATTCTAAGAGATTGGCTTAGGTTAGGTTGATTATTAAATGCAAACAAAGTGACTAAATAATTAAAAACATATACTTAGTTTGTCAATGGTTGATCAAATGGATGGTTGAGGTAGTGTATCCTAGAGTAATTCTAGTAAAATAATGGCACTTGGCTATTGGTGATAAATGGTATTAATTCAGATATTTTCCATGATGGTTGGATCATTTGATCATTGGATCATTGGGTCTCTAAAAGAACACCTTTAAAATAAGCTCTGGATACCAAAGCTCTTGATAATTGTAGATGGATGATTGATTTTGAATCCTTTTTTCACCTCTTAATAGTCTCTTATTATAGGAAGGAATGAGAAGTTAAATAATACATTAACAAGAGGTTAAACTTGTTTTCTAATTTTAATTTTGACATGCATGGGCTTGCACATGAATTAGACAATCTAATTATAAAAAAGGAATGTAGAGTTGAAGTCGTAGTTAGGTGGTTCAGATGGTAGAACTTGACCATCGGTGGTCAGGGTGACCATCAAAAATTAAGGTGACCATCGATAGTCGACGATTAAGGTCAAGTTGAGTTAAAAAGGTGGGTTTAGCTAGTAGGTCAATCTGACTTAGGTTAGGTTTGGTTTATGGTCAAGAGGCCAAGGTTGGGCCTAAGGGGTTCCTAAGGTGGTCTAAGGGAATTATGACATTTAGAACCATCATATGTGGATTTCCAGTGTCTATAATGATGTATCCATAGGAACTACTCTTTGAGTTCTAACTGATAATTATGTTATATCTAGTAATGGTACTAAAACTCTAACTAGTGACTATGTTATAACTACTTGTGGGATAAGTAGAGGATACTCATATGGGAAACCCTCAATTTTAACCACCTAATTTTCATATATGTATTTCAAAAATATGTGAACTATGTATGGGATGGATCATAAATATTTTAACCATGGCCTACCCAATAACATATCAAACATGCCTGCACTAGGTATAACTAAAAATGGAGTGGTTATATGTACTGGTCCAACCTATAATGGAAGCATAATCTCCTTGATAGAGCTTTGAACATGACCACTAAAACCACTAATAACTATGTATGTAGGGATTATATCCTTATTTGAGTACCCCAAATGATATAAAATTGTCATAGTACACATACTAATGTTTGACCTATTGTCAGCCATTACACTCTAGATGGGATGATGATCTATGTATGCCCATATAAAGAGTGTGTGTAAATTTATATCATCATTGACATTTTTTTTCTTTGAGAAGGTGTTGATTATTTTATATGGGACTTTAGTATGGAACATGTCAATAATTTTGTGCAATGGGTGTGCCTCATTTGTAATAATATGATATGAAATTGGTCATGTATGTGCCTGATATATGTAGTTAACACCTGATGTATTGTCTAACTCATTCACTATGTGCTTTGGAAACAGATATGAGAATATATTTAATCTCTTATTTTCCATGTTTTATACTTTTTATGCCTCTATTGGTGTGCCCACATTAATAATGTTAGCCTTAATCAAATCTTGTATCTTATGTTTTAGGCTTATGCATATGTTTGTTGTATGGCCTGGTGCCCTGTGATACTTGTATAATGTGTTAGAATCATAGTTATTTTGAAGATTTTGTATCAAATCAACCTATTTAACAGGAGGGAGAGATATGAGATTGCATTCCAAGAGATATTATAAAACCTATGATGGTGACTTTGTAAGGTTGGTGAAGATTCAGAACTGAGGATCAGATAAAACCAATCTAGGAGATAGCTAAGAAGTTGTGTTGATTGTGGCCTTTTTATCACTCTTGTATTGTTGGCCCTTACCTTGTATGGAGGTGTATGTAAACTCTTAACAATTGATTATGATCCATTGGTATAATTTATTTTTCCCATTGATAAAATCTTGACCTTTATTTTTTTTACTATGTGGCATAAATTTGTGAATTTAGGAAATTTATTAAACTAGATAACTTCATGTAATACTAGTAAAAGACTTTGTTTAAAGATGTCTTGAAGCTTTTTATCTTCCATGGAGATATTCAATTTAGATAAGATAGTCTTGTATCATAAGATGTATTATGTGATAGGTTTGTTTGACTTTTGTTTTAACTTTTCAACTTGAGAATATGATATCTTGTCACTGATATTGATGGACACATCTGCTAAAAACATGTATGCCAAAGAATTGAATGTTTTGATATATTGATTCATTAAGACATAAAACTATTAGAGGGCATAATCCTTTAAACTGCATGGAAATAACTTCATGAGAATCTAATCATTAGACATGTACTCCAAACATTTTGCATGAAAAGCTCTGAAATGGTGATCTAGGTCACCCTTCCCATCATATAATGTAAGCTTTGGTGCCATGAATCCAGATGGCAAGGGATTTGTCACTATGTGGTGTGCCAAAGGTGTATGTAAGAGAATATTAGAATTTAAGGCATGTAATGGCCTAGTGGCTCCCTTCTCAATATGTAACACCCTAGCCTATAAAGTATAAACCTTGTGCATAAGGGATTATACATATGGAGTGGAGAAACTAGACACAAGAGGAGTAGCTATCATTGAAGGTTGTTGAATTACAATTTTAGGTTGTGCGAGTTGAGTTGGCCCCATTATAGGTGTGACAAGGTTATTATCTATGGGATTTAAATATTGATCCTTGTTTGTTTTGTTCTTGATTTACAATATGTCTTATAGGATTTGTGCATGATCAAGGGGTTGCTCTCAAATTCTATCTATGCAGCTTTGTAATATCTCATCTTTGTTGATAATCATTTTTAAGTGGAGGGAGAGTGTCCTAATTTTTTATTTGTATATCATCGTGTTCTTGATTTTATTGTTCATATTTGGATGTATTATCATTTAAATCCATATAATCATGGTGTGAAGGGTCAATAACTAGAGTTATAATAGGTCCTTTATCCATGTTATAGTCTCGAATAGTATGAATCTGAATATGTTCTATAAGATTACCACCTATTCTAACACTTCCTCTTAATGGATGAGAGATAGGTTTTTGAGATGGCATATAGTTAAAAAATTAGAATATATCTACTAAAACATAATATATGAAGTCTAAAAAATTGAAAACAACTAATTAAAATAATAAAAATAAGGATAAAAACCCTCAGAACATTTTGGGTTAGGTTTTAGAACAATGTTCAAAGTAAGTTGGTTCACCAAATGATTTAACCTTTTAGGGTATTACTTATGTAAATCCCATGTTTGATTAAAGGGTTGATTAGTCTAAATCAATGAAATAATATACATAAAATAACCATAAATTTTTTACAAATTTTAACTAGATTTGATTTTCTAAAAATAGTAATAAATATGTGCAAATAAAGACTTATCTAAAAAACACCTGATATAGATGATCTAAGTAATTGAAACTAATATATGAATAGGTTTGAATGTCATCAACTAGATCCCTATATCAAAACCCCTCTTAGACAGTATTTCCACATTTGGATAGTAGTGCCATGTGGATCTAGTGTCCTAATAATGATGTTAGTGTCTTTTATGCAGGACTACTCTAAACTTAAAGGTGCACCTACATCTATATTTCTTGGGTTTTATTCCTACATGCATAAATTTTGAATCTCTATATTGTTCCTATAATATTTGATTTATGATACAAACCTTAATCTTCCTTATAAGTAAGGCATGAGCTAAAAAGTGTGTTCATTAATAGGATAGGCTAGACATCCTCAACATCCTATTATGAAGAGAGTTGGCTATATACCAATACTCTAATGAGGGATCAAGCTCAATGTAGTTCTTTCCACCTAAGTGTTAGTGCAAGTGCAAGTGATGCTAGAATGATAATAGACTCAAATGCCTTGAGTGTACTTGAGATTCAAAATCTAGAAAATCTAAGCTTAGGTCAAATATAGATGGTAATATGTAGAAGTAAGGAAGAATAGGGATTAATAACCTTGATTTTACTCAACTTATTTCATGTTTGAATAGGTATTTTTCATCTATTTTCCATCTAGTGGATAGAGGTCTAAAAGTCATGTATTTATAGTGTTCAATAGCTTATGAAGATAATAAAACATGTTTAGGCAAACCTTAGGAGGGTTTTTCCTTTGAAAATATATTCATTCAGGAAAGATAGGGTAAAGGACATTAACACCATTTTGGGGACACTAGTGCAATGTGGCTCTAGTTTCCTTAATGTGGTGATAAATGTCTAATTGCCATTCTACTAGGCATGAAGGGATAGGATTGGGAAAAGAGGGTCTCAAACTACATTTAAGCTGATTAGGGATGCATGTGATCTACACAAAGGCTAAAAAACTATGATAATAGGCTCTAGAATAGGTATAGGGCTAAGCTAGGAATAGGTAGTCTCAAGTAGCACTCATAACACTCAAATACCACTTTTAGGTGATTTCAAAAATGATTCATAAAATCTAAAAACCCTAAGCAAGATCAATTAAAAATCAAAATTCAATTAGCTTTCTTAAGTAAAAATTCCAAGGTGAATTAGGGAATTAAATTTATCCAAAAAAGAAATTTTTTAATAAACATGAGATCAAAGTCAAGGGAGATATAAAAAAATTTACTAATTCTTAAATTTCAAGAAAAGGTGATCACAACCTCGTAAATATCTTCTATGAGTTATCATGGCATATAAATATCTAAAATGAGTTGTCAAGCCTTCATGATTGCTTTGACCCAACCCAAGGTTAATCTAACTCAACTTATATTATTTTGGACTCAACAAAATTTAAAACTAAACCTAACCTCCCTAGGATTAGAGTTAGTTTTGAGACCTATAAATACAAGTTCCCTCACTTTACCCATAACAAGCTTTTGTGTGTAAGGTTATTCTGAGGAATGCCTTAAATAAAACATCAAAGTAATGTTATAATTCCAAATTGATATCAAAAATATTCACACAAATCCAATACAATCTAAGTAAATCCACATGTGTCCTTATAGAAATGTTACCAAGATGGAAAATGCATTAATCAAAGTCTCTAATGCCATAATCCAAGCAAGAACATCTTTTATGCCAACAAGTGAACACTAATTTTGATAAGAGATGTTATATTATTGTATATTTTTATCTCTTATTTTTATTTTTTTTCATTGTGTTAAGTTCCCCCTAGTATTTAGGCAAGAGTGGTTTAGTTTCATTACATTTTTATACTTGAATTTTCTTGAGACTCACTAACAAAATAGTAATGACATTTGTGTACTCTTAGGATTTCTAAAGCTACATAATGGCATACCCACTAGGACCATGCATCCTATATGAACCAGATGGATGATATGAAACCTTTAAAATTCATAAAAATATCACTTACATCTTAGATTTTTTATTTTTATGCTTAAAATTTTTATCATTTTATTTAGTCACTAATCGATGACTTTGCCTTGCTAATCGGTAACTTCGCCTATTATATCCTCTATTTGTGATATTTTGTTTTATAGAATTGGTGACTTGAAATTAGTACCTTCAATATAAATTATGGAATTTCTCTATGGTGAAATCAATGTCATTGACCTATGTTTAACCTCTAGAAATGGAAACATTGACAAATGCAAATAATGACATCAACCCTACATATCAGTAGCTTTGTTAGGTATATTTACTCATGATTTCAGTGAATTCATATCATTTTAAGTTGTAATAGATGAATTCACCTAGACTAATTGAAAAAATCACCCCTATATAATAATTACTTCTCCAAATACCTATTTCTATCTATTCTATTCCATAGAAAAATCAGTGACTTTGCTAAAATTAGTGACTTTGCTCTGCTACAGAATCAATGACTTCACTCTATGCAAACTAAAACTCGAGAGTGGAAAATGAAAAGTTGTTTGTTGGTTGGATTTTTTTCATAAAGATAAAATAAGTCCCTAACATTCTTGTAGGAACCTAAGTGGATAAGAAGAGGCTTGAACACTTCTAAATTTCCATACACGTTTTCATTTTAGTGTTTAAAATTGACCTAACACAACTTGTATTTTTACATTTCAATTTTACAAGAGAAAATAAGGAAAATGGGTCAAAACTTCATTCATATTGATTTGGTATTTTAAAATTAACATTCACTTTATCTTATATCTCTTAAGAGCTTTTTCTTTTTTTCCTTTGTGTTTTAGTTAGTTTCAAAGTTCTTAGATTAAATTATTTGTGGTAAAATGAATGTTGTGTTTATGCTCTCCCCCCATCCCCTTTAGGTAACTTGGGTTACCAAAATCACCTTATTTATTTTCTTGTATGTTTCTCCTAGAATATAAGAAACATCATGTATTCTCTCCCCAAGCTTAGATTTACTTGGGTGACCTAGAAACAACCTCTAAATTTCTTCCAATTTTAATTTGTTTATTTTTCTACATTGGATTGTGGGTAGGAGTTTATCACTTCCTCATAAGTTCTTTATGGGTACATTGACCTAGGGTTTCATCTCCCATCATCGTAACAACCCCACTTTATGGTGGGTATATAAATTGGACATGTGATACTAGGATTGAATAATGGCTGAGTGGTTATCTTACCAATCCTAACAAAAACTCATGTTAGTTCATGCTAAACATCAAACTTCACTAAGTAATACATATTTTAAGTCATTATGTAAATAACTATACCTTTGCATATAAATTTAGTGAGTTTGAATCCAATTGACATGATTCACCCTTATGCTAGCCACTCTTGGGACCTAGATCATTTTGAAACTTATAGATTTTAATCAAACCCACTTCACCATGAAATATCTTGCCAAATGTTGAGTTCTTTGCACTCTAAGTTCATGTCATGTTCCAATGCTTGAGAGATAGAAGGGGGATTTAAAACTCTACCTAAATGTGTTCTTTAATTTTTGGATTAACACTTAATTCCTTTTGAGCACTGGTATATCAATGAAAACTTTGGTAGAAGCTATGCACACCTTATCAATTTTAGGGATCAGAAGTGCACTTAGTGATTTTTCTATTTTCTTTTATTAGCATGTGTGTTGGGTCTAAAAATGTTTGTTTGTATTCCAAAATCAAAACAAGTCAAAACATTTAGGTTTTACACACCACTTTGAACTAAGAGGTGTTACACTACCCATTTCATTTCAAACATTTTCCTTGGATCTTATTCCAAACCCATCTTTGTGTGCCACTTGTTTAATGAATAATTATTATGTTTATGATTTTATTTCAAACATTTGCCTTGGATTTTGTCCAAAACTTTGCTTAACATTTGTTTAATGGAGCATTGTTACACTATCATTTTTATTTCAAACACTTGTCTTGTATTAAACCAAGTTCTAAAACCATTCATACATTTTATTTAAAAACATGTCGTTATGCTACCCATTTGAGCCTAGGCCATTATTTATTCAAAAATCCAAGTCTTTTAAAATTTCATTCAAAATCTATCTTTCGAAGTTTAGATCTAAAATAATTGGTTTACATTTGAGTCTTGTCTATAACTTGGGCTTGAGTGATTCACCTTCTTGTCTTTAGATTGTACAAATTGGATGGATTTTTAGTTTGATTTTTAAATACCTTTGCCTAGAGACCAAGTTTTCCATTTATTTGGAATCAAGATTTTTAAACTTGAGAGTTTTTTTTTAAATGCCTAGCCCAAGTTTGTTGTGTGTCAAGATCTATTTTGCATACCTTGATTGTGTCTATTTTCAAATTCCTATCCCAAGTTTGTTTGTGTCAAGATCTATTTCACATGCTTCGATCAATTTTATTTTCAAATGCCTAGCCCAATTTTTTTTATGTCAAGATCTATTTTGCATGCCTTAATCGATTTTGTATTAAAACGACTAGCCCATGTTTTTTTTCAATACTAATTTCACTTTGCTTAGACCAAGTTTGTTTCCATGTCCAAATTGACCATGTTAAAAACTAGACCTTTTCTAAACATTAAGTATTTCAACCAACTTATACCAACATTTCGAATTAGGGTTTATTTTTAAACCCATATTACAATCCAATCAAGATCATTTTTTACCACTTTTAAACCATGCCAATCAAACCAAATCCGACTTAGACCTAGACCAAATTCATTTCATAAACAAGATAAAATTTAGAACCATTTTTATAGACTAATAACACCCTCTTTGGGATAATTTATAGACCTAAGACATGTTGATTGTTATATGCCAAGACCTCCCTTATTTAGGCCAATTAAAGTAATAAGTTATCCCTTTCAATGATAATGGTACCCAATCCCCTACTTATGTCAGTAATCCTTCTTTGGCCTATATTAACAACCAAGTTTTGTAGCTCTTAAGGATTGCCATTCTAGGCCCTCCTCCTTTAGCCTACATTAGTAACCAAGCTCTGCAGTGCCCAAGGATTACCATTCCAAACCCTCCTCATATGACCTACATTAGCAATCAAGCTCCATAATGCCCAAAGAGTCCATTTTAAGACCTCCTCCTTTGGCATACATTAGAAAATAAGATCTAAAGTTCCCAAGGATTACCATTATATGTCTTCCCCCTTTTTTTCTAAAGATGGTAGCTCATTATCTCAATAAGGTTATGTAATGGCCACTAGACATATCACAGTTACCATCATAGACCCATAGCTAGTATTTCTTGAGTCCATATTAAAGGAGCCTATTTACAAAGATATTATTAAATTATAGTTCATTATTCATCCATTTCCAAACTTCCCCACTTTTAAAAATCCAATCTAGTATTCAAGCCACAATATAGCCAATCATTAGTTTTCATTTAAAGATTAAAATGTGCTAAAAACTAATATTTTGTAACCAAGTAAAACCCAAGGCCAAGTCAGCCAACCAATCCTTTATATTTTCATTAAAACACATTTATGATGAGTTAACTATGTTTAATCACCCTTTGACCCTTTCCTTTTCTTTGAGGAGCCTCACTTTGATAGGACAGTCTTTGTGGAGTTATTTTTTAACCATATACCTTTTGTTGAGGAGTCCCACTTTGACAAGCTAGTCTTTGTTAAGCCACCCCCTAATGATTATAACTACCTTTGGTAAAATAATTACTTTTACCATTTCCCTACTTTTAAGGAGCCTCACTTTGACAAGCCAATCTCTATGGAGTTACCTATTAACCATTTCCCTTTTGTTGAGAAGCCTCACTTTGACAAGCTAGTATTTGTGGAGTCCTTCTTAGTTGAACCTATTTTTCAAGATCCCATTATTCAACCATATGCTATTATTCATCCAATACTAAACATTCAACATAAAATCCTTACTATAATACCAAAATAAAAATTAGAATTATAGTTAGCTTTTATTTTTGAACTGATATCAGATTTAACATCATATGCAGAATCAACGTCAATCTCAACATCAAATTTGGAGTCCTTTGAGTC
Organism: Torreya grandis; assembly: GCA_037957365.1. Lineage (NCBI taxonomy): Eukaryota > Viridiplantae > Streptophyta > Pinopsida > Cupressales > Taxaceae > Torreya > Torreya grandis. Next base: position 221,394 of record JARHVA010010055.1, read on the forward strand.
AAAATCAGCTTTAGAATCAAAATACATTGGTGTATGTTATAACATTCATTACACACACATTGTAGATCAATTTTAATACATTTTTTATACTTCCATAATTTTTAAGGATGATTACTTCAGCATTAACAAAAATTCTCCTAGTATCTTCTACAAGGATTATGTTACATCTTAACATTCCATCTTCTATTAATGTCATTAACTGACCTAGCCATTATATTGATATTACACCTCTCACAAGTGTTGATTAGGACTGACAATCACACATTATTAAACTACATCCATGGTGATGTATCAGTTATAAAATATCAGGGGGACCAAGACCATATTCATGTAGAAAAAAATAATCTCCTATTGAAACCTTTTCAGAGGTGTTAGGGGGTAGTCAAAGTTCAAACTCATCATCTTATAGTGAAATATTGTGTGAGGCACTAGAAGATAATCAAAGTTAAAAGTCAACGGTCCTTAGTGAAACCTTATCAAAGTCATTATGGGATAATCAAGATAACGTTATTGGTGAAAAGCTCTTCAAGGTGCCAATAGCTAAGCAAAATAGTTATTCACTACTTGATGAAGATATTATCAAAAATAACATTAGTATATATTGCATTCTAAAACATAATCATATGGCATCATTTATCAGGCCAAAAAATATATATATGGTGGTCCTATTGAGAGCATATTTAGAAGTCTTTGGCCATGCCACAACTAAAAATATGTCAAATCTGGAATCAACAACATTGTCTGTGACTAAAACTCCCTATATTCATTTGTTACCTAACCATTATACATTCCATTATAATCCATCTCTCCATTCCATACCTATGTTACATTACTAAATTAGACCTTTTATCCATTTTTTATCTTTATTCTCCATCCTTGGCCGCACTTTCTTTTATAGAGGTTATGAAGACATCTTGTCTCAAAGTTTGGAGGAAATATAATCAATAACCAATGAAGATCACAATAGCAATATTGGATTCCAAATTAGTAGTAGGTTATTAATATAGTAGCTATTCAGAAGGGGTGTGGGATAGTAATTTAAATAATTAACCATTCTGGTTGTATCATATGTCGATCAGGATGAGCATCTCCAAATCAGTAGGAATAATAGAATAATTTTAACTTGCCATTATGTTATTTTCCTTGCCTTGTCATTTACCTTGCCTTTCTATTTACCCTACCTTTCCTTTCCATTTTACCTTGCCTTGCCATTATTCTATTTGCCTTTCCATTTGCCCTGCCTTGCCATTTACCTTGCCTTGCTCTTGTCATTGTTTCATTAGAAATTATTTCATACCTCTTCATTTCCCTTTCCATTTCCCTTGCCTTTCATACCTTTCCATACATTTTGAACTACATTGACTTGAGGTCCTATGTGACTATGTAGGCAATGCTTAACTTACATTGAGGTCATCTTAGCCATCACTTTTCTCATGATCTCACTATTTTAAAAGTTAGACCATTTTGTATCTCATAATCCTCCATTGAGATGAGATACCAAAAAAACCCAAAACTTTGGAAACATTTCACTACTATAAGGCAGAACTACACTAACTTGAGGTCCTTCAAAACTATGTAGGCAACATTCAATTTACATTGAGGTCAACTCAATCACCCCTTTTCCCACACTCATCAATTTATGATTAATTTAAGTAACATTATCATTATTTTGAGATAAACCTGATCCAACTCTCTTTCCATTTTGCAAGTCACTTTTATGTGCATTATGCATTTGAAATTGATGCACTATTATACACTTGGTTTGTCCTATGCTCTCATCATTTTACGAGCAATATCTGGTTAATATCTAATGATTTAAGATACTAAAAAAATTCAAAATACATTTAAAACGTTTCAAAAACCTAAACATTTGAAAATGGCTTACAATCTCTGTGAGAGATATAAAACCCAAAAATCCAAAAACATTTGTCATATCTTGAATTTAGTCACCAATCCTCGATCCACCCTATTGAGGCAAATCCATTATTAGTTCCAATTCATTCCACTACCATTGGGGATGTGATATTCCATTTGAGTTTATCCTTTCTTAGTGGCACCATTTAATTTTCACTTTTATGCTAAGTATATTTGGAGGTATCACCTTCCCTTTGCATGTATCCTTGTTTAGGGGCACCTTCCAATCCACACTTTAGGCCAAGCACATAGTTTTCACCCTGTTGGGAAAAACTAAAGTGTGTAGCTTATACTAGGATATATTATCCCACATTTTGTCCCCTTTCATATAGCCTCTTCGGGGGCATCATCATTTTATCATTCCATAGAGCCTTCACATGTATATACTGACTTGGTTAATGACATGATGTTTTTGTTGTTTTTAATTTCAAGCTTTGTGTGTGTTTGTTTTCTTAGTAATTTGTTTTTTTATTTGCCTATTTATTTAATTTAATTTATTTTTGTGCCTTGTCTCAGTGTATATACATTTATTAGGTCATTCTTTGTGCATTGTGCTTGATTCCATCCACATTCATACGTGAACATTGTTATCATGGTTTTTATCATTAGTGCATTATTTTTAATTGTCTATTAGATCAGGAGTTAGTCTTTATGCACATTAAGGTCATTTCATCTTGGTTTTTTATATCATGGTACATAAAATCATGTTCTAAAATAAAAAATAGGTTGATGGAGCTATCAATCAATGAAGTGGGTAGTACTTCTTTGAGGCAAATCCCAAACATCACCCAAATATAGAGTAAATAAATAATAAATGAATAGTGATCCCTAATAGTTAGGACATACATCTTCATTCTAATAGGTATCCCAAGTTCATATCTATCCTCTGTACTAGTTCACCATCAATATTTTATTATGAGTTTATTACATGATCTTTCTTGGACCCATTATGGTACATCGGTAGTTATCCCTTGCTCCTTGATCAAATCAACTCATTAACCATTTTGGTTGTATCAATGTTAATAAGGATGAACATATCCACATTAGCAAGTATAAGTGAATCATTTAATTCTTATTCTTATATTCTATTCCTCATTCCATTTTCTCCTACTTTTAGGTGAACTACATTAGCTTGAGGTCTATTTGGACTATGTAGGCAATGCTTGGATACATGATGTATATCAGGTTAACTCAGCCATTTTTATTATTCGAATCATCTCTTTCATCACTTTATGCATCCTAGTGTGCTTGTTCATTTGTGGCTTCTTTAGTATTTAAAAATTCATTGGACCATCATACCTATATTTGTGCATACTCATCTTTAATTTTTATAATAGGTTATATCCTTGAGTTATGTTTGTCAATCTTCCCTACTGGGGAAAAATCAACTAGTTTATCACATTCAAATATTCCCTATTGGCGCATAATCATTATTCAATCCAGGTCATTAAATGATTATAACTACCTTTTGGCAAATCATTATTTTGACCCATTCACCCTGCCGGGACACATACCTATGCCACTGATTATAATTATCTTTGAGAAAATTAGTGTCTCAAGCTCTATTACTAATTATAACCACCTTTAGGCATATTATTATTTTAATCAACATGTGTAAGCATTAGCTCAATTAGATTAATCTCATCCATGTGTTAAATTCATTCTTCTTTTTACTTCTTTTCAAGGGACCATCCATCAATCATATGTGTTGGCCACTCCCTCAAGGGGGCATCATAAGCTTCCCAAACTTTATTTGGTTCATCATTCCTCAATCATTATCTTTTTTTTATTCTTAACATATTTTCATTATTTAAAAATATATTATTTTGCATGTGTCTTGCAATGCCTTCTCAAATAGGGGAAATTATAAACACTCATTTTTTCCACTTTCATGTCTAAATTGGGTATCAGATCAATTTCTAATAAATGATACAATTTAAGCCTAGAAATCACCTAGAACACCCAAATCCATCCATGTAAGGCATGTAATTATCTAGAAACATGTTGAGGCGTACTTATTCAGGGTATTACCCTATATTCATCCCTAACCTAACTTGGATTTAACCCTAGTTAAATTATGACCTAGCAAAATGACATTCTTGGCCTGTTAATCTATTAATGCAAAACATTCAAAATAATTCATAAAATTCAAAAAACCCTAAGAAATATTAATTAAAAATCAAAATTCAATTAACTTGTTTAAGTAAAATTCCAAGTTGAATTAGGGAATTACATTTATCTAAAAAAGGATTTTTTTTAATAAACATGAAGTCAAAGTCAAGGGAGCTAATAAAATGTTTTATTAATTTCTAAAATTCAAGAAAATATGAGTCACAACCTCATAAATATCTTCTATGAGTTCTCATGGCTCATAAATATCTAAAATGAGTTGTCAAACCTTCACAATTGCTTTGACCGAACCTAGGGTTAACCTAACTCAACCTAGGTTATTTTAGACTCAACCAAAGCTAGAACTAAACCTAACCTCCCTAGGGTTAGAGTAGTTTTAAGACCTATAAATATAAGTGCCCTCACTCTACCCAAACAAGCTTTTGTGTGTAAAATTATTCTACAGAAATGCCTTCAAGAAGCCATCAAAGTAATGTTATAATGTCAAATTGATATCAAAAAGCTTCACACCAAGCCAAGTCAAGATAATCAAATCCACATGTAGCCTTTGAGGAATGCTACCAAGATGGAGAATACATTGATGAAAGTATCTAATGCCATAAGCTGAGCAAAAACATCTTCTATGACAATAAGGGAACACTAATTTGGATAAAGGAGGTAAATTCGTTATATGTTTTTATTTCTTATTTGTATATTTGTTCATTGTGTTATGCTCCCCCTAGTACTTAGGCAAGAGTGGTTTAGTTTCATTGCATTTTTATACTTGAATTTTATTGAGATTTAATAACAAAGAACTAGTGAAATTTGTGTTTTCTTTGTATTCCTAATGTTACAGCTACCATACCTTATAAAATCATAGATGTGAATATGTTTGGTCTCAAGTGTCTAACTAGTGAGGATGTCTCATTGCTTGTCAATGGGCAGTCCCTCAAACTCTTGCTTCTAGGCATGAATTTTCATGGAAAAGTATTTTAAATACTTTCTCTTTGATTTCCTAATTTATTTTCCTATTTAGGTTGTTTTTCTTGCTTTACATAATTGGTCAAACCTCATTGTTTATCTTTTATTAGTTTGGTCCAACTTGTTTTTACCCTATGGGTACCTTGTTGGTCAATGAATGAGGAAGAATTGTTTATGCATAGGTATCACAAATGAAATTTTAGTAAATAATTACTTTGAGTAGTTTGTGACTTGAGATTTTATTTTAAAGTCAATTTTGAAAGCTTGGGTTGTCTAGTGTGTTCTGAATCTATTCAGATTTGGATGAGTTTGCATAAATTATCTAGCCTATGAAGATATTTTCTTGAAATCACGCATAATAAATCATATTTTAATGGTTTTTAAGTTTACTTGGATGAAACTATTGTGGTTAATATTTACATTGAAAAAATTATAATTTTACCTTTCATTTTCCACAGTGGTCCCCAACCCAAAGTTGAGATGTTAAAAATAAATAAGGAAAAAGAAAAGAAGAATTAATTTGTAGATAAACTCAACTTCTAGGTGATTCAAACAACCTCTATTGAGGATATAAATATTGGGATGGTAGTATAAAAAGTCCTTGAGTGGGATTAGATACAACTTTGTTAGGGTTTTAGATGATTGGCTAGTAGTAGAACAATGTCCAAGAAGGCATTATCAAGGTAGAGTTCACTAACCTGATGGTTGAAGCCATAGTATCTAGTTCTTCCAAGTTCCACAAATAAATAATGAACTCAGTTTCACACACTAGTTTAATGATAATATCATATTTGGTATCTTATCCATAATCTTCTTTTCCTCTCTTAGATCTATTCATTTTCCATTCATTATCTAGGCCATATATTCTAGGTTCATAGACACATTTCTTTAGTTTCAAAATACTCGAGTATTTTTTAGTAGAGTCACCATTTTTTGTTGCTTACACAACATGCCCTATTTATTTTAGAATAATGGAACCTACCTTTTGCTTTTTATTTCACTCTTTCTTGCACTCATAGCTAGTTGGTCTAAATTTTATTCAGTAGTTCTAGTGGTTTATCTCAATTTGCATGACAAAATGTCTCCTAAAACCTACTATGTTTAAAACACCACATCCATAT
>JARHVA010010056.1:0-7500 GCA_037957365.1 Torreya grandis
CTCAGATACCTCCTAGTTCTAGTAATAATATCACAATTAAGGGTGTGAAAAAACTAATCTAAAAGGACAAAAATTTTACTGAGTCTTTTGAGTTTTCTATATCAAAATTATCCTAAACTGCTTGAACATGTCTAACTAACTGTGTGTAATAGTTTATTGCAATACACATTGGTTCTAAAATCACTTGTCCACTTAGGAACTAGCTTCAGAGGTGATTCATAATCCATAAAATCTTTAATTTCTAACCTATTTTCCCTTTATTTTGAGTTTATTCTCGATGTCTATCCACTCTAGATTAGTAACTATCTAGCCATCAACTCATCTAGATTTGACTTTTTTTAGAGACCATTCACCCATTCATAATACTTGTTAACAAGATCTATGACCTACCTATTATTATATCACCTAGTTTTTAAAACCACATACTTTTAACTCATTCCCTAGAGTGGAGTTCACATCCATTGAGATCTTGAAATGTTAGAGGCTACCTCATTAAAAATTGGTGTGTATATAAACTGCATCAACACATTAAATGTGATATTGGGACCAACAAATATCAAATACATTCCAAATAATGTTTTAGTCATTGCATCATAAATTACTCTTGGGCAGGCCATAGATACACATGATGGAGGCTATTCCATCTACATTACATTGATATGCCAAATTCATACATTATGGGGAATCATGGAAAATATTTGATGATGATGAGACCTTTTAATTTTTCTAAATGATACATTTTAACATAGAAGGGGTTCCTAAAATCATACCACCAAAGTAATATATTTGAATCAAAAGCATACCAACTTATAAGATGGGTGAATCATGTAAAATAACTCATTTACCTAAATAATATTATAAGGCACTAGCCATCGAGGTGTACATGGATGCACACTTGAAATAATAACCATTATCAAAGGAGGCAATGATACCAAAATAGTAGTAAAATCCAACATTTAAGCTTCTTATAATAGTTAATATAGAATAACAATTTTGTAATGTTTTAGATTAGTATGATAATGGTGATGAATTTCCTCATACTATGAATGATGAATAATTGTAAAAACTAAATTTTGATACACTTGAGAATATTTCACATAACTTTTTCACATATTTAGGTCCTAGTATATACAAGTTAAATTTATCACTAGAGGATACAAAATCACATTTATATAAGGGAAAAGAAAATAAATGATGAACATACAAATTCCTATTATTTAATCCATCCCTCTTGGATACAAACATGAAGTCAACCTTACAAGGGACACATATAAGTATATCATATAAATAATGTGGAGTTCTCAAATAAGTCTCCACAACATATTTTATAGATCATAGTAAAATAATATGCTCCAAACACCATATTATTCATGTTACTTTAAGATAAGATGATATATTTACCTCTTAACATACACATATTTAGAAACAAACTTATTCCTAAGTAGGGGTCATTGTATTATAACTATCATTAGCTCACTTGCCATAATATAAACCAATGTGAGGCATTGAAAAATTAAATATATAAATAAAAGAATGAAGGACAGTAAATGTCATACCTAAAAAATGAAAAAGACCTCTAATTTATGATATTTCAAAAGGAAAAGTGCAATGGGGCATACTTATAAACTTCTAAACCTATGACATCTAATTATTACTATAAATATTGATGGGGTCTATTGTCAACACCTCAAATTTCATAGAAACAATTGGGATATTAGTTATAACACCAAAAATTTATGATATTTGGGACATAATATCAATGATTTAATTTAATTAACACTATTACCACACTCTTTGGGTCATATATTATTACATATGTCATGTGGATCAAGTGTTGTTTATACCTCACTTTCACCTATCATCTTGGTTGGTATTGGTTGTTTGAGATGAAAGAAATGATGAATACTAAATATATGTTCCCCACTTTATATTTTAAAGATAAAAAAAATTATGTACCACATAATGGACATAATGATAGGCCCATAGCAATAATTGTTGGCACCAAATTACCATAAAACATTGAATCTTTGGCAATGAAAAATGATAAACAATTGAAGTAATAAAAATGGACATAAAGACCACTGGATAGTCTTTTATATTATAAATGTGAGGAATAATATCCTTTCATTTTATTTAAAATTTGAAATTGAAAACAATTTATGTGTGTGTGTGTGTGTGTGTGTGTGTGTGTGTGTGTGTGTGTGTGTGTGTCTGTGTGTGTGTGTGTGTGTGTGTGTGTGTGTGTGTGTGTGTGTGTGTGTGTGTGTGTGTGTGTGTGTGTGTCTATATATATATATATGTATGTATTTATATATATATATATATATATATGTGTGTGTGTGTGTGTGTATATATGTATATATATGTATGTATATATATATATATATATATATATATATACATATATATATATATATATATATATATTTAAAAAAGATCAAATATTAACAAAAACATAAAAACATTCAAATAAATTTAGAAATTCAAAAATATTTGGCATTCCCATGTTTTGTTATCTCCTTGGAGCCTATGTTATTTTATTTATGTTAGTAGATATCATGTAATTTTTTCTTTATACACATATTTTTTATGTATATTTGAGTATGATACAAGTATACCCAAACATGTGATATATATAATCTCCAGTTTATTTCATGATGGAGATACACACTTGGGGAAAAACACTATAAAATACACTAGTCTTGTCTATATTTGAAAAAGAAATTTTCAAATTTATGACACATACTCTAGTTGGGAGATATTATAGGTACATATTCCTTTCTATTTCACCAAAAAATTCAAAAATTTCTAATTATACTATTCACGAGGATGGACCAATTACACCAGGATGTATTGTTATCAAGTCTTTTTTGTGTAGTAGCTGATTTAAAATTTTATAGGTTGAAGTGATTAAATAATTCAAACTCAATATATTTATAGGTTTGAGTGATTAAATCATCAAATCTCACCATATTTATAGGATTATTTGATTAAATCACTAACCCTCAACATATTTCATATCAACACATGAGTTGTGCGATTGAGATATAATGATCTCAATGGTCATGTCATAAGTTATCCTTGCATTGGATTGGGGAATTTTCCAATCTCCATCTTCAATTATCTAAATTTCAATTTTTAATCCTTCCACCTACAATGCTTCATAATTAAGAATATTTACTAAGTTAAAGCATCAATAAGCAACATTCTCGCATCGACACACACGTGTACTCATTCCTTTCCCTCTTTATTTAAAGCATTTTAATTATCTAATACATCAAATTTTATGTACTAATTTATATTGTAAAATATTCTTTTTTATATTTTAAATACTAGTAAAACACTCAAAGTGGGCTCAAGCGAAGGCAAGTTGTGTTATAAACACCTAGGTGCATATTTTATTCATTTAAACTAGTAATTTCATACTTATGAATTATTAGATTAAAGGGTGGAAATTTAGTTATTAGAACTAAATATATATATCATGTTATTTTTGTGCACTTGAAAAATATCAATTAGGGATATACCCTTTAGTTATAGATCTCCTTATTGCCGAAAGGATCACATTCACCATTTCACTGTGCCTAAATGATTCTCTTAGTTGGATCCATATAAATTTGATGACCAAGGTATCCTAAAATACATATAAAGCTTAAAACATGATAAACATCCTTCACTATAAGTTTTAGATTAATACAAATTTTTATCCTTATGGACATTATCGACCATATAGGGACACTACAATTGATGGTGGTGTCTAGATCCTTATCTATGGTCTAGTTTCCAAAAGTCTTCTAAATTGAAAATGTTTAAAAACCTATGGGTCACCCCATTTGTCTTATTAAACTCTACTGTGAGTATTTTCAAAATGTGTGGTATAAATACAACTACAAGACTTCTCATTTAGGATCTAGAAAATACCAAGAAATACCTACCAAAGCTCATTCAATCAATCACTAAACTAAATTATTATGAATTATACATCCCTATTTATTTATCAATCATAGGATTATTCATAAAAAAGTTTTTAATCATTCAAAAATAATCCCATAAGTGGTATTTGTCAAATTACAACCTAGATCAATGCATACATCTCCTTATAGTATATTACACCTTTGTGTACACATATTTTGACACATAGGGGATAAAAACATAAGTTTTAGGCCCTCTTTATAGTATTGGATATAAAGGGAGTGATTAGTGACAAATGGGTATTGAGGTTAGTTCAACATCATCATCCCACTAACCCAATTTTAGCAAAATGCATTTTAAGGTTGAAGAAGGGTGAGGAGCTAGGCTTTTGACCAATTAGTGAAGAATGACAACTTTAACCCTAAATATAAATGTATAAAAAAAGGATAAAAAATACCTAGATTGATGAAGTTGGTTTCATCGAGATCTATTCATTATTAATTACATGGACACAAGCATCATAATTAGACACTAGCATCGATCGTTGTGTCTAAATATGATGGTAGTGTTTGTAACTATAGAAGTACAATTTATAGAATATGACAAATAATACAAAATACTGATATTACATAATTTCTACCTATTTATATTCTATATTTACTTGTTCATAGTAAACCCAACTAAGTATAATTTCTTTTTGGTATTTCACTAAATTAAACATTTTTCAAATTTGGTACTTTCTATATTTAGCATATCTTAGTATTATAACTTAGAATATTTATTTATCTAAGTTTGAAATTAATTATCTTTTTATAGATTAGTTTATCACCCTTGTAATTGAACTATTTATATATTATTAACCCTATCAAACATATACCAATCTAGGGTTAAACATTTTGTGAACCTGACCTTTAGTCTCCAAATCCTAGGTTTAGTTAGGGTTTCTTGATTTACTATTTTTATTATCTATATTTTTTTATTTCAAAAATATTCAAAACTAAAAAAATAATATGGATATATCTACTATTTATTTCATGTCATAATATCTGATGGTATTACTTTAATTTTATTTCACATACATTTATAAATCAATCAAAAATATAAACAAATGGAGCAACCAAATGGGATAATATAAATAAAGTGTTTTAAACCAGATCAAATTTTACTCTCTCTTTATAATTTTTTTTTAATAACATAGATCATGTATATATATGCCAACATGTGTGATCCCAACCTTTATTCCTCATAAAGTCTATTCTAGTGAAAGCTATCATACCACTCCCATTATTAACCCATGACTTATATTAAATTCTATAATCAACATTGTCACTACATGAAAAGGTAAGGTACCCAAATTGTCCCACAACATTTTAATATAAAATAGGTCTGCCCCAATCTAGAAAATGGTAATAAAAATTAAATGATATGATATTATCAACCAATTGAACAACAAGCACGATAAAATTTCAATCCTCAGTATTTTAAAACAATCTACTATCTATAAGGATATATTATTTGAAGCTCTACGTGAAGCACAAGTATTGAGTGATATAAAACCAATTTAATATACGGATATTATGCAAGATCTCAAAAACAATGCCAATCTCATTAAATTTGAGCCAAAATATTTACCATGAAAAGATGTTATTAATGAAGAGTTTACTTTATTCATACAAGTTAATATCCATAACAAATGAATAAAAAGAGTGATAGTCAACAATGGATATGGTCTCAATATTTTTAGCATAAAATTATTAACAACGGGAACTAGTAATAACCTTCTAAAAAATTAGAGGTGCATATCAAAGGATTTGATATCTCCTGTAGCTCGAAAATTTGTGAAATCACATCAAATGTGACATTGGGAACAAAAAAAATATCAACTACATTACAAGTAATGTCTCAATCATTGAATTATAACTTACTCTTGGGTAGGCCTTAGATACACATGATGGAGTCTATCCCATATACATTACATTGATATGTCAAATTCATACATGATGGGGCACTATAGAGAATGCTTGCTGATGGTGAGCCATTCACTTTTTTATAAATGATACATTTTGACATGGAATGGGTTCCTAAACTCATACCACCAATGAAATATATCCCACTCAATATAATAACTCAATTACCTCAAGATGCTTATAAGACACTAGCAACTAAGGTGCACATAGATGCACACTTAGAACAAGAACCTTTATCAAAGGAGATAATGATACCAAAACAATAAGAAAATTCAACATTTTAGCTTCCTTTATTAGTTAATACTAAAAAAATAGATGAAAAAGTTTCATATTACTATGACATTGATGATGAACTTACTCATTCCAATATTGATGAATAATTACAAAACTAATTTTTGATCCACTTGAGCATCTTTCACATAACCTATTAAATATATATGTCTTATTGCATACAAGTTAAATTTATCACTGTGGTATACAAAATTGCATTTAGATAAGGTAAATGTAAAATAAGTAGATGAACATATAAATTCTTGTTATTCAACCCATCCCTTTTGGCTATAAACATTAAGTCAACCTTAAAAGGGACAAATGCAGATACATTATATAAATAATGTGGAGTTCTCAAATAAGTATCCACAATAGATTTTATAGATGAAAGTAAGACAAAATGGTCCAAATACCATAATTTACATGTTACTTGAGAATAAGATTATAATTTTACCTCCTAACATATACATATAAGGAAATAGACTCATTCCTAAACAAGGGTCATTATATCATAACTATTATATGATCATTGGACATAATACAAATCAATGTGAGGCATTAAAAAATCAAATTCATAATACAATAATGAAGGATGTATAATGATCATACATTAATAATGAAAAAGAAACTTGATTTTTGATAGTGAAAAAGGAAATATTTCAATGGGGCATACTTATAAACACCCATGCATCAAAAATCTAATTGTTACCACAAATATTGATGGGGTATGTTGTCAACACCTCTAAGATGATATAAAATATTAGGAAACAATTTTTATCACAAAATTTTCCCAAAATTTTGGACATAATATATTAAATATATAAGAGTTAAACTATTCTCCACTTTTAACTCCATCTCTAGAGCACATCTTACTACCCATAACATGTGGACCAAAGGTTGTTTATACCATCATTTGGGTATTAAAACCATAACAAAACTTAACCTCTCATCTTGGATGGTATTGGTTGTCCAAGATGAATATTGGAAATATGTGCCTCACTTTCTAATTCAAAGATAAATTAATTTTTATCCCACATGAATACATTGATAGGACCATAACAACAACTCTTGACACCAAATTACTAGAAAACATTGAAACTTTGACAATGAAAAAGTATAAACAATGGTGGTAATAAAAAGGACAATAGGGATTTAAAAATATTCATTTTTATTTTATGAATGGGAGGAGTTATCTCATTTAATTCTAGTTAAAAAATTGAAAGTCCAAAAAGTAAAAAAAATTAAATATTCCATATTTTTAGAAAAATTGAATATTCACAAAAACACAAAAACATTCAAATAAATTTAAAAATACAAAAATATTCAGCATTCCCATGCTTTATAGCTCATT
>JARHVA010010056.1:12500-75000 GCA_037957365.1 Torreya grandis
TTACTTACATATGTATATTAGGATTTGGTCATCTAAGACACTCATTCATGTAAATTATAAGGTCCCTTATAGGCCAAAAGTGACACAAAAACACCATATCCACTTATGATCAAGGTATATACAAATAATAGGCTTACAACACTAATGAAACCCATACATAGTGAATTCCATTCAATGATGTCAAGTAGTTGAAACCAACTATTATAGTAATATTTTAGGAATTAACCATCACATCATGTTAACAACACTTGGATTTCATTATGAATAACTTCAATATCATAAAATACATATAAATATTACATTGATCTATTCTATGATATGGATATATACTGCATCACAAAAATCATTCATACCATGTTGGTAATTATGCACATTGGGTCACTCCCTCTAATAATTTTATGGTGGGTATCATGGATTTATAATTGTGCCTGATTGTTTCTAACCTAGCTTAATCTATGAAGGTAATGAAGGGCATATGCATTAATACAGTGTATTGAGGAGGGGATAATTAGAGCTTGGGTAAGGATGGGTGGGCCATAAAGGCTAAACTAGGATCCTACCATAATATGATTATGCCTTGGTCCCCAATAAAATATATCCAAGGATAGTTTAGGAATGGGGGACACACCATAAATATATTAGGGTCACCATTCTAAAGGCCCTACCCTGATCTCAAAATTTTCATACCTAATATAAGGTAATGTAAGATTTCCCTACCTAATTAATCTATGTTAAGGAGTATGAAAAGGTAAGCTTACCTTTTTGATACCTATATTTTATTCATCTAATATCCTTTCTCAAACCTAATCACTCCATCCAATACCTTTATTGTTGTTTTAGTGGCTTTATAATTTTTCCTAATCATCCCTAGCCACTCTTATCTCTATATAGGTTAGGATGACCCCTCCCCTTCCAAGAAATGTCTCTATCAATGCCTACTAATTTTAAGCATGTGTTTCAATTCACATTCAATAGGAAGGAATGGAATGAATCAATCATGAACATATTAGGTAGATAAGGTCACCCATATAATATATATTACCAATTATATATAGATACATCACAGTAATTTTTCACTATCACTCATAATCATTAATCACTCCTTTATCAACCCTCATTGTCCTGAATCTCTCCCTTCTCAACCTTCATCATCCATAGTCACTCACTCATCATTATCCATCATTTATAATAACTTTCTCATCATCATTATCATCATTAATCACTCCCTTATTCAACCTCATTATCCCCCATCATCCCTAATCACCCTTTCCACATGCCTCCTTATCCCTATATGGAAATAAAGATTAGGTACATGTATTTAAGATCAATATTGGCTTTGGTATTTTATTAAGTAGGGAATAGTCAATTAGGTATGGAAATAAGGATAGGTAGGTAGGGTATTCTCAAGTTCAAGTAGGTACATAGGGTATACTTAAGTAGGTAACATACAAATGATAGGTAGGTAGGGAATACTTAAGTATAACAAAGAAGGTAGGACATAGTCAAGATTAAGATATGTCTTAGGTATTTAGGTGAGCCTTTATTAAGATAAAAATATGGTTGATATATTTAATAAGGTAGGGCATACTCAAGTAGGTAAACTAGGTAGGAAATCACATTGGTATAAATATATTACATACATAACATAATTCAAAACTCCATTTCTCATTATATCTTTTGGGAAGTAAGATTCCTTAGCCAACAATAGAGGCTAAGTAGGTAGGTAATAGAAATGTAGGTAGGGAAATAATATATGCAAGTAATAGGTTAGGAAGTAAACTTACCTTGATATCTGAGAATGTAGGTATGACAAAAACAAAGTTATATACTGAGAATGAAGTTTCCCTTACCTTATTAGGTAGGACATAACTAAGTAGGTAGGGTAATTTTTTTTTTATCTGTTATAAATTAATCTTCCTTAGATAGCCATGCCTTAATACAAAATTAAAACAAAGATAGATATTAGGAAGGTAAACTTACCTTAACAATTGTGCCTTATTCCCTTGTTATCAATCGAGAAATAAATATATTACCTTGATATGAAATTATGTGAAGAAAATATAGATATCAAGAATGTAAGCTTCCCTTGCCTTACTCCTTACCATAGATGAAGTACGTAGGAAAAAATTCCATTGCCTTAACATGTAGGGAAATTTTAAGATTGGTATAGGGCCTTCATAATGGCTCTACCATATATTTATGGTAGAGCCCCATTAATATTATATCATTTGATATACTATATTGGGGACCAAGGAATACTTAGATTATGTCAAGGCCCTATTTTGGTCTTTAAGTACCACTAGGACATGCCCAAGATCTAAGTGGCCCCTCCTTAGTACACTAGATTAAGGAATATGCCATTCATTACTTTTATATAACAAGTTGGGTATATATTAGGTTGGGTATTGATATATTTGGATTGGGAAACACATTCTACCAAATATCATATTAAAACATAATCTACTAGATTGGTGATAGCCTATCTATATATCTATCTATCTATCTATCTATCTATAAATCTAGTCTATTATGGATATATAATAAATTTTGGGGTTGGGTTTTGAATTCTCAATTAGTCTCTAATCACCCATATCTATATAGATATAAATTTGTACTCTCAACTATGGGATTATATTATTAGATGGATAAATCCCTCTCTCTCTCTCTCTCTCTCTCTATATATATATATATATATATATATATATATATATATATATATATATATATATATATATATATAATTAATAAAATTTCACTTGACCATTTGTTAGATTTCATACCTATTTATTCTAACTTGAGGATCTAGATACACACTCTCTACATAGTCTCAACATGGATCATCATATATATCTTTGAATCTCGCTAGATAATTAGAAAATATATTAATGTTCCTTATTTGAGTGAAAGAATATTTTATTTAGGCCTTATTTGAGTGTGTAAAATTTGGAATTGGAAAATAAGCCAATCAGGCACAAGTGGGAATCTATTTCACTGACCATAAAGTTATTAGGTATAATGATTAAATATTAGGAGAGACAAGGAGGGAGGGAGTAGATATGATGAGGTATGATGAGGGATTATGAGGGAGTGATTAGGGAGGATGAGGAATGGTGAGGGTTAATGAAGGAGTGATTAGGGAAGATGGGGGATGAGAAGGGAGTGCTTATAGATGATGAGGGATAATGAAGCAATGATTAGTGATGGTGAGGGTCAATAAGGGAGTAAGTATATAGGATGAGGTAGTGAATATATATGATGAGGGATGGTGAATTTTAATGAGAGAGTTATTAAGGATGATGAAGGATGAGAGAGAAGTGATTAGGGATGATGAGACAATTATTAGGGATGATGGGGAATAGTGAGGGTTAATGAAGGAGTGATTATGGACAATGAAGGAGTAATTAGATATGATGAGGGAGTGATTAGGGTTGATGAGAGACAAGGATGGAGTGATTAGGAATGAGGAAAAAGTTATTGTCGATGTGGAAGGGATGATGATCAAGTGAAATTTTAACACAAAATGGTTGTTTTATGTGTAAAAGTAATTGACATGAATTTTTTTATTTAAATCACACCAGTATGGATTGAATTCAAATTGAGTGGATTGTAAAATTAAATTTTGACAAACCTAGGACTCCTATAAATTCCATCAAATAATTTGGAATATACAAAAACCTAAAAATGACTAAATATTTAACAAATATAGACATTTATAAAAGTTATGTCCAAAATCCATAGGATAAATAATGAAACCCTAAAAATGCCTAAGTACTGACTATATTAGAATTTAAAAACTATCTCCCACATCATAGTGTGTATCTATGAGACCAAATTTATTAGATACATAGTGACACTGATTTATTATATTTATTAAAATAAATTTAAAGTATAAATAATATAAATGTAACAATAAAAATGTACACTTATACTAAAAATTTACTTTATTAAATCATTTACCCCTTCCAATAGATATTTTATGTTGTTTGGTATAATGTAAAGGTAACACATACATGATATAACACATATATGTTATTTTCAATAAATAAAACATATACATCTTATAATGTGTATTTAAAAGAATACATATTTAGGTTTGGTATTCCTGAGACTAATTTTAAATAATGCTAATGAGTTACAAATATTATACATACATGTCATGTTTTTAATACATATGTGTTATAACAAATGTCAATATAATTATCCCCTAATTCCATGCACTTAACCTCATAAGGAAGCATCTTTACCAATTTAAAACATTATGAGGAAATATGGTTGCATTGATACACATGTGTACTTCTTCCTTTCTCTCTTTCTTTTCAAACATTTCAATTATTTCAAATTTCAGATTATATGCACTAATTCACACTATAACATTTTCTTGGTTAGAGTTCATACACTAGAAAATAACTCAAAGTGGGCTCAAGAATCTTCTAGGCAAGGTGTGTTGTAGATACATAAAGGTATGCACTTATTTCCTTTAAACTAGTAATTTCATCCTTATGCATTACTATATTAAAAGGACAAAGGGAGGGAGATAGAGGTAAAAATGTACATACTAAAACCTCAATATTTATAGCATCTCAATCTTTTACATTTGATATATATATCAATCAAGGCTCGACCCTCTAGTTATAGACCTTTCTACTATTGAAAAGATTAGATTTTCCATCTCATTGTGGCTAAATTATTATATCTTAGTATGCTCCATATCTTTCTGACGACCCAAATATTCTACACTACACAAAAAGATTAAAAACTGATAAATATCCTTCATAGTTAATTTTAGATCATTATATGTTGTATATCCTTCTAGTCAATACTAAATGCAAAGGAATACTAAAGTCAATAGTAGTGTTTGGATCCTTATCCAATATCTAGTTGCTAAAATTTATCAAAATTGAAAATGTTTCAAAACCTATGGTTCAGCCTATTTATCTTATTGAACCCTGCTATGAGATTTTTTTAGAAGGTGTGGTATAAATACACGTATAAGTCTTCTCATTATATATCTAGAAAATACCAAAGGAGACCTACCGAAGCTCATTAAATCAATTGTACAAATGAGTTATTCCTCCCTATTTGGCCTTATTTATTTATTATTCATAGGAGCAATCACAAAAATGGTCTAAAGCATTCAAACATCAACCCATGATCTATATTTATATAGTTACAAACTCGATCACTACATGCATCTCCATATAGTATGTTGCACCCTTGTGTACACACATTTTCACACATTCCTACACATATGGAGAACTACATAAGTTTGAGTCCTTATTTGGAGTAAATGCTACATAGGTAGTGTCATGAACCTATTCATCCTTCATTGAATTCATATTGTTGATATAGTTATTTGTGAACTATTCGAGACATATTTTGGTTGATTTACTATGGTGTTATAGTTTTGTGATCTAATTTGATATATTTTATTATAATTGTTGAGATAATTATACATTACATTTTCATTATAGCATTAAATATTTATAATTAATGCATATTAATTTATTATTTAGTTAGATGTGTTATTTAAATGTTGTTATTGTATTTATTATATATAAATGTCTAGATACTATTGATGGTCTATTTATTGACTATAAGGATAAGTACTTGAGCTAGGTTGTGTTTGCACCTAAGTAAAATGGAAATGATAAGAAATAATGTGCATAAACATAATACTGAGTTCAATTATAAAATTTGAGCTTGATGGTATAATTTTTTTAAGTCATTATGTTTATATAATTCAAGTGTTTTGTGTTATTATTTTATGTTTTATTTAATTATGATTTTTGTTAGCTTAGATGTTTTTTTAAACATCACTTTACTTGATGTTATCGATTATGGGAATTGCCACTTTATTGTGTTGTAATTAGTTTAGCAACTATTTATTTATTATTGATGTCATTATTTTTTCATTTGGGTTTCTTATTTTTTTTGGACTTAATGACTTTCAACATCAACAAGGCATTCGGTCACATATAAATCTTTTGTATTTTCAGTAATTTTAATTATTGATTTCTTACCACCAAGTTTGTTTCAATTGATTCTAATAGACTTAATGTTTAAATATCAATCATGTTGCAGTTGTAAGAAATTGTGAACATGTTCTATCTTCTATATATTATATGCCTATGTTTTAAGGTTTAGGAATTGAAGGACCTTTGTCATTTTTTGTTAATTTGACATTGTTGTGATAACCAGGTTTGTCTTGGGTATGTGTTTATGTTATTTGAATGTTGTGACCCACCTTAGGGGCATTGATAATTATCTGATGTTGTTTATTTTATGCCATATAAATTTAGATTCATGGAATTGGTTCGAGTTACCATGAAATTGGGTTGAGATAGTTCTATGGGTATTTAGATTTTATTTAGTTAATTTGGACTTAGTCATTTGAAGAGCTCTATGCCTTCAGGAAAATCTTCCAAAATGTTTGGCATGGTGGCTAAGGGGAATGTAATTCAGCTCTTACATGAGGTTTTTTACGATCTTGAGTTATACATTAAACCATTAATCTTTTCATCCATGTGGGAGTTTAGTAAAATTAACTGGATTTTGTTTTGAAATATATTGTTCAAATAGTTTTGTTTGAGGAATGTGGATTTTACATATAACTTTAGGAGACTAGAATAGAAGAAAAACTTCTTATGTGATCGATTTCTATATCCCAATTAAGTAATGTTTTTAAAATTCTATGTTTACATTTTAAGTAGGTTTTAATGGAAAATTAGGTTATTATTTTATCCATAAACATTGGCATTTGATTTTGGCTTTATTATGGTTTCCATAGATGAAACTCTAACTAGGGTCAAGGTTTTTTATTTTTCGTATGATGTATGTTGACCATAACAACTTGGCCATGGATTTTTATAGATATATATATATATATATATATATATATATATATATAGTGTGTGTGTGTGTGTTTGTGTTTGTTATATATTTTAATTTCATTATGTACATGGATGTGTGGACATATATTTAGTTTGTATATTTTTTTTTGGTGGTTAGTGTTTAGTAATTCTATTAATTCATTTTGAAAAGGGATACGACTTTGTATAGTTTGACTCTGTGTTGATTTAAAATTTGTTTTAAGTGTTTGAAACCATGGCTAGGTTTATTATTTTAATAAGTTGTCGTGATACTAGCTACAACTTGATATCAATGGTATTGGGTTTATAATTTGGTTTTATATTTAAAAAAACCTAAATTATATTCATTCAAGTTTATAAAATAATAATGGTTATTTCAAACCATGACCATACATTAGGGGCACTAAAATTATGAGTCTCCATGGTGTTTGAATAGTTTTTAGGGTTTTGTGAAAAAATAATATTTTATAATTATTATGTGATTGCATTTTACATTTGACTTTTATTATATTATTATCTCATTATTTGGTTGACTTGAGTTGATGAAAATCCTATTGGAATTATTAGCATAATTTTGGTAATGATGATTGAATTTTTTTAAATTATTATTAAGTTGACTTATGTTTGGAAACATTGATCAATTGATTATTTTATTTGTTATTGTTACATTAAATAATTACAATTTGTATTAAAGCTTTTAATATTTTTAGTAAAGCGTAATTTGGTAAAAATGTGGCCTATAGCTTCATGCAAGTTTTAATTTATCAATTTTAGTTGGATGGAACTATTGTCTTCTTTTTACGAGTTCCATTTTAACTCATTAATATATATTAAATTAGTATTTGAAGATGACTATCAAATAAATTATGGCATAAGGATTTATGGGTTTTATTATATTTAGAAATAGAATATAATATGGATCATAAATCATGAACCTTAAAAAATGAGTTACAGTCATAATCAGGTACTAAGTTAATGGATCTTGGTGGGTTGGTTTGTGTGGTTCATTTTGTATCTATTGCTCATTTATTTGAATTTTGTCAAGATCAATTCATTTCATTGTCTTTTCTCCACTATTTATTTTCTTCCCTATTCATTATCCAAATAATGGTTGGGGAGGTCTAGGGATACTTATGTTTGGGATAATTAAGACTAGAGAGGTAGTTTTAGCTTCATTGGTTTGTGTGTGAAGATTTTTATTCACTTATTATCTCAAGTTATGATAGTTGGGTTGGCTGTAGATGAATTCAAATGCTATGTAATTAATTATAGTTGTAATTAATTTTATTTATGATAGTTTTACTTGATAAAAAAAATTTATGTTATCATGTAATTTTAATGTTAGCAACCCAAGTGCATCATGTTGAAGTAGATTTCTCAATTCTCCTTCAAACTTGGACTAACATTGGATTGGCGTAAAGGCTATGGGATACCTATAACTTAGACCAAACCTCTAAATTATGTGGCTAGCTCCTCTGATGTATTAAATTTGAATAATTTTCCTAAAATATATTTTTCTTTGGGAGTGAAAAGAGTTATAAAGATAACTGAAATTGAAAACCTATACTAATGATGGCGATGCACCTAAATGATTCATCCACTCAATCTTATTCTCCTAACAACACTAATGAACTAAAAATGGAATTAAATACTATATTTAAGGCTTTTTATGCAAATTTTTTTTACATGGAATTCATGGTGAGTGCATTTAACTTGGAGGTGATGGGTGAGAAGTCTAATTTGAGACACTTCCAACTAGGTTACACTTCAAATCTAATCACCAACTTTTGACACTTCTTATAACCTGCATAAGAAAAATAATCAACATATAGGTATAATAAGGACATGTAAATGGAAGATTAATAAAAATTATATACATATAAAAATAAATATACATACTATAAGTCAATAATAATGAAGCTACAATAGTCCATTTTATTAATCCAATAGGTTACAAAGTTCAATCTTGGTAGAATTTTTTTCTTGCCCAAGAATGTAATCTTTAAAATAAGGTCTAAAATCCTCAATATA
Organism: Torreya grandis; assembly: GCA_037957365.1. Classification (NCBI taxonomy): domain Eukaryota; kingdom Viridiplantae; phylum Streptophyta; class Pinopsida; order Cupressales; family Taxaceae; genus Torreya; species Torreya grandis. The sequence goes on from JARHVA010010056.1 coordinate 21,401, forward strand.
TATAAATATAAAGAGATAACAAGAGAAATTTCATATAGATGAGAATAAGAGATGATAAATCCTTAACTCAAGCATTACTTTCATTGTAAATGGTTACAAACAATCCTCAAGAAGTCTCTCCATGATTGATGTTCTTGCATGATCTTTGAATGAGCTATTTTGGCATTGGAATGAGGTCATTGAGGATGTAGTTTTATAACTCCACATTATTATAAATCATGGTAAACATTTAATTTATTAGATAATTATTTTTTGTTTCCACTTAAAGGTCAGTTACACATGGATTGACACTTAAGACTAGTTATGCATGGAATTTCCACTTAAAGACCATTTAACTAATTCATCAACAACTTAAGGATATATTATTAATGTTATTCAAACTTAATATCATTTATGTGGTGTTTATTTATTCTTATTAACTATTTTAATTTCCATTTAAACCATTTTTTAGATTCTCTTATTGACCAAGTAGATCTACTAGGCCAATTAGGCCTAGTAACCTAACTGCTAGTGTTTGACAGCCATAATGGCCTACATGAAACCTTATAAAACTATTAAAAAATTATTTTATACATTAATAAATTCCCCAAATCATAAAATAGACATCCTTTGATAATAAACACTTACACACTTGTCAAACTAGGTGACTAGGTCACCTTATCCTTTACTCCTATAGATTATTTGATTATAAGAGAGTTTCAAAGGCATTTAAAATCAATATTTTGGACATAAATTTATTTTAGGAGGTATAAAAATCATCATACCTCATTATCCAATGATTGAAGCTACCTTTTACCTCATTTTATACACCTTTTCCCCCAAAAAAACTATTTTATAATAGTTTAATACAATTATGTACAATAAAATGTCATATACATGAACCTATTTCAGTGTGTTAGATGATACAAATGGTAATAAAGTGATTTCAATTTTTTTGGATGCCTTTTCCTTCCATTCTTCTCAATTAGGTTTGTAGTAGGGTTTAGGGAGGGTTTAAGAGTGCTTAGGACTCTTAATGATCTTTCATAAAGTTTGGGCATTGACTTATTAAGATAATGCCAAAAAAAAATTAATATGATAGGCCCTCTACCTCTCCCAATGTTCTTAGCTTCCCATGCAAAATATATGTACCATGGTGAGCATGTGAAGTCGCCTCTTAGAGAATAAAATAAGCTTTTTTAGTATGTTTCATGTTTTAAGGCCTAAATGACTAGTTATAATGTTTCCTCTACAAATCATATCAGTCATACATCATTTAAGTAACCTAATCATGATGTTTATGAAGATTTTAAGCTCCCTTATGACATCAATTTACCTTCTAATAACCCCTCTTGATGACATTATCCCATGAAGTCAATAGATGAGCACATATGTATACAAGATTCTTCAAGATTTTAACCTCATTATGATTTGAAAAGATCTTATCCACTATATACAACATCAATAACCTCTATAATGTCCTTTAGAGAAATGGTATTGGCTTGAATGGGTTATTCACCCTCTATCTCTATGTAGACGACTTCTTCTTTGGACCTCCAAACCTAACTTCCTTTAGATATAGTCATTAAGACCTCTATATATGATTATTTCTAGGTTATTTTTAGAAATTAGGTTCTACTCTTCCTTTGATATCTCATTGTAAATGCAAACACCAAACATTTCCTTGATTATAGGCTCAAAATAGCATTTTGATGCCTATTCCATATAGTATGACTCTAACACATGCTAACCATAAGGGCATCATGATGAAAAGGAGAGTTAATAATTCCACCAACATCATTTCATGGCTCAAACACGTTATTATAATACATATTGAGGCATATTACTTCCATTGAGTGTCTATCAAGCTTCTGTAAGGGTTTTAGGGGTCTAAAACTCTTAGCGATGGTTCATAACATACATATCACTAATGGAATATGTCTTATCTTAGGTTTCAAGTAAATTTACCCCTTAATCAACCCTAACTAGCTCAATATCCCATGAAAAATATCAATCAAGATAAGTATGTAGTGAAGTGGTACTTTGACTAGTTATCTAGATTGTGCAAGAAAAACAAAGTTTAAGAGTGAAAAATGACAAGCTTTTTGCACTCTATTCACTCCAAGACCTCTTAAATATTTTAAATGAGTATCCAAATTACCCTAATGATCATAAATGTGATATAAAACACATGGATTAGTTTAAAATGGTGTTAGGATTTCCTAAAGTTTATGGCCTATTTACATATGATATCCCTCAAAGGCATATTTGCATGAAATTATAAATGCGATCCATCTAAAAAAAATATTAAGGCTAAGTATAAACTTATTATTCTTTAAAAACCTTCACATGAGGTTCAAATCCCCTGTATGATCCATTAGACATCCTAATAGGCCTCCTAGCTACATTGTTGATTGTCAATAGATTGAGGCATGACTGTGAAAAAATAGTTGATTCTTACACTACTGATGTGAACTTACCAAGACAATGTAAAATTAAAACCAATCATAAAAACAAACTTAATAAAGTCTCATATCTAGATCATGCTTTTAAAGGCATCAACACTCATTTTCCCCAAAAATAGTAGTGGGATGCCTATGTTTTCAATAGGTTTATGACTGAGTTTTTATATAGATTTTGCATTTGGCTCTAAGAGTTATAATAAAGATTTGATTAGGATATAAAATACTTATTTAAATTATTCATATCTTCCTCTAGTCACTCCACAGTCCTATGTAACCTATTAAAGCACCATCTCTTCTCAAAAGACTCCTAAACCTTACACCCTACAAACACTGACTATAGGTGAAGATTTAAAATTAAGCATTACCATGCAAAATTTAAAATTATAACCAATTTATGAGTGTTTATATCATTATTAATGAGATTTTAACTCATCATGTTGGTTTTAAAAAATCATTTTTTTCCCTATAGAACTCTGCACAATCAAGCTCTCATAATGCCTAAACATGTTAAGTGACTTAGAGCCTCATGTAGATAGTCAAGGATTTCCTAATGGTGATATATTCATTATCATTCCAATATATATCACTTACTCATGTGGAGATAACTTTATCTTGAAAATATTGACCTCATTTTTCATTCTAAGGCTAACTAAGTCTACCCATGAGTGAATTAGGCCTTCTTGCTTTGATACACTATATAGAGTTAGTATTCATTTGTAAAAATTATCTTTCCTTTAGTAAAGCTTCCTATATAGTCTCCTTGTCATGCTTTGGATATTTTAAACCTTCTCATAATGTCTAAAACCTTATGTCCTCATCAAACACACTATTGAATCCAACCTTCTCACTAGGTGGCTATAGGTGTTAGAGACCACCTTGAATGTACTCTCCATGATTTAGGATTTCATCTCCCACATACTTTAATTTTTTTATGATATTTAATGTTCACTAAATTTCCAATTGGGCTCAAAGGTATACCAAATAATCTTACCATTCTCCTTTAGGTTTGAAACTATGTTTTCCCCACAAACATGACTGTAGATGCTTTGAGAGTGTCTTGAATACACCTATTAACTTAGTCCTCATAACATTACCAACCTATTGTGACAATATTGACCTTGGATTGAGTATTAATTGGGCTCAAAGTTCCTTTTCAAACAATCCCTCTATTCTCTCTTTGCCATTAAGACCAACTTATTCCATAAGTCACTTGTATGTGTATTAGGATCATCAATTTAATTCCTAAGAATCTTTTAACATGGCCAAATGGCCTAATATCTCCCTCAATGGTCCTATCCTCCTCAATATTCCATGAACCTATTCACATATTATAGTTAGGTTCAAACATATTTCATATCTATATCAGCACTTTAGCTCAAAAAATGGATGATCTTCGCATAGGCTTTTAGGTTATATTAGGATGATTGACTGAAAGTTCATTAGATACCTCCTTGGAATATTTATTTTTGAATGAATTACCAAACAAGGATCAATAACATTTCAAAATCATCTATCTTTCACTTATGTAATTATGCCATGATCTAACCTTTATAATGACTATGTATCTTACCTTCATCACAAATGTAGGTGATTGAGTAGGGTTATTTTATGTAGATATATGTGGAATTAGACCTTGAGAAGGTCACAAAAATTATTGATGAACCTCTCATCCATTAATTATAACTTGAGGAGATATTTCAAAAAAATGCCTTTAATGAAATATCTTCTCATCCCTCCTTTCCTACAACTTTCCATGAAAAGTTATTCACTATGTTTGCCATGGTTATAGATCGAAATTCTTCCATATTTAATATTTTTTAGGGTATCATAATCATATCTTCATTACCATAATGGATTCTAACATTCTTAACTCTTCTTTGATAGTGGATCCATGAGGTGAAATTGAATAAGTAGGTAGTGATCTATATATGGATGATGGGATACATGAAATTGAGAATGGAGTAGATTGATAAGCTTATAACCATGACCAAATGGTAGAGATAAATACTAAGAAAGGCTATTTTTTGAGGTCAATATACCCTTATTTCTAAAAAATGAGGACCTTTCTTTCAAATTGGGTAAATTTGTATCTTAAAATTGATAATTCACTTGATTGGAGTACCACTAACATGTTTGCACATTTTATTTATTTGAAGATCATCCACACCTGATTCTGATTTGAATTAATTGACATGTTTTTAGTTATCATGGTATTACTCCTAATGTTTCTAATGATTTTTTACTATGTTTATATATTGTAGGTTCAATGGAATCTCATTTTGGAATGAGCATGTTTAGGGTTTTGTGCTTCATTGTTAAATTTATATTTTACTAGCCTGTCATACATAAAATATCAATTTAATCTATTTTTAAAACCCAATTCAAATGTTTTAACCTAGGTCCCTTTTGAATTAAATTCAAATTTGTGTGGGAGTAATTTTCATGGGAATAATTAATTGAACCATAGACTTAACTTAATTTTTATCCCAAGGCTTAGTCATGTTTTTAAACATGACCAAAACTTAGTCTAAAAATATTGTGCTTGGTCCCTTTATGTCTTATGGCCCCTTGGTCTATTTTATTATTAGCATGGTCTAGCTAATTACATGGTCTCCTTTCACTATGTTCTAAAATTATCTTAAAATTTAATTCTAAGGTTTTAATTCAATTTTATTAACATTAATAAAAACCTTAGTCTTAATAATTTACCCTAAGTTTTTTATGACTTAATTATTTTATTATCTACAAGATTGACAGTCTATGTTTACTCAGGTGATTGAGATCTAGTGGTGCATACAAATTCAGCAAGTCAAGAGCCTTAATTGATGACACATATTTACTTAGGCGAGATGATTAAATGGTGTGAAATTAAAGTTTAAAATTCAAGCCCCATCCTTAATCTAAAATTTTAACATCTTCTAAGGATCGATGGTACTCATTTTCTTAGTCAAGACTGATCTAATAGTAGGTATTGAGTCAAGACTTCAACAGAGCCCCAAGACATAAGAAGGTGATAGTTGTTATTATATTAGTGAAATAATATTTAATAGCCAATAGCCTTCCACCCCTCAGATCAAGATCTGATGGAGCATAGTGATAAAGCCAAATAGATCTAATGGTGTGTGATGAAGGTTGAAAATTCAAAATCCCTAAGGATGAATGTGAAGATGACACATGGAATAATAATGAGTCATAAATTAAAGCTTGAGAATATTTCAAATATTGATGGTATGTAGTTAAGTGAACACATTTTGATCAATGATCTATAGAGTAGGAGGTACAATTAATTATATCAAGATTGATGGAGCATATAATTAATCCATATAAACAAGATAAATGGTACAAGATCAATGTTGACATTTCAATAAATCTCAAAGTGAATGTAGAAGTGACAAGTGTCATAACCAATGGGTAACATAACAAGTAGCTAATAACATTTGATTTCTCAAGTCAAGAACGATGAACCACATTAATCCAAGCAAATAAAATATAATAGTGTGAGATCAAGGTGGAATTTTAAAAAGACAATGGTCACTTTTTAAATATTAATCAACAAAGTGCTATGAAAATACCATAGGGATGCCATAAAGTTCATTATTTAAACTATAAACCACCATTAAAGCACCAAAATGACCTTTGAAATAGCTCGATCATGCACTAAATCCATAATTAATCCTTGTATTGATCATAATCGAGCCTAAGAGATTTAAATTATCATCTATGAAAGAAGAATTCAATCTAGAACAAAAGTGTAGACCACTAGTGAGCAATTTAAAAAAAATCATGGCCATTATGGAAAATTGCAAAAAGTCCTTACTTTGCACCATCTTTGGGTAATAAAAAAGTTTATCAACACATTGTTCATTAATAGCTTAAGCCATTGATTATGGCTCTACAAAAGGAAGATAAGGAAAGAATAGCTGGCCCAAGAGCATCAACTGGAGCACAAATAGAAACCCTAGATCCAAAAGTGACTCAATCATTAGTGGAGGTTCAATTTAAACTAAAAACCACCATCTTAGAAAGAGTGACAAAAAATAAGGCCATGCTTTTTGGATAGGAAACCACCTTTCAAAAGGTGAAACCATTCACTGGTTTGACTCCAATGGAAAGATAGAGTCCTGATGAGGTTCCTATTTTTAAAGAGAACCAATTAAAGATATCTCAAGAACAATCTGATAAATTATAGGTTTTCATCAAAGGCATGATGAAACAATAGAATAACTTATAAGAGATGGCCATCTTGTTAATCCAAAAAGATAAATTCAATCTATTTGTGGACACCATGATTAACTTATTCAATTCCTTAAAGTTAGTCAAAACCAAGCAAGAGGAAATGAGTAAATAAAATTATATGGCTTCAGGAAAAGTTGGCCAATGGTAGGCTTTAAGATATCAAGTGAAATACATGATCAAAACCTTGAACAAAAATCAAGTCCCTGAATTCAGGATAGTTAGCCTAGCCCATTTAAATATTGCTATGGCTATATTGGTAGATAAAGTCAAAGCCCTAAGAAGTTAGTATAAGTAGATGGAGGAAATTTTTAAAGACCTAAAATAGTAAGAAGATAGGATTCTACACATATTAAAAAACTTAATAAAAGATCCCACCTCATTTAGTCCTTTGGGCTTCATCACTAATGAGGTGTTCAAGCATAAAACTTCTCAATTCATGAAAAAGGTAAGGAACCAATGTCAAGGTAAGATAGGGGATGATAATAATAGGATAATGGGCCTATTTTTTTCATCTAAGGAGAAGATAGGATATGCTAACATGATCAAGTAGGCCTTATAAAGAGTTGAAAAAGACCTCAATAACATCAAAGATCAAGAAAGAGAGATGTTCATGAGACCCATTATTGACATCCAACTAATTAATGAACAACACTATATAATGAAGATATTGCGAGAATGGTAGAAGGATACATTATAAATAGGGTCCCAAAGTTAATTTGATTAGGAATATTCTTTTGTAACTAGTATTTTAAAAAGTAATATTCCTTTATAAAGGCATGTACATTTATGAAACACATTGCCTATAGGTTAGTATATTATAAAATGCCATTTGTTCTAGAATGTAATAGAAAGGAAAAATATCCTAGACACATGTATAAATGTAATTTGACATTAATGACCAGCATACCTCATGAATGGTCTATATATAGAGGTATTTCCAATTAAAAAAAGAAGGGAGTTTTTGAGCCAAAAAGTATTTCTTGTAAATTTTGAGAAAATTAATAAAAAGTAAGGAGTTATGAAAATTTTGTCTATTTTGATTATTTGAATTTCTATTGTTTCTCTCTCATTTGTCTAGTCTAAATTTCATATTTGAATGGTTCTTGTCAATTCTGCATGTGCATCTTTAAGTGTCAAGTTTCTAATTTGTGTTTATGCTGGATAAGTTGAAAGTTATAAGCTTTAATTCATTTTATTTAAGTTTATTGCATATGGGATAATGTTTTTTACTTGTAGGGGTGAATATTAGAATTAAATTTGGTCCTTATTTACACTATTTCATACATTCATTAGATGCTTTACTAATGTGTAGTAGGATTTGATATTATGATATTTCATGCTATATGTTGGTTTTAAGTGCATATTTGGATGATATTTGAACTTTTTCATAATATTTGTGTTAAATATCAACAACATTAATATCTCTTTTCTACCTTACCCTTCCTTTTTATCCTTTTTATCAATTCACTTTAGTTTAAATTCATTGTATATATTCATGCTAGCTTAGATTTATACTTAAGTCTGATCATAATTCACTCTAATTAGTATAGATTAATTTCATATTATTTAAGATAAAATTTAGGCCATGGTGGCTACCAACCACCAATTAATATAAATTTGTGGAATATTTTATTTTCTCTACCTCTATTCCATCAAATATAGTAGGATTATCACATTATGCAACTCATGCAATGGAATCTCTAAGTTTAAAAATGAGGAGTGTTTAACAAACACTATAGACTACCTATGATACATATTTAGGCATCAACAAGGGCATTCCACTAGTGCTAGAAGGATGGATTAGTTAAATATTTTAAAATTTGAAGTTTCTTTGTTTATTTTTGTGAATTTTTCTCAAAGATCAATATATTTTTTGCATAATTGTTCTTTTTAAGTATGTGTGTGTAAATATCAATGATATTTATGGTTTTTCACCACTCTTTGTGCTTCTTTAGACAAAGATAGATGTTATTTTGAGTTTGATGGTTAATTATGGTAAAGATAGATTGATATCTATGAATCTAACAAGTTTGAGGTTAATAATAGCTATTTCATTCAAAGATTCATAAATCCTTTAACATTTTGAGTTTATTTAAACTTGAATGTGTAAATATCATTCATATTTACATATTTGGACATATCTTTGAGATAGTTTATTTAAATATTGGTGTCCTTTCTCATCCTTCATACATAGTTGTACAAAATTTTCTAAATGTGCGAGTATGATCATTATTCTTATTAAAGATAAGACTTACACATCATATTTCAAACATGGTTCAAAGTTCTCAAGATGGAATTGACAAGGATAAGGACCAGGTAATGTTCAAATGAAAGGGTTCCCCTCCTTTCATTATAAGTTCATAGGAGATTTAGGTGAGACAAAGGAAAGTGTAGACTTTTAATGTCTCAACCAACTTCACCAGTTCAGGGTGCTCCTATGTTTAATCCCTATAAAGGTATGGCTTGGATAGGTGGTTCTTCAATGAAAGTCCCAGGTGTGGTACATGACCTACCTTGTAATCCTAAAAAATATTTTTTGTCATTTAGCTCAAATAATTTTGTCATATCTAAAGAGCACATTAAATATTTCAAAGCTTATTTAAGATTTTTAAATGTAGTTTATGAAGATGTAGAATGTAGACTATTTCCACTGACTTTCAAATATGATACATATGAATGGTTCCTTAATCTTCAAAAAAAATTATATCACTAGTTGGAATGATTTTAATAGGATATTTTTTGATCAATTTGGTAAAATCATTAGTCCTTGTATTCTTTACCAACAGTTTACCACAATGAAAAGATATTATAGTGCAATAATTAGAGACTTTAAAGCAATATTTTAGAAAATGTTTAGCAAAACCATAACTCCTTATAGACCTAACAAGGATTTATCCTTAGAGATCTACAAGGATTCCTTACATTCCATGACTTATATATTTATGAAAAGATCTACTCAAGTCATTAACACATTAGCCTTATCATATGCTAAAGTTGTGATCATTAATGACTAGATGCAACCCCAGGGCCAAATGGTATACAATATTCCCAATATTAATACAAAATTTCTTATTCTAAATGTTATACCCAATTTCAATCAGAATATGCCTACCCTAAACCAACTTCTAGTTTTTAACCAAATACCTCTAAGTCATGCTCACCTTGGCTAAAGCATAGGATTCTTGAACAATGATGCAAGTGGATCTCATCCATAATACCAAAGAGCTCTAGTTATAACCATTATCATTAGTAACACTCAACTTCATAATTCTAAAGTCCTAAAGAATGAAAATGAATCTATCTTAGAGATGGTTCAAAAATTGAGTACTAAATTTCTTCAATTATAGAAGCAAGTTGGTAATACTAGGGAAAGTTAAAATAGAAGTTTCTCATATCAAAGGTTAAATAGGCCTAATAATAGGTTTAAAAATGGTAAAAATAACAATAATGAGCCATCAGGTAAAAAAATAACCCTGAGATTAATATTTTTTATTTTACATTAATTGAATATTACAAAGTCCACAATTATTCTAAGCATGGTGAGTTGGATTGTCTTGAATTCTATAATGATTTTGAGTTATTTCAAAATGAGTTAAAAAATCATGAAAGTGGATCTAATAGAGATAATTCTATATGTATATCTATATCTTCCAAATCATACAAATCTATAGATACAACCCTAATGGTGGAGACCTTTAACTTCCCATTATAAGAAGAGAATGAGCCTGAGGATACTCTTGAGGACGTGAATGCCTTATTTTAGTATTTGAAGAAGACCTATCCTCTAAGGAATAGGGAGTACAATCAACCCTTGACAACTTCAAATCCACCCAAAAACATTGACACTCCTCTAGATCCTGCTACTAATAACAACCCTGAGCCTCTAAAGGGAAGTACCTCTAAACACAATGTTGATTCACCTAGTTGTTTTGTCAAGGGTGGGTCTAACATAGTTTAGGATATAAAGAGGGTTAAATATAAAATCACACTACATGGGCTAACTCATATCACTAAGCAAAGAGACTTGTTACTTGAATCTCTATCTAAGAACCCTAATAAGTCACCTAATACTACAAATGCTAATGTTGTTATGCATAATAATAATATTTGGTAAGAATTTTCATAATTATTTATTAGACTCAAGTGCATCTGCTAACATCATGCCTAAATGTATTTTTGAGAAACATGGTTTGAATTCCATTAAATCTAATAGATTTGTGACTTAATTGGATAACTCTAGGGTGAAACTAATTGGTTAATTATTGAATTTTCACATGCATATTTATTTTGAACCAAGGATATAATATTTCATTAAAAACTATGTGGTGGATATTCCTAATTAATATAAGATGCTTATAAGTAGATAATGGACTAGATATCTGAATGGTTACATGTTTATTGATTGTTCCCACATGTGGCTTCTATGGAAGGGAGTTATAAATCAGATCAGGATAGAAAGAGAACCTAAAATGAAGGATATGGTTACTGAATACAATTCAACCAATGAGAGGGTTAACATGGTTAACTCATATTTGGGTGTTTACAGTCTTGAAACCCATAAGGTATGTGATTCCAGAGAAACTCTTATTATCCTTAAGATATGGCAATTATATTTTAATGGTGCAAGATGTAAGTCTAGATTAGGGGTAGGAATTGTTTAATTAACTCTATTGGGGAGGAATTCAATAGTTCTTAACAACTCTAGTTTTCATGTACTAATAATCTAATAGAATGTGAGGCTCTAATCTTAGGTTTACAATTTATTGTCAATCACAAATTTAATGAATTGTTAGTTTATGGTAACTCAAAATTAGTGGTTAACCAAGTAAGAAATAAGTACTAGTGAAATTTGCCTTCACTAAATAAATATAATTTTAGATCATGGGACTTGATAGATTACTTTGATTCCTTTAAAATTGTCTCTAGTCTTATATAAAATAACTAAGATGCTGATGAGCTAGCCTCAACTACAGCTAGTCTTATACCCAACCAAGACTTTAAACTAGGAATCCTTAGTTTTTAATTGGTTCCTTATCCCTTAGTGGTAGATAATGTCAACCACTTGTAGGTATTTAGTGATGACAAATAGATATTAGACTTCATAAACAATTCAAGAGTGTTTGAGGCCCACATCATTCATGAAGCTGATGAAAATACTCTTGATAAAGGAAATATTCATGACAAGATCATCCAACTAAATGATAATAAGGTTCCCAAGGGCATGTTTTCCCTAGAAAGATTATTTGGAATAGATAAACTAGTTATGAGTATCAAGGCTCTCAAAGTAAATGGGAAATATTACAATCCTATTGACCTAGGTTCCCAAGGTCAATCCCAAATAGTCAACACTGGTACACCCACCACTAGTGAGGCGTTAAGAAGTGTTAAAGAGTTTTTGACCAAGTACAAATATGTTGTATCATGGTCATATGAGGACCTAAATATCTTTGATCCTAGGGTCATAACTCATACCATACCACTAAAATAAACCTACAACCATTTTGGCAAAAATAAAGACCTATCAACCTTATCCTAGAACCTTTGATATATAAAGACGTTAAGTAATTACTAAATTCAAGGATGGTGTTTCCAATTAAGCAATACATTTTGGTAGCTAAATTATTACCAATGAAGAAGAAAAATGAGGAAATTAGATTATGTGTAGACTGTAGAAATATAAATAGAGTATTTGAGAAAGATAACTATCCTTCACCTTCTTTTGATTAGGTTATTCAACTTATTAGTGTTCTGTAATGATGCCTTTCCTTAATTTTTTTTCAAGATATAACCAAGTGCTTGTGAATGAGGATAGACTAAAAACTATATTCACTACTAAATGGGGCACCTTTGCCTACAAAAGAATGCCATTTGGACTAATAAATGTAGGTGTAACTTTGTAAAAGGAAATGGACCACACTTTTGAGGGGTTGATAGGTAAGTGCATTATCATCTACATGGATGAATTAATTATCTTTTCAAATAATATTGAAGATCACATCATGCACTTGTAGTTGGTATCTGAAAGGTGTAAAAGTTATGGAATTTCTCTCAATCCAAAGAAAATTATTTTCTATTTTAATGAGGGAAAATTATTAAGACATGTTATAAATAAGGAGGGGATTTATATAAACCCAAATAAAATAGATGACATCTTTAAAATAGAACCTCTTAATCGCAAAAAAAACAACTAAAATCTTTCTTTTTAAAGATTAACTTTGTGAGGAAGTTTATTTCTGGTTTTGAAAAAATAGTGAGAACTTTGAATGACATGTTGAATAAAGATGATATGATCACTTGGAATGAAGATACCAAGAAGTCCTTCAAGGAAATCAAATAATCAACTGGACAAACCCTATTTTGATAAGTTAAGACTTTGGTAAAGACTTTTATCTTTACTTTTTTACTTCTAACCATACAATTGCAGTTGTCCTAACTCAAAATATAGATCAATGTGATCATCTTATTGATTTCATGAGTACTAATTTTAAAAATGTTGAATTGAATTATTATCTTATTGACAAACAAGGATGTGCTCTAGTCAAGGTCGTGAAAAAATTTAAGAATTATATCTTTAGAAATAAGGTACATGCAATACTACCAGACCCTAAAAATAAACTCATTCTTAGTCAATGTAAACTTGGAGAAAAGATAGATAAGTGGATGTCTATTCTCTAAAAATAAGATCTAAAGATGAAGACTACAGATTTGGTAAGATTCCAAGGTTTAATTTAGTTGATTTCCAATACTAATCTGAAATTGAGTTTCATACAGGTAGAATAACAAAATTTTCATCCTAATGATTGGTATGATCCTATTGTTTATTTTATAATCAATGGATATTATCCTACTAGGTTAAATAGAGAGAAAAAGAGAGATTTAAAGATCAAGGAAACTCATTTTTTGATCAAGGATGGAGTTTTTTATAGGAATAAATTTGAAGGTATTTACCTAAGGTGTGTTTCCAAGGAAGAAACAACTAAGATCTTGAGCACTTTCCATGAAAAACTAAGAAGTGGACATCCATCTGGAAGGGCTATAGCCCATAAGATCCTTAGAGATGATTTCTAGTAGCCCACTATCTTCAAGGATAATCACAAACATGTGATAAAATGTCATTCATGTCAAATCTTCAATACTAAAGAGCCCAATGTAGCCATGCCATTAAATCCAGTGATAATTGATAAACCCTTCTTGTTTTCAATAAGTCCTTTTTGGTAGTCCTCAACTCAAAATACATATAGATGCTAAAAAGGAACTCCATATTTCAAGAATGTAGGTATGTTTTCTCAGCATTAATCAAATATGCATTATTGGAACATGAGCTTAATGTTATAATTTATAGAAACTAGTAAAGACTGATGGTTAGGATAATTGTTCCTTGGGATTTTGAACATTGTTCTAATCTAAGCTTGGTTTTAAGAAGGATTGTATTTGTATGGTGAAATATTGAATTATTAGGATACAATCATGTTTGTACTTAATAAACATTACTACCTAGGACAAGGCTATAACCAAGGATGATTGTTTGAAGATCAAAAACTTGACCAAATCCCTAAACCTGGCTAATGTGGTTCATAACATTTGCTAGAAAGTCAAAATATTCTGAAAATTTATAAAAACAAAATATTATTATAAAATCAAAGAATTTTCTAGCTAGAGGTGATTCTATTAACCTCCACTAGGTCTATAGATGCTTGGATGGTAGTGGAACAAGGACTAGAGTAGAGCCAAAGGAATCTCTGTTAGGGCTATGAATGTTTAGCTGGTAGCAGAGCAATACCCAAGCCTTCCCTGAGCTAAAACATGTTTCTTAATAAATATCTAAACATGATGAAACTTAGTTTTAATGATTAAAGTCATGAAATTTGGAAGTTTTTTCCCCAAATCCCATGGAAAAGAGTAAGTGGAATCAAATCACACACATAACATGACTAGGTCTTGATGTTTGACCCTAATTTTTCATGTGTAAGACTTGTTTCAACCATTAATTAATCTCAATGGTACTTGATCAAATGGAATGATTAAACTAGTTATTAGTCTAAACTAGAGTCTCTGAACTCTAACATATTTCTATGTTTCCCCCATAAGTCACCATTTGTTGAGGTCAACATATCTCAATTTTTAAAAAATGGGGACCCTTGTTTCAAAATATGAAAATTTGTACCTTAAAATTGAAAATTCACTTAATTAGGCTATTAATAACATGTTTACACATTCTCTTTATTTGAAGATCATCCACACCTAGTTCTCATTTGTATTAATTGACATGTTTTCAAGTGATCATGTTTTTACCCCTTCTAATGTTGCTAATGATTGTTGACTATGTTTCTATATTGTAGGTTTAATGGAATCTCATCTGAGAATGAACATGCTTAGGGTTTTGTGATTAAATGTTAAATTAATCTTTTACTAACCTTTTATCTATCAAATATTACTTAAATTTATTTTTAAAACCCTAGTCTAATGTTTTAACATAGGTCCTTTTTGAATTAAATTCAAATTTGCATAGGAGCAATTTACATGGGAATAATTGATTGAATCATAGACTTAGCTTATTTTTTATTCTAATTATTAGTCCTGTTTTTTAACATGACTAAACTTTAGTCTAAAAATATTATGCTTGGTCCCTTTATGTCCCATGGACCCTTGTTCTATTTTATTATTAGCATGGTTTATATAATCACATGGTCCCCTTTCACTATGTTCTAAACTTAGCTTAAGATTTAATCCTAAGGTTTTTATTCATGTTTATTAACACAAATAAAATTCTTAATTTTAAGATTTTACCCTAAGTTTTTTATATTACCCAAGTTATGACTTAATTATTTTATAATCTACAGGATCGATGGTCTGCATTTACTCGAGCAATCGAGATCTAGTAGTGCATATAAAATCAACAAGTCAAGAGCCTTAATAGATGACATACATTTAGCCAAGTGATATGATCCAATGGTACAATATTGAAGTTGAAAATTCAAGACCTATCCCTAAGGTAAAGTTTAAACATCTTCTGAGCATTGATGGTACATGTTTTCTTGAGCAAGATTTATATAATGGAATGTATTGAGCCAAGACTTCAATGGATCCCCAAGACAAGGAAGAATATGATATGTGTCAAAATATCAATGAAATAATATTGAACAACCAATAGAATTCTACCCTTCAGATCAAGATCTGATGCAATGCATTGATCAGGTCAAATAGATCCAATAGTACATGATGAAGGTTGAAATGTCAAAAGACTTAAGGATGAATGTGGAAATGACACATAAAGCCACAAGACATGAATTAAAGCTTGATCATCATTAAAATATTGATAGTACCCATATGAGCATGCACATTGTAATTAATGGTCTATGGAGTAGGAGGCATAATTAAGTAGATCTAGATAGACAAAGCAAAATTGATACATGCAAATGAGATCAACGGTGCAAGATCTATATTAATATTTCAACAAAGCTCAGATTGAATTCAAAAGTGACAAGTGTCATAACTATGGGTAACATAGAAATTAACCAATAACATTTGAGTTTTTAGGTTGATATTGATTATCCATGTTGATCAAACAAATAAAATTTAATGGTGTGATATTAAGGTGGAATTTTTAAAATACAATGACCATTTTTCAAATATTAATGAGTAAAGTGCCACAAAAATGCCACAAAGATGCCATGAAGCTCATTTTTTAAACTAGATACCACCATCAAAGCAATAGTAAGACCTTTATAAGAGACCTAACACATACTAAACCCTTAATTCAACCATGTATTGATCATAATCAAGCCTTAGAGAGTTGAATTATCATCTTTACAAGAATAATTCAATCTATAACTAAAGTACAAACTACTAGTGAGTAATTTGATCAAATTCATAGCCACTATGGCAAATTGTAGAAATTACTTACTTTGCACCATCTTTGGGTAATAAATTTTTTTGTCAACATCACTATGCACGAAGAGGTTAATCCATGGATTATGTCTCTACAAAAGGAAGAGGAGGAAATAATATATTCCATAGGAGCATAATGTGAATCAAAAATAGAAAACCTAACTCTAAAAGTGACTCAATCATCAATTGGGATTCAATTTAATGCAAAAACCACCATCTTGGAAAGAGTGATAGAAAAGAAGGCCATGATTTCTTAAGAATAATTCACCTTTAAAAAAGTGAACCCATTCACTAGTTTAATTACAGTGGAAGGACAGAGGATTGGTGAACTTCCTATCTTTAAATAGGACCCATTTAAGGTGTCTCAAGCACAATCTAATCAATTATAGATTTTATCAAAGGCATGATGTAACAAAAAAATAATTTATAAGAGACAACCATGTTTTCAATCTAAGAAGATAGATTCAAGCTATTTAAGGACACCATGGTTGAATTATTCAACTCCTTAAAGTTAGCTAGAACCAAAAAAAAGGCAATGAGTAAGCACAATTCCAAGGCTATAGTCCATGTTAGCCAATGGTAGGCTTTAAGCTATAAAGTGAAAGGTTTGATCAAAGCCTTGACCAAGAATCATGTACCTAAATTCAAGATGGTCAACCTATCCCATTTAAATATGGTTATGGATATATTGGTAGACAAAAGAAAATCCATAAGAAGTTGGTCCAAGTAGATGGAGGACATTTACAAGGACCTCAAATATTAGGAAGATAATAAGTTACAAATATTAGACAGCTTAATCAAAGATCCCAACTCACTTAGTCCTTTGGGATTTATCATTGATGAGGAGTTAGTGAATATAAATTATCAATTCATGTAGAAGGTGAGGAACTAATGTCAAGGGAATATAGGGGATGATAATAAGAAGATCATGAGCCTATTATTGTCATCTGAGGAAAATACATCAGACATTAGGATTACTAAGTAGGCCTTAGAAAGAGTTGAAAAGGACCTCAATAACTCAAATATCAATAAAGAGAGATGTTCATGAGACCCATTATTGACCTCCAGCTGATCAATGAGTAACATTATATAATGAAGATCCTACAAGAAAGGTAGAAGGCTACAATAGCACCAAGATCCCAAAGTTAGTTAGATTAAGAATATTCTTTTGTAACTAGCATTGTATGATATTTAAAAAATGAATAATCCTTTGAAAAGGCATGTT
Organism: Torreya grandis; assembly: GCA_037957365.1. NCBI lineage: Eukaryota > Viridiplantae > Streptophyta > Pinopsida > Cupressales > Taxaceae > Torreya > Torreya grandis. The sequence continues at coordinate 39,194 of JARHVA010010056.1, forward strand.
CATTTGTCAAACACATTGCATATAGGTCATTATATTAGAAAAGGTCATTTGTTCTATAATGTAATAGAAAGAAAACTATCCTAGACACATGTATAAATGTAATTTGACATTACTAATTGGCATACCTCATGAATGGTATATATAAAGAGGAATTGCCAATTGTAAAAAGGAGGGAGTTTTGAGCCAAAAATTATTTCTTGTAACTTTTGAGAAAATTAATACAAAGGAGTTGTGAAAAGTTTGTTTATTTTACTTGTGTGAATTGATATTATGGTTTCTCTCTCATTTGTCTATTTTAAATCTTAGATTTGAATGGTGGTTCTTAATTATGGATGTGCATATTTAAGTGTAGAGTCGCTAATTTGTGCTTATGTTGGATTATTTGAAAGTTCTAAGGTTTACTTCATTTTCTTTACCTTTCTTACATATGAGCTAATGTTTTTTGCTTATGGGGGTGAATCTTTAAAGTAAATCTAGTCCTTATTTTCACTATTTCATACATTCCTTAGATGCTTGCCTAATGTGTAGTAGGATTTGAGCTTATCATATTTCATGTTATATGTTGGTTATAAGTTCATATTTGGATGATATTTGAACTTTGTGATAATAATTATGTTAAAGATCAACAACATTAATATATCTCTTTTCTATCTTACCCTTCTTTTTACTCCTTTTTATCAATTCACTTTAGTTTAACTTCATTGTATATATTCATTATATCTTAGCTTTAGACTTAGGTATGATCATAATTAACTTACTTTCATTTTATCAAAGATCAACTTTAGGCCATAGTGGCTCCCAACCACCAAATAATATAAATTTATGAAATAGTTCATTTGATTTGCCTCTATTCCACCAAATATAGAAAGATTATCACAACATGATACTCATGTAATGAACTCTATGAATTCAAAAATGAGTATTTTTTTATTAAACACTTTGGACCACCTGTTATACAGATTTAGGCATCAAAAGGATGATACATTAGGGAGGCAAAATAAACATGAATCCAAAAACTAGATAGTCTAAAAGCATCCAAATAGAACATAAGAATATGAATCAACATGGTTTACCATTTTAGAGTCTCTTAAATGAGTTATAAATAGTGAAAAAGAAACCTAGGATTCTACTATAAACCTTAATATATGCTAAAATACCTTAACATATGCTAAACTGAGAGTATGAGGGTATTTGAAGACTAATTAGTGATATTGAGGCTATAAATATTTTTGGATCTTTGATAAACATAAATATAGGACATATGGACATGGATAGGACCTCTCATATAGCTACCAACCATATTGTGACATCATGAAACCCCCATGAATTATACAACCTTCAAACTACTTGAAAACTATAAATTTGGCATTCATTTATCTTATACAACTCTATACACTTCACATGCATGATATGAGGTTTTAAAATTATATGGGAAGGTGGATTATATCTTGATAAGGTCCAAAAAAGTTCCATTCTTTGGTTTACATTCTTAAGGGAGGAGAAAACTCAAAAAACCTATTGCTTTCCTGAATGAATAAGCCATAATGATTGCCTTAACTTGTAAAGGATTTTTTGTAAAGAAGAGAGAACCAACATAAGAACCAATTCTCAAATATATAATATCTCTTAAACCCCTTAATCTTCCCAAAATTATAGATCTTGATATTCTCTTTCATGGTCATACCATCCAAAAACCTAAAGGTCATTCTTGAGTTGCAAAGAAGCTTGGTGGTGTAAGAGAAGCAATTTTGAGCCTATGTGGAACTTTTTTCCATGATTATTTTTTGAAACACCTATCATGAAACCTTATTGAAATTATTGGCCTCCATTATATGGAAAAGATCGTATAAATCCATACATCTGCATGAAAACACATTTCTCTTGCATTTTCTTCACACTTTAATATTTTAATTTCTAATTCAGGGAAATATAAAGAATATTATGAGTCAAATTACTTATTAAAACAAGTAATAATTATTTATAGAGTAAAATGGGGTATTTTGACACATGGGAACTCTTTAAGACCTAAACTATGCTTTAGACTTGCATGAAGAGATACTTGTAAAGCATAAAACTTTTGAATTAAGTAATACCATGAATATGAACATGTTTAAAGGTATTATTAATGATTTAATTTCATTTTGAGGTGTATTTTTTCTGTTTTAATACCTAAACTTTCCTTTTAATTAATACACACATAGTTTCACAAAGGAGATTTGCCACTGAATACCATGAAAAGTATCTTATAGCTTATTAAAAGTTTGTCCATGAGGATTTTCTATATATTTACCACATTTGAAAGATTATAGACAAATTAATACCTTACATATACCAACTATGATAGATAATCTCATGGTGAGTCATCATCTTTAATTCCTTGTCAAAGACCTCTAAACATTCTCAAACATCATAATGACACTTGACACTAATTGAAATGAGACATGACAATGATATGATACCAATACATACTCCCTTTAACTAACAATTAATGACATAAATATGATCAAGAACATCACTATGGAATCAAGAAAACTAGGATATGAAAAGTTTTCAGTTGTAAAGGTTGGTATTTGGCCTTGGTAAGCCAAATTACCAACATTTTTTAGTGACTCATAGGGGTTTAATAGCCTCCTGGTCAAGATAACCTTCTAAAATTTCATGATAATGACAGTATGAAACATGACATGATTTTTATGACTGCTTTGGACTATCATACATATTTTGTACTTTGTGACACCTCTTATGACTATTAAAAACCAAAAAGACTCAATAAAAACAACACAAAAACACACCTAAATCTATAAAGAACACCTAACCTGAAGAAAAAACCCACAAGACAACAAAGCAAAATGGAAACAAACCACACTAGTGATGACCATTTATTGAAACAAGACAACAAACTAAAATTAATAACCTAAGTTTAAACTCTATCTTTTAAGGTCAAACGGAAAACTTGATAGTCCACTATGGCAACATGAGGTTTAGTTGCCACATCTTGATAATTCCCTCTTGTAGTTAGGATCATTAACATGTTCATGGAATTTTTGGGAAGAAGTTGGTCACTCTATTTTCAATCTTAGGTGCATTTATTATACATGTGAGTCTAACACCTAGTTACATTCCTTCTAAATTTGGCTACTTTTCAAGAACAATGCTAATTCTACCTTATTCATGGGTGACCAATGGTCTACCATGTCTTGGTTAATACTTTCATTCTGATCCATATAGACATCTTGAACATCACTGGGAATGTTAAAGGATAATAAATCTTCACTTGGTTTTTTTCAGAAGTATCAACTTGACGTACTACCTCAATAAACATTTTATCATTCTTTTCATCATCTTGTGCCTTCTCTTCTTGTGGACAAAACTTGATAGGGTTAGATGCTGATTGGTCTTTAACATCTTAAATAGGAAGTTTTAGTCCTTTAAAGGCTCGATATTCATTTCAAATGATCATGTATTACTACCAAAGGTCATCATTGTTACTTTAACACTCATCTTCATTGGATGGTTTATCTACAGTAATTGAAGTAAGTTACTGAGGATTGTCTTGATGGAGGATAGCTACCATGTGACCAAGGAGTTCTTGAGAAACATCTTGTTCTTTCTCAACTAAAAGCTCTTTCTCTTGTGTCTCATTTTGTAATTTCAACTCATCTTGTATCTCAGTAACCTATTGAAATTCATCTTCTTTTGTATTATGAAATATTGAATCATACCTATCCTTTCTAAGGGGTGTCCCAATGGTGACATCCTCCTCTTGTTCACTCAATTCACTTTCATCTTAATATTCTTCATTGATCTCATAAAGGATATGATCCTTCTCAAGGATTGGCATGGTAGGCTCATAAAAATGCTCAAGAAGGTGAGTCAAATCTAATGGTGTTTCTATGAATGCTTCATCATGTTCATCAGGATGCTCAAATTTAAAAACTATCACTTCTCTCTACTACAAGTTTTCTTGAATAAATTTCCATGAAGGGAAGGCCTTGGTATTTTAAGGAGGGAGAAGTCGAGGCTAAATGATCTCATACTTGCTTTCCACTTCAACATACTAGATTTTACTTGACTACTCTACTCTCTCCTTTGACTACTAAATTTATTTCAAAATCATAAAATTGGGTTTAGGGACTTTTATTTTGAACTTGTTGCATTCATGGGTATGAATGAATAAACTTCTTATTGAAATTGTGTTATTTTTATAACTAATATTGACTGATGTAGTTGTTAGTTTAATAGCTCAACTTGTTTTAAAAGGTGAGCCTCAAAGTCAAACACCATTCATTTGAGATCTCTCCATTTTGATAAAGAGGTGAAGGCCCTTGCATTATCTGTAGTGAAATATGTAACTCAGCTTCCTCAAAACATACATCTTGTACCTTTGAGGTCTCTATTGGATAGACTTCCAAGTAAGAAAAGTTGGAAAGTTTTGAGAAGAATTTTTAGGGATGTGTTAGATGTTTTTTTGACATTCTTGAGAGGTAAAAGGTATTTCAATGGAGGAATAATGTGAAATTAATGAGGTAACATGTTGTTGGTTATGGTGAACTTGATGTCTCTCATGGCCTACCAACTTCTCTTCAATGCCTTCAATTAAACCACCTATGTCAAGCATATCACCACTAAATTTTGAATGGCCTTTTCTTATGAAAGATGCCAAAATATTCCTTAGCTTATTGAAATTAGGCTCTCATGCTCTCAATATCATGCCTAGGGATCTCTTATCTAGAGATTATTTATGTGAAAATGTTCATAATGTGTTTCTCATAGCTAAACAAGGTCTATTTAAAGCTTTATATGGATTGTCTTGGAACTTGGTTGAGCTGATTAGGAATGTCATGAGATTTCCATGATTGATTATATTGATAAACAAACTACCAAAGAAGTGAAATAGGTTCACAAGAAGGGCTCCAATAGTGTCATTGCTATTGAAAAGGACCATAGGCCTGATAATGGCTCTCATATTATTGATTAGGGTGAATATAGGGATGATAAGGGTCACAATGAAATGAATGATAGGGATATTGATAATGCAATGAATGATAGGAATTTTCCCCATATGCAACCATCACTTAATACAATAAACATGAATATCAAATAACTTATGAACAAGAACTATTGATACCTCTAAAATGATGACCAAGATGCCTACTTAAAGCTACTTGTGAAGACAAAAATGTTGATGTGAATGATCCCATGTCTAAATATGGTCTCAAAAAGCATGATATAACTATTAAAAACCTAAGTTGTACCCTATTGAGGAAGATTGGTCAGTTCTCATTCAAACTTGGACTAATATTGGATTGGTTTAAAGGTTGTAGGATACTTATAACTTAGACCAAACCTATATATTATGAGGCTAGGTCCTATAATATATTGAATTTGAATCCTTTTCCTAAAATATATTTTTATTTGGGGGTTAATTTAATTAAAAAGATAACTAAAAGGGAAAACCTATACTAATGATGGTGATGCACCTAAATGATACATCCATCCAATCTTATACTCTGAAAAACACTAATAAACCATAAATGGAATAAAATAATATCTCTAAGGATTATTATGTAATCATATTTTACATGGTGGTCATGGTGAGTGCATTTAACTTGGAGGTGATGGGTGACAAATCTGCTTTGAGACACTTCCACCCAAGTTACACATAAAATCTATTCACCAACTTTTGACACTTCATATAACCTACATAAGATAACTCATAAACATTTAGGTGTGATAAGGTCAAGTAAAGGGAATATTAATAACACTTATATACATTTTAACAAGCATATACATAGTATACATCAATCATAGATAAGTTGTAACGGTCCATTTTATTAATATAAGAGGTTACAAAGTTCAATCTTGGTAGATTTTCTTCTTGCCCAAGATAAGGATCCTTTAAAAAAGGATAAAAGCCTCAATATATATAAAAATGAGGAGATAATAAAATAAATTTCATATAGGGGAGAAAAATATATCATAAATCCTTAACTCAAGCATTACTTTCATTGTCAATGGTTACAAATAGTCCTCAAGAAGTCTCTCCATGATTGATGTTATTGCTTGATATTTGAATGAGATTTTTTTAAAATTATAATGAGGTGTTTTAGGATGTATTTGACTAAATAAAAATTATTATTAAGCATGGATAAACTTTAGTTTTTTATATAAATCCTATTCTTTGCCACTTAAGGGTTAATTATGCATTGATTGACACTTAAGACTAGCTATACATGGAATTACCACTTAAAGACCATTTAACTTATTCATCATCCACTTAAGGATATATTATTAATGATATTTACACTTAATATTATTTTTGTGTCATTTATTTCCTATTATTAACTTTTTAAATATTCTTTTACACCATTCTTTATCTTCTCTTGTTGACCAAGTAAGTCTACTAGTCCAGTTAGACCTAACATCCTAACTACTAGTGTTTTATGGACATAAAATCTTGCATGAAACCTTAGAAACTGATGAAAAATTTAGTTTTAGACATTAATAAATACCCAAAATCATAACGTAGACATAATTTAATAAGAAACACATGTAAACTTGTCAAACTTGTCAAAATAGGTGACTAGGTCACCTTGTCCTTCACTCCTATAGATTGGCTGATTAGAAGAGAGTTGTAGAGGAATTTACAATGATGTTTTTGGACATATATTTACTTTATGAAGCATAAAATGTGTCATAACTCAATTTATAATGATTGTAACTCTGTTAAGCTACCTTGTATCTTTGTTTTTACACTTTATCCTAAAAAACATTATTTTACAATAGGTCCATATAGTTTCATATAACAAAATTCCATGGACATGAACCTATCCAAGTGTGATATATGATTTAAGTTATATTGAAGTGATTTCAATATATTTGGATGCTTTTTCCTTCCATTCTTCTTAATTAAGTCTGTAGTAGAGTTTAAAGAGGGTTTAAGAGTGCTAGAGACTCATAATGATGATTCATAAAGTTTGGTCATTTAATGTTTGAAAAAATTCCATAAAATGTTAGTGAAATAGGCCATATAACTATACCAAAGTTATAATCCTCCCATGCAAAATATACATACCATTGTGAGTATGTGAAGTCACCTCTCAGAGAAGAAAAAATGTTTTCTAAGAATGTTTAGTGTTTTAAGGGCTAAATGACCATTTATAATGTTTCTCCTACAAATTATATTAGTTATACATCCTTAAAAAAACCTAATTATGATGTTCAAGAATATTTTAAGTGCCCTCATGAATTCAATTTGCCTTCTGCTACCCCCTCTTGATGGCATTGCCCCATAAAGTCAATAAACACGTATATATGTATGCAAGGTTCTTTATGATTTTGACATCATTATGAGTTGAATAGGTTTTATCAATTATATAAGACATGAATAAACTCTATAGGTTTGTTTAGAGAAATGGTATTGGATTGAATGATCCATTCACCCTCTATATCTATGTACACAACTTCTTGTTTGGACCTTCAGACCTAACTACCTAAATAAATAGTCATTAATAACTTGATAAATGTTTCTTTATAGGTTATTTAGAGAATTTAGGTACCAATCTTCCTTTCTTAGCTCATTGTGTATGTAAACACCAAACATTTCCTTGATTACATGGTCAAAATAGCCTTTTGAGGCCTAGTTCATATAATATAACTCCAACACTTGCTAATCACTAGACTGTCAAGATGCTCAAGAGAGTTAATAATAACACAAACACTATTTCATGGCTGAAACACACAATTAGAATACATATTGAGGCATATTTCTTCCATCAAGTGACTCTCAAAGTTTTACAAGGGTTTTAGGGGTTTGATACTCTTAGAAATGGTTCTTAGTGTATGGAACCCTAATGGAAAACCTTGTAGTATATATTAATGTCAACTAACCCATTAAATATCCTTGAATATTTTAAGCTCCCATGCAATTGATCAATCAAGATCAGTATGTAGTGAAGTGGTACTTTGACTAGCTATCTAGTCTATACAAGAAGAAATAAATTTCAAGATTCAAAAATGACATGTCTTCTATATTATATTCAATACAAAACCTCCTTCATGTTTTTAAAAGAGTATACACATTATCCTAATGCTAATAAATGTGATATAAAACACATGGATTAGTTCAAAATGGTGTTAGCATTTCTTAAGGGTTTATGGTTTGTTTACATATACCACCCCTTACGGGAATATTTGCATGAAATTGTAAATGTGATCTATCTCACCAAAAATATCAAGGATAAGTAACACCTTCCTATAGATTAAAAACCTTCACATGAGTTTCAAACCCCTTGTATGGTCCATTAGACCTCCAAATTGACTATCAACAGACTGAGGCGTAAATGTGAAAAAATAGTGGATTATTCCACTACTGATGTGAAATTAACAAGACCATAGACACTTAAAACCACTCATAAATCCAAAATTTACCAATTTTCATAGCTAGATCATCCTAAAAATGCATCAATACTCATTTTTTCTAAAACTAGCTAGTGGGATTCTTATGTTTTGAATAGCTTTGTGATTGAGTTTTTATATAAATTTTGTATTTGGGTCTAACAATTTTGATAATGTTTTGACTAGGATATCAAATCCTTATTTAAATTATTCATATCCTCCACTAGTTACTCCATAGCCATATGAAAATTATTAAATAATTTTTTCTTCTCAATAGACTCCCAAACCTTACACCCTGCCAACACTAGTTGTAGGTGAATATTTCAAATTAATCACTATCATGTAACCTTGAACATTCTAACCAATTTTTGAGTGTTTATCTCATTATTATTTAGATTTTTATTCATCATGTTGACTTGAAAAAGTCATTTTTTTCCATATAAAACTCTTCACAGTCAAGATCTGATAATGCCCAAACATGTTAAGTGACTTAGAGCCTCATGTAGATAGTCAAGGAGCTCCTAATGGTGATATCTTCACTATTATTACAAGGGATATCACTCTCTCATCTAGAGAAAATTTTGTCTTGAAAATATTGACCTCATTCTTCATTTTAAGGTTGACTGAGTCTACCCATGAGTGAATTAGTCTTTCTTGATTTGATACACTATATGGAGTTTATCTTACTTTGTATACATTCAAGGTATTCTTTTTCCTTTAGGAAATATTCCTATATAGTCTCCTTGTCATGCTTTGGATAGTTTTAACCTTCTCAGATTGACAAAAACCCTATGTCCTAATCAAACACACTATTGAAGACAACCTTCTCACTAGGTGGTTATAGGTGTTAGAGACCACCTTGAATATGCTCTCTATGCTTTAGGATTTCATCTCCCACATACTTGAATTTTATGATGATCTTGAATGTTGATAAAAGTCCCAATTAAGGTCAGGAGTTTCTCAAATAATATTTCCATTCTCCTATGTGTTTGAAACTAAATTTGTCACTCAAATAGGCCTAAAAATTTCTAGATAAGGTGTTGACTTCACCTATAAACCTAGTCCTCATCACATTATTGACCTATTGTGACCCTCTTAACCTTGGATTGAGTATTAATTGGGCTTATGGTTCCTTTTCAAATAAACTATATATTTTCTCTTTTCCATTAAGACCAACTTATTTTATAACTCACTTATAGGTGCCTTAGGATCATCAATTAAACTCTTAGGACTCTTTTGACATGCCCAAATAGCCTAGTCCATGAACCTATTCAAAGCTTCCAATTAGGTTCAAACATATTTCATAACTCTTTAAACACTTTAATTGAAAAAATGGATGATCTTCAAATAGGCCTATAAGTTATCTTAGGATGATTTACTACAGGTTCATTTGTTTCCTTCTTGGACTATTGAGCTTTTAATGAAGTATTAAATAGGGATCAAGAACCTTTCAAACTCTGATAAATATCACTTATGCATCTATGTCATGATCTAACCTCCAAAATGATTGTGTAGTGTAACTTTAAAAAAATTGTAGGTGATTGTGTAGGGTTGTTTTATATGGATACAGTTGGAATTAGACCTTGAGAAGGTAAAAAACATTATTGATCAAACTCTCATCCATTCATTGCAACTGGAGTAGATAATTCAAACAAATACCTTCAATTATATATCTTGTTGTCCTTTTCTTAAAAATTTCCATGAAAAGTTATTGAGTGTGTTTGCCTTATCTATAGGTGGAGATTCTTCCTTGTTTAGTAGTGTGTAAGGTAGTATAATCATATCTTCATGACCATAATGGTTTCTATCATTCTTTAATATTTTTTGATATTAGATCCATGAGGTGAAAGTGAATAAGTAGTGACCTATGTATGGGTGATGGAATACATGAAACTAAGAATGTACTGGAATGATAAGATTATAACCATGATCAAATGGTAGTGATAAAGACTGAGAAAAGTGAGGACACATGAAGGAGGTGAAATGAACATGAATCCACAATATATATAGTATAAAAGGTTCCAATGTGAACATATTCATATTCATCAATAGGGTATACCATTTTGGAGGCTCTTACATAGTTCAAAATAAACCTATGATTCTTTAATAACCTTAACATATGCTAAACTGAGAGTATGAGGGTGTTTGAAGACCGGTTGGTGATATCTAGGCTATGAATCTTGATGTAACTTTGAGAAACATAAATAGAGGACATATGGACATGGATGAAACCTATTATATCATCACCAACTATATCTTGACATCTTAAAACTACCATGAACTATATGACCTTCAAACTACTTGAAGATTAAAAATTTGAAATTCATTTATCTTCTATAACTCTATACACATCAAACGTGTGAGATGAGGTTATAAAATGATATAAGAAGGTGGATTAGACTACTAAAAATCTACACAAACTTTCATTATTTGGTCACCATTCTCAAGAGAGGAGAAAACTCAAAAAACATGTTGCCTACTTGAATGAATAAGCCATAGTGAGTACCTTAACTTGTAAAGGATTGTTCATAAAGGAGAGAGAGCCAAACTAAGAACCAATGCCCAAAGATGGAAGCTCTCTTAGACCCCTTCATATACCCAAAATTATAATTTTTGATATTCTCTCTCATGGCCATACCATCTAAAATCTTGAGTTGAAAAGAAGTTTAGTGGTGTAGGAGAACCAGGTTTGAGCATATATGGAACCTTAATTCCATGAATCATTTATAAAACACATATCATGAAACCTTCTTAAAATTCCTAGCCTCTATTATATGGAAAAGTCTATATGAATCATTTTATTTGGATGAAACCATCCTTTCTCTTGCATTTCCTTCACACTTTAAGATTTGAACTACCAATTTAGGGAAATATAAATAAGATTATGAGTGAAAGGACTCATTAAAATAAGTAACAATTATTTTTGAGAGTAAAATGGGGTATTTTGACATGTGGGAACTATTTAAGACCTAAAATATGCTTTAGAGTTGCATGAAGAGATACTTCTAAAGCATAAGACTTTTGAATTAAGTAATGACATAGATATGAAGGTGTTTAAAGGTATTATGAATGATTTAGTGGATTTTGATGGGTAAATTTTCCAATTTAAGACCAAAACCTTCTTTTTTGGGTAATATACACATAGCTTCACAAAGGAGATTTGACACTGAATATAATGAAAAGTAACTTATAACTTCTTAAAATTTTCTCCATGAGGCTTTTATGTATCTTTACCTCCTTTAAAAGCTTATAGACATCTTCATACCTTACAGTACTGAATATGCTAGAGAATCTCATGATGATTCATCATTTTAAATTCCTTATCAAATACCTTCAAACATTCTCAAACATCATAATACAGTTGAAACTAATTGAAATGAGACATGAAGTTGACATGATAGTGAGACATACTCCCTTTAGCTGATAGTTAATGACATCAATATGATCAAGTACATCACTAAGGACCCAAGGTAACTATTATATGAAAAGTTTTTAGTTTTAGTGGGTGGCATTTGGCCTTGGCATGACAAATTACCAATATTTAGTTCATTATTAAGATTGTAGTTGATCATTTAATTATCCATGTAATATTATATTATTATTTAAATATGTAATTACATTGGTTAATTAATACCTTTGATATAATAACATAGATATGTAATTTTTATCATGTACATGTAGTTAGTCACTTATTTTAGAATAAGTAGTTTTATAGCATTGAATATAAATATTTAGAATTATGGGTTACTATATGTTAATGGTTCTTAGATGAATTATAACCTAACAATTTATTCATGCATTTGGTTATACTTTTTCACTATTGAGTTTGTGGTATTGAATTGAATGGTCATTTGAATATGTAAATAATTGCCTTAGAACTCAGTTGTAAAAGTTAATTATGATTTATACATGATTATTTTAATAGATTTGAGTATATGGGAATTGGAACATAATTTTAAAATGATAAGTTACCTTGAATGCTTCTTGTAGAATTAAACTTAAGCTTATAAAATCTAATTGATGTTATTCTTTGAAAATGTTCACTTGTGTTAAGCATTATAATACATTATTAGGATGTGGTTGAAAGTTATGTTTTAAAGGACCTTTAATATCACTTTATAATATACCAAATTCATTGAGAGATGAATTAACTAATTAAATTTTTTTTTTGACTTCATTAAATATATTAAGATAATAACTATACAAATTATTAAATGAAATCCTTATGTTATAATTTGGGGAATCAAATAGATTATAATCAACATAATATTTATGCATGAGTTTGTAATTATTGATAGAAATGTTGATAAGGATTAAAGTTGGAGGATTAATTAAGTAATTAAAAATTTATAAATTTTATAAAAATCTATTAAAAAAAAATCATTTCACTTTGAAAATAGTAATCGTTGTCAAGTGCATTTAATTGTTATGGGTAGCTCTTTAAAACTTATTAAAACTTAATTAAAATAACATTATATAAATATTACACATATGTTGCAGGTAACTTGGTAATAATACACTTAATTTAAGGTTTTAAAAAAGAGTATTGCTATTCCTAACTAAGGAATATTGTGATTGAGGATCAAATGCTCCGTGCTTGGAATTGGCCATTGGAGTATTTTTTAACAAGCTAATTCATATCCTTATATCGTAAATGAAGATAATGGAATTATATTATTAATATTTTAAATATTATACTTTGGACTATAATAAAAAGTAAGTTCTAATCTTATGTTATGTAAATAAAATATGCTTTGGCTAAGACAAAGGTTTTAATACTTAAGAACAAGATTAAAAGTAATAATTAGTATAAGTGCACCTTGTCCATGAGACTATTAATATGTATTGGGTTTTTTAAACTCATAAAAAATTCTTAATGGTAATAAAATGATATGTATGAGTAAAATTAAGCTAATGTAATATCCTTAGGTAGGCTTTGTCATGTGCTTTTACCCCACTTTTTGATTTGTAAGATTTTTGTAAAAAGAACATAAACCTAGTTGTTGAAACATCCCATGAATCTTTCACACTTCCTAAAGTAGTTCATGCCAAACCTTGTGCCTTTTTTTCCTTATGAAATGAAAAGGTGTTCCAATTATTTATATTGCTTTTCAAAATAGTCCTTTTCCATTGATCTTTGTCTACTATTTTTGATTTGGTAGATCTTGTTTAAGCAAGCTTAATATGATGATTCTTTTGTTAAGTCTATTCTTACTTCACCTCTATTGCTTAACTTTGTTTACTTACTCCATGAGGTTTTGACTATTATTTAAATGGTATAGGTACTCGAGTAATGACATAAATTAGTAATAACTCTACTAAGAAGGCCATAGTGTAGTACACATATAAAGGTGAGTGGATAAGACCACACTAACCAACTTATATCCAACTACTAAGTGGTTAAAACACTTCCTAATGATGTCATTGATGAGTTATATACTTAGAATAGTTCATGTGTTGGATTTAACATAGTTACGGATCTCGTTAAGTGTTTCTATGTTAAACTCTAAATGAAACTTTATTTTGCAATTGTTATTTTAGCTTATAAAAAAAGTATGGTTTTGAAATATTGGTATTAGATCTAGGTTTACTGCTCTAGGGAATTTTGGGAAATATTTCTTACTGATTTATACTGATTTGTTTGTTTCATCATAGGATGGTGAGGACAAGATCTAGAATAAAATATAATAACCCAAGAAATGTTAACCTGTGTAGAGGAAGAGGTCAAGGTCATAGGGCCAATATTAATGAGAGGAACCACCTCTCAATAATGATGATAATAATTTTGAGGCCCCTAACCATTGGAAAACAATCCCAACATTAAATATTAGGTAGTTTTGAATGGATTTCTGACTATATTAAATTCACCTTAAAGTAAAATTTATACCAAAGAATAAAAGTTGAATAATATATAAGGTGTTCCACCTAAATAACTACCAATTCAAGGTAAAAGGTATGCTTTTACCTAGAAATTTATAATAACCCTAATAATTTGGTTGATCATATCATTAAAAAGATGAATAAGTTATCTCCACCAACCTTTTTAAGTGAGGAATCAGGTGATGCAACTGATGCATGGTTAGTACTTATACATAAGTATTTTAATTTAATTAACATGTCTTCTAATGAGAAGGCAAGATTAACTTCTTACTAATTAGTAGGAGTTGTAAAACTTTGGTGAAAACATCTATGTGCTCTCGAGGGTTACCAACCAATGACTCTTACTTGGCCTACTTTTTAAAAGATAGTTCAAGAAGAGGTACACACACACACACACACACACACACACACACATAGATATATATATATATATATATATGAGGAGTATAAGTGGTTTCAATATATTTCAATTGAAGAATAAGAATTTTAAGATTAAAAATTCTTCTAAGTCTACTAAGTTTTTGAAAATATATTAGCACAGACATATATAATAATTTTAAGTGATGTCCATTGATTGAATAACACAACTAATGTCCATCTAAATCCTAAAAATGAAAAGTAATTTTTCCAAGATCAACACAATTTTTTTAAGGACCCAACAAAGGAGAATCAAAATTATGATGTTTACCTGAGTCTTCATGTGCTTTATCCCAATAAAGGATGAGATAATCAACTTTAAAACTTTTATTAGATACCTTTTTGTCAAATAAATTATTTAATTTCTATTTAGTATTTTAATTATGATAAACAATGGATCAAGTGAAAATGTGTGCACCGTAACACTTATACATTATCTTGGTTATATAGGTAAAGATACATAGATTACATCTAGAGTTGTGAAAACATTTGATGGTCATACACAAGATAATATTGGGCACATTTTATTACTTTTATCATTTGAAACATGCACCCATGTATAATCTATTTCATAGTAATGTTTTATAGTAGGGAAATGATCATGAAGTCCTTATGTAGGGAAAAAAAGTGTTTAGAACTAGGAAACAAAGTCTTATCACTCATCTACATTCAAGAAGCATGGATTGTCTCATCATAATGATGGGAATGTCCCCAAGGTGTGGGACCTTTGTGCTCTTTATGGCAAACCTCTAGAGTAAGCTAGATTCCTTTTATTCTAAGTTCCCCTAGTTTAAGAGCAATGTGCAAACCTAAAGAGAATAAAAGTAAATATACAACTAATTTAAACCTAAGATTTTGAGGGAAAATGGAGGGATAAGGTAAGAGAGTGCTATAAAATGAAAAGGTGATACACTAAGAATAGAGTGAGCACTCTTACTATCATGCAAATACTATAAATGTTTAATAAAAAGACATTATCAAACAAACCACACCAAATACACTCTAAATGCATTACTATTTCAGATATAGGCACAAAAACATAGTGAAACACTAATAATGATGAAAAATGATCCACATATAATGTTACACAAACCTAGATGTGTATAAGATATGACATGCAAGTGAGTTTTGAGTTTTACATAGAGGTGTCAAGAATGGAAAATGATGAGATGGGTGAAAATTACCAATATAAAATGATCAATAAACATAAATAACACATAGGGTGTAATATTGATAGAGGGAGGTGAACTTAATTCTCAGGATTTAGCCAATAAAAGTTCTCTTGGAGGACAAATTTTGGTAGCATGAGATTACCTAAAATGTGTTAACCCTTTTAAAATGAAGAAAAAGGATTTTATAATGGATAAATCCTTTTTAAAATTAATTCACCACTTTTGTTATCAAATATAGTTTTTAATTCCATTGTGTTACCATGCCCATACTTCTTGAATTATGTCTAGTGATTTAGATCTAGTAGTTGGTGGCAGGATTCTTTCTTGATACACATGTGTGTCTGAGAGTGGAAGATTCATTGAAAAGTTAAAGGGGTGGCTTGTAATAATATTATAACATATGACATCCAATTATGCATTTACTTGTTTTGATATAGACACAAATGTAACTCAATTACTTTTACAACTATTTCTTTATAGATCTTTGCATGAGACATGCATCAAGAATTATTTGTGAATACAAGTTAACACTTAATTGATGCATAGATATAGATTAACTTCCTAAGGAATGGGCATGGAAAATAGGATTTTTTTCATTCTTTTTAAAGAGATCATCACTTCGTAGATGCATAAATATTTTGTAGGATATTTGTGAAGTCTATGTAGGATGGGGTTGGATTAAAAATTTAACACTTTTGGAAACCTATATAGGCCATTTTCTTATTAAGTGGGAATCGAAAAGTCTTTGATGAAATCCATTGGGCATGGATATTTGATTTTTTTTGTCCTTTTGACTAAAAATGCATTGACTATGTATCCCTAGCCTTGGAATGAGTTGAGACCCTCCAAGCAAAAGTAAAGAATTGTGCCAAAGGCACTTAGACGAAAGAGATCTAATTTAAGAAAACATTGCACACAAGCACCTAGAGGAAATGAAACTATCCTGGAACAAGGTGTATAAGGCACTTATGGAAATTAAAAACATATAATATAATCTAATATATATAAAGTGATAATATGGGTTTTAGACCACCTAGGTTGAATTAAAATCCTCGTAAGTCTCTTTCACTATGCATGAGCATGTTAAAATATAATAAATGATTGTTGATTGGTGCTAGTCTATTATGAAGGAGGTCATCTTGGATTATTTTGAGAATCATGTGAGGAAGCTATTTAGCCTAGAACCCTTCACAATGAATGATTCCATCTAGTCATGTGCAAGTTTCTCACTAGGTAGATGTCCCAAAAGCTGTGTTGATCCTTCATAAACCCTACTATACCTAGATGTTTTTCTGGCTCACATTGATTTTTTAAAAGCTTAGAGGGTATGAATTTAATGCTTTATAAGTTCATTATATTGATAGGCTACCTTTGAAAACCCATCATATCTTCTATAAATTCCCTTGGAAGGTGCTCAAGAGAATGAACGTAAAGTCCACTTGATACTGCAATGTCCCCCTTATCTTTTTGCTTCTCACTAGGATGGTGAGGCCAAAATATGATTGTGATGTATTGAAGTGATGCAAAAGTACAAGCAAGGCCATTAAAGATTCAATAATGATAATTGAATATGTTGAATAGATTATAACTTAAACCCTAAAAGATTGATCTAATAAGATTATTAGCACTACCTCCTACCCCCTAAATTATCTAACAAAGATGCATTGTTTGTAATTGGCTAGATCATAGTCTTCTTGTAGAGGAGCATATCTTGCACATAAAATTATGAACAAATCCTGCATGTACTTGTCACTTTTTGACACCTACACACTACTTTTAAGTTGATTGGGGTGTTTTTCCTAAAGCATGCATTGCCCTTGAAGGATTTTTTTTCCCCCAAGGTCCTCTTCCATTATGTATAAAGGAAAGTAATCTACCTAAATAAGATTTGGCTCAGACTCCTGGGTATATTCTAAAATGGTACAAATTAGCCCCTCCTCATTATAAATGTATTTTTCCTCTTTGTCCTTAGCCATATAATCATTGGTTTTCTATTTTGATTGATCATAATTGCTTTATTCTACTATCAAGTCTAATATTTTTAACCTAGTGGCATAAGGGGTGATGTCAATGATTATTTCTTACTTGCTATCACTTGAAGCACTCTCCTCTTCATCTACACAATTTTTCCTTATTCCCCTCATGATTGAACCTCATTTTAAAAGGGAGATGGTTGGTGGGTAAGAGGTTCCTACTTTAATACTAGGATTGGTCTTGTCTAAGGCAGAGATCCTGAAGCTATAGTGTCGTGTCCAATAGGGCTACCATGACTATGTTTGAGGTTCCTAAGGAAGGATGGGTTCTTGAGTTAACATGGGAGTAGGCTCTTTTAATAGTGGAACTCTGAAGCTTAGTAATTTTAAGTCAAGATGATTTATTTAAATCACATAGGCTTTACCTTTCATAGATCTTGGAAAAGACTAGGTTATCTAGGACCTAATCTCTTGTGTTTGCATATGCATTCGATGTATCTATTCCTCCTTAGCTATGGCTAGCCTACCCAAACATTCCTCTTCATAACTGTGATTCTCCCTCATCTCTTGATGGTGGATGTAAGCTAGGTAAGCAAGCTCTTCCTGCCATCTATTATAATCTATCTCTTTATTAGCCTCCTTCATTTGTTGCACAAATTCACATAGGATATCTTTGTCATTTTGTTGGGCCTAACTAAGAGGGTGACAATGCTAATTATAAGAAACATAGTTTGTGTAAGGCTGATTGTAAGTATAATCAAGTTACCATAATGGTTGAAATAGGGTGGAAGGGAGGTAGACATTATGAGAAGGGTGATACCCCATCAATTCTAACCAATTTGGGGTGAAACTTAGAGTAATTTTGACCTAATATGGGAAATAAGAAGGAATAATAGTATCATTTTCATGAAATAGAAGGTGAAAAGAAATATTTTTAGGTACTCAGATTGGTAAAACTAGTAGATTACACATTCAGAGTCACCAGTTTATCTATGAAGTGTCTTCAAAACTTGAAATGGTAAGAAAAGCACCAAATCCTTATTTTATTTTTAAACATTGTCCTATTAGGCATGCCATAAACTATTGTCATTAAAATGTGCACCCATGGATGATCTATTGAAAAGGAATTATTTATGCTAAGGTGTTACATGAAGATTCATTGATCATGGTAAAAAAGTGTTTGTTGTTGGGAACATAAGAGTTATCACTCACCTACACACTTAAAACAATGTTTATCTCATTATAATGATGGGAACTTCCCAAAGGTGTGGGACTCTTGCACTCCTTAGGATGAGCCTCTAGAGTAGACCAGATTATTTATATTCTAAGTATACCTTTTTTAATATTAGTGAACAAACCTAAAGAGCATAAAGGTAAATCTACTGATAATATAAACCTAATATTTTAAGGTAAAATTAAGAGAGAAGGTAAGAAAGTGATGGAAAATGAAAAGGTGATACACCAAGAATAGAGCGAGTGATCCTACTATTGTGAACACACTAAAAATATTTAATAATAATACATTATCACATAGACTATGTCAATACCACTTTAAATACATAAGTATTTCAGATAGATGCATGATAACATAATGTAAAACTAAGAGGGATGATAAATGATCCATAGACAATGTGTACATAGAACCAAATGAGAATAGGATATGAATTTCAAGTGAATTCTGAGTTCTAAACAGAGGTTTCATGAATGAGAAATGATGAGAGGGGTGTATATTACCTTTAGAAAAGGATCAATAGACACAAATCACACATATGGTCTAAGAATAATAGATGGAGGTGAACTTAATTCTCATTAATATGCAAGATTTGGACAATAGAAGTGCTCATGGAGGGAAAGTTTTTTCAAGATGAGGTTACCTAAAAATGTGTTGACCCTTTTATAATGAAGAACAAAGATTTTATAATGGATAAATAATTTTTAAAATTAATTCCCCATTTGGGTTGGTAGATATAGTTTTTAATTCCATTATGGTGTTGCACCCATGCTTCTTGAATTTTGCTTAGTGATTTAGATCTAAGAGTTGGTGCTAAGATTATTTATAGATCCCTGTGTGTGTCTAATAATGGAATATTTATGAAAAAGATAGGTGGTGTGTACTCATATTTTAATGTCTAATAGTTACTTCTATATTTGCTTGTTTTAACAAAGAATAGAATGTCACTCAACTAATTTTTCAACTACCTCTTTATACCTTACTGGCACTTTTCAATCACTATATGGGTCTCCCTTGAATTTCCACATCATTTTTGTAAAACATGGATCACAATCTATGAATTATGAGCATAGAAGTGAAACTATATGATATGGTGTGAGACTTCATCATGAAGGTATAAGGGCCCCTTTCAATAAGAATATACATGACTATGGAAAAGCTTGGGTGCACTTCTCATGATTTGAATCTACTTCTTAAAAATCTCTTCTTGCACTATCTAAAGACTAGGTCTATGCCTATTTGAACCTGCACACCATTATAACTTATGTGGTGAAAGATATCTTCATAGGGCATAAATCAAAAATTCGTTGTGAATTTAATTTTACACTTAGTCAATGCACATATATGTACTGACTACCTTAAGCATAGGCACAAATGAGAGACATTTGCGCATGGTTTGTTTTAAATATCTCATCACTTTATAGGTGCAAAAATATTTTATAGGATATTTGTGAGCTATGTGAGGCTAGCTATGACATAGAAAGTTAGTAATTACCTTTACAAAATAAAATAAAATGTGAATCTAGAAAGGAGGCAAGAAAAATGTGCCCAAAGGGATAATAAGCCAATAGGGATAAAGTAACTTCAATCATTACATTATTGAGAAAAAAATAATGAAGATCATAAGGTACTAAAAATTTTAAAGTTGGTGATCTCATCCAATATTGGGATAAAACACATGAAGACTCAAGAAAAAATCATCAGTTTTAATCTCTTTGGTTGGGTCTTTATAAAATTTCAATGTTTTTGGAAAAAATGATTTTTATTTATAGGATTTAGATGGAAATTGGTTGCACTATTCATTCAATTAACATCGCTTGTAATTATTTTATAAATAGTTTGATTATATCATACTACAGTTCCTTAAAAAATCATTGGAATGATATTGATTGAATTAAATATAATTCTAGTGATGATAAAAATAGTTATAGTATGTTGAAAATGTGGAGATAAATAACATTGAAAAGATTGTCATAAGTTTAAAACTGGTCAATCAATTAATCCCAAAGTGTATGCAATTATGGATAATATAAAGATATATCTAAAAATAACTCCTCTTAAAATTAGAGGTAAATGATTTTTTTGTTTTAATTTTGTTTGATTCAAGAGAAACTATTAATTTTATGGATCCTACGTTAGTAATATATTGTAATTTGAATTCTATGACTTTAAAGGATGGTTAGGATGTTGAGTTTGGATCAAGTAAAGGAATATCAGTTACTAAGTGTCTTGAGAGTGTAATATTAGACTTAGCCATTATTCACAACCAAGTTAATTTATTTTTAGTTCCTCTTGGATATTTTGATATTATATTAGGCATATATTAGTTGTAGTAGCTTAAAGAAAATTTGGAATATTGTAGAAAAGTGATATATTATTATAATTATTTGGGGAAACCTTTAGAAATTCATTGTTTATTGAAATAAAAAGTATGTAAGTTGATATCAAATTTATATCTAAATAAATTAGTATGTAAATTTTTTAACTTATATGTTGTTTAGATGTAAGAAACTGCACCTATAACAGAATCAATTTTTAAGGAATATCTATTTTTAAAGAAATTTTTGATGTTTTTATAGATAAATTGTTTGGTTTGCCTCATAAAAATGGATTTTAATTTTATATTGATGTATCTCCAATGGTATAACTTACATCTAAAGAACCTTATAATATGATTATAGTATATTTGTAGGAGATAAAAAAATAATTTAAAGAATTGCTAGAAAAGGGTAGTATTAGGCCAAGTGTGTCACCTTGGGGTGCACCAGTGGTATTTTTGAAAAATAAGGATGGAAGCTTGAGATTTCATGTTGACTATTGCATTATTAACAAGGTCACCATTAAGAATTGTTATCCTTTACCAAAGATAGATGATTTGTTTGGTCAAATGAAGGATGTGGTTGTCTTTTTGAAGATAGAATTGATATCATGCTATCACTAACTAAGGATTAAGGAAGAACATATCCATAAAACTATTTTTAGAATAATATATGGACATTACAAGTCTATGATGATGATTTTTAGCATAAATAATGCACTTGTTGCATTTATGAACTTAATGAATAGTGTATTCATGAATCTTTTAGACAAGTTTATTCTACTATTTATTGATGATATATTGATCCATTCTTAGAATGCAGCTAAAAATGAATAACATTTGGGCATCATGTTGTAAATGATAAGACAACATAAACTATTTGGTAAACTATATAAATGTTCTTTATTTCAATATGAGATCCACTATTTGGGTCATATTATATCTAAGGCTAGTATTACAATTGATCTAATAAAGATTAAAGTTATTAAAGAGTGGCATACTCCTAAAAATATACACAAAATGTGTAGTTTTATGGGACTCATTGGTTATTATAGAAGAGTTTTTAATTTTTTTTTCTAAATTAGGTAACCCAATAGCTTACTTATATCATAAGGGTAAAACATTTGTGTGGAATTTAGAATGTGAACAAGCTTTCCTAAAGTTTAAAGATTTATTTAATTTTTCACCTATACTTATTATACTAGATTGAATGGAAATTTTGAAATATGGGCCGATGCATCTAAAGAAGGATTGGGTAGTGTGTTAACTCAGGATGGTTCAAATATGGCTTATGAGTCATAGAAACTAAAGGAACATGATAATAATTACAACACTCATGACCATGAACTTGTTTCCATTATTCATGCTTTGAAGTAATGGAAACACTTTTTTCCATGTAAGCATTTTGAGGTAAAATCTGATCATTATAGCCTGGAATATTAGTTTTCACAAGATGATCTAAATTCATGTTAGCATAAATGGATAGTGCTTTTAACTAATTTTGATAGGAATATTTCATATGTGAAAAGTAAGGAGAATCATGTTACTAATGCATGTAGTTGACACATGTATAATGTTACCTTATTCATTCTACATAATAATTTTAGAATTAAGTTATTGTATAAATAATATTTTTATAAGTTTTGCCACGATGTAAGTGCAAATTCGATTGACAAGCTTATTGAATTTTTTTTTTGACTTTTTGGGTATTCTAATGGTTTAATCAAACATAAAAATAGAATTTATGTACTTGGTTTTTGTGAATTAAGGAATATTTTATAGAAATAAGTGCATATATCACCTCATTTTGCTCATCTAGGTGTCATAAAGATGATACATAAAATAAAAATGTTGTATTATTGGCCTATAATGAAACATGAAGTTGTTGACTTGGTGTCAAGATGTTTGGAATGTCAATATGTGAAAGCTAAACATTTTCATCTAGGAGGATTGGTGTACTTTCATGATGTAATATGAGGTAAGTGGGCTATTAATTATTTGTATTTCATAACTAGTTTTCCAAAATCTAAAAGTAAACATGATACTATTCTAGTTGTAATAGATAAATTTCTTAAAATTGGTTATTTCATTGTTATAAACTTCATTGATGATGCATTTATGTTTGATTTATGGCTTGTGAAAGAATTGGTATGAATACATGGCATGCATAAAGCTATAATTTTAGATAGAGATAAAACTTTTACTTTAAGGTTCTGGAAAAAATTGATTACCACTTTTGGTACAAAGTTAAATTTTAGTTCATCTTATCACCCCAAAATAGATTGTCAAATATAAATATTAAATCAGGTTGTGGAAGACATGTTAAGAATATATGTTATATATTAACAACGTAAATAGGAAGATTATTTACACAAAGTATAATTTTCTTATAATAATATATACCATTCAATGATTAAAATGGCTCATTTATAAGATTTGTATGGACACAAGTGTAGAACTCTAATTGGTTGTGAAAGTTTAAAAAATATAACTATTGTTGGTTTTGATGTTTTGAAGAATATGATAGTTAAATAAAAACTATAAGGAAAAAGGTAAAGGCTACCTATGATAGGCACAAAATTTATGTTGATTTGAAAATGACACCATATGAATTCTAAATGGGAGATAAGGTTTTTATGTGTGTTAGACCACAAAAAAGTTTAATAAAATTTGTAAAGTCTTCAAAACTAGCCCCTCAATTTGTAGGACCCTTTGAAATTAATGAGAAAATTAGTCCTATTTCCCACTAGCTAGCCCTTCCTCATTCCTTGCCTCAAATTCATAATGTGTTTCATGTTGCTTTAATGAGAAACTATATTCCTGGTCCATCTCATGTTTAGGATTGGAATCATCTTCAAGTTTTAGAAGAGGAAAAGAAATAGTTAGATCCAATTAAGATCCTAAATGATTATATTGTTAAATTGAGAAATCATGAGATTTCCCAAGTGTTGGTTCAATGGGATCATTTATTGGAAAGAAGTATTACTTAAGAAGATGAGATTATTTTCAATAAACATTATCCTTGGCTATTTTGATCACCAAGATGGCTCTTTTCCAAGTGGGGGATGATTTCATGACACTATTCTACCTAGATTTAATTTTTATTACTGATATAGTTAGCTATAAACTATTTGAGACAAATTTTATTTGCTTTTATTGTGGTGTTACAATTCTATGATCTACATTGATATATTTAATTAAATTTTTTGAAACAATTATGGATTACATTTTCATTACAACATTGGATATTTATTCTTAATGTGTACTTATTTATTATTAAGTTAGATGTGTTATGTTAATGTTGCTATTACTTTTATTTAATTTAGATGTCTAGATACTAATGATGGTCTATTTTTGTACTATAGGGATAGGTAATTCAGATAAGCTATGTTTAGACCTGAGCAATATGGAAATATGAATAAAAAGCATGGATAAATTAAATAATGAATTCAATTATAAAATTTGAGCTTGACAATACTATTGATTTATTCATTATATTTATATAATTTAGGTGTTGTGTGCTACTATTTTATGCTTAATTTTATTATTGGTTGTGTTTTCACTTGGATTTTCACCCTTTGAAGAGATGTAAATTTTTCCTCATCTAAGTGGTACAATGGAATCACCTGTAGGCTGGTGGACAGCTTAAGGAATGAGGTGAGTCTCTAGATAGGGCTACCTACCTTGACGTACCACTTAGGATTGAACCTAAAAATAAATTTTGGGGGTGAAAAGAGAGAGGTAATGATAATAAAATATAAACTAAGGGGGTGATACACTAAATCAATTTGATAACTTCTAACCAATTGCATTGTATACTTGAGACAAAGAAAAAAATTAAATGTACACTCCAATCTTAATCTCTCACATCAATGCTACATTATGAGGTCATGGATGAATGTAAAAATTTATGAGGACTATAAAAGAGGAATTTAATTAAACTAATGAAAATAATAACTCACTCAACATTTCACATCCCATAAAACACTTCACATGCCCTATAAGAAGAAGTTTTCCAACTGTAAACAAGGTGAAAGAATGAGACCACATGCTAGGCATCCATTGTCTTCACTAAACAAGATTTATAATTAAAGTGAAAAAAACTTATGAATAGTAATTAATAGGTAAAAATTAGTCATTTTATTGATCAAAATGTATAAAAATGAGTAGGGATTCACCATACTCAGGTGGAGCCTCCATACTATGCCAAAATGGCTAACTCTTATAGAGTTTGAGAGAGAGAGAGAAAAAGAGAAGTCCAAGGGTCACAAAGACACTTGTCAAGATGAGAAAATAAGTTATCCATGAATGATAATAATTTATGTTTATAATCATGCAAGATCATGAAGTACAACTATCAATTCAAGTCATCAAAGTTATGTAAAGTGGCACAAAACTCCTTTTGCACAAAAAAACTACTTTCATAATTGGGATTATTTAAAAATACCATAAATAATTAGGATAATAATAAATGATTTTAATGTAGCGTAATAAAATTATACATGCATCTCCATGTATTGGTTTCATTCTTGGTCTTCTAGAATCACCTAGAAGTGAGACATCATCATCTGTTGTCCAGAAAATCACCTTTTCATTTACCTTGCACACTTGACCTTGAAAATTCATTCAGTTTCTCATGAAAATACACGGTATGAAGTTAATTAAACCTTTAAATACCCTAAATTTCCATAGAATTATCATAAACATCTTAAAATGAGCCCATTTAAAGTTTTCTATATTCTTCACTAGCTTGCCCAATATGCCAAATTTGACTGGCTAAGTTGAATCACATGGTTGGGGAACTTATAAGTTATTTCATGGAATAAAATTAATGATATTAGTTATTATAAGTTTTAATATTTTACCCAAACTTGTTTTCATCTCCTAAATCCTCCTATAACCTATACAACACATAAAATAGTGAGAAAAATCTTATTTCTACCCCCATCCATATAATTCCATATAACTTATCATGGTGTGAAGTATCCTATGAGAATAATATAAAATTAAAAATATCTATTAGTGTCAAAAATATGTCCTTAGATAGCCTCTCCAACTCCGTTTTCCAAAACTAGTTCCTTCAAGGGTTCTGCAAGGGTTTTAGACCTATTTTAGGTCTTTAGGATTGTTCATAAAACTTGGATGTCTAAGTTTCCAAAAAATTCCAAAAAATATATATTAGGGTACTCTTATAATCACCATTAAATTATTTTTCAATCATTCAAAGTGTCATGAATGATGTGAGCTCTTGAAATTGCCTATTTGAGCTTGTTTTCCTCTTTCTTGCATGTCTCATGAGTTTCTAAGCCAAAAATGACTTCTCCAAGGTTTATTATGAATAAAAAAAGATTTATCACCTCAAATATGACCCAAAAATAACTTATAAATGATTTATAATTCACACTTCATACTATTATGGTGAATGACCCCATTTGGCCTTGGTATAGACCCTACATCATAAGCCTGCCTGTAACCTTTTAGTGATTTGAACCATGAAATTAAGGTTACATAAGATAAAAAAAAGTTAAAAAAACATTTTTATGATTCTAATAACATGGTAAAATTAATTTTTAATGTTCTCATTATGCCATAATGTGATCAACTCTTATTTTGACCACTAGGCCCAGACCTTGTCTAATAGATCTGACTGTAAGTCTAAGGGTCTTGAGCATATTTATTGGTTTAATTATTACTCTTATGGTAAATAATTACTTTAATAATTTATTAAAACTCTAAAAATCCTCCTTAAGTCTATCCTTAAATTATGGTTCACCTTTTATCACTTTCTCTTCAAGATTGCAGGTTTCATGCACCAAGGGAGTGCCCTTTGTCTGAGACAAAATAGAGGGAACTCCCATATTTCTCCAGACACATTTGAATATATTATGAGATTATACAGGTAAAAATTATTATATAAAAAAAAATTAATCTCCTTGATAGGTCATATGACCTCTTAACTTACCCAAAACACAAGACAGACTCATGTAAAAGGTAGTGTTCATAGGTTATTTTTCCCTTTGGACTTGGTTTTGATGATTTAAAAATATTTATGACCTAATATATAATTTTTATGTTCTTATACACTTAAATTCATGTTTGGATAATGTTAATCATCAAGGATAACTCTTCAATTAGTTCACTACCATGTCTAAGAAACTCTATCTAGACTGAACCTATAGGTGTGTTTTGTATGATATAGCTTATGATTAATGCTTATCAACATACCTAAAATCATATTTATTTACTGTATTGTCTCTTTACCCCATTATTCACTTTCATAAGTTACTACCTATCACCTTAAACCTTAATTTGCTCACTATTTCCATCATAGTCACCTAGTTGACTATAAGTGTTTATGTATAATTAGATTTCAAAGGTAGTGCTTAATACCTACTATAAATATATCTGAGTCATTTAGATCATTTTTATTCACCTTTTATATGAAAAAATATCAAAAAACATAGTCCTCTTTTTCTCACTGTCTTACCAACATCTAGTTGACTGAGACAACCATGTTCTCTAACTTGCTTGTAGGTTTCATGGGCTTCAAATGGGTTTCTTATAGTATTTATAGATTCCTTTGAATTACCTCAAGTGACACAATGTATTTTTTCATTAAATTATGACTTTAATTATCATTAAAAATCATCACAAATTTAATAAGTTCACTATCTTCCCCTACCTATTGTAGGTGTCTATTCGAGCACCTTATACGGACATGGTATGTGTTTAGGGGTTAGAGCATAGTGTAAAAAGACTCTTTGACCTCAATTTAAGATCATAACACATATAATCATATTTTTAATCATCTATATGCTCCTAAAAAACACAAAATATTCCCTCTTTCTTAGATTGAGCTACTTCTTCACTCAAGACCCCTGCTTGTTATAGATGAGTGCTTAGGCCATTTAGTATTGGTCATGGTGGAATGAAGTCACCATATGAGAGTTATATCCATTAATCACTTATCTATGAATTAATTTAACTTTAATTATATAAACCTCACTTCAATAACCAATATTGTAACTCTATCCTCATACTCAATTGTAGGTACATGTCAAGCCTATTGTATAGATATGGAGTGTGCAAGTGAAGCAAGACAAGAGTATAACATTCTCTTCTTTGATGATATTGGGTCACAAAAACTCCTTGAATATATTATAAATATTTAAACATGATTTCAAGGTCATTTTACAAATTTTATGGAAAAATAAATCCTTTTAGCTCTAGACATGTAGATATCACTGTCTACATTTAGAGTTTTTGCAATAACTTTGAGTCCTCAAGTCACCCTTATCCACTCTTCCTCACCTCCTCAAAATTTTCATATGTATTTTACATGGTAGAGAATTCATGATAAATATCATTATATTCCTTACAAAACTTAGTATTCATTTTATAATAGGCCTATAAAAACCCCATGGGCCTTTGTTTTCATAATTTAGAGAAAGATCCCAAAAATTAGTCATTGGGTCCTAGAATGTAATCCTTCACTCAACTTGCCCATATAGCCTCTCCAAAGGTGAAATAATGGTTTAAATTAATTAATATAACTAAATTATAGTTTATTATTTATGTTTTAATTATCATAAATTACTTTTTAATCTCCTATCAAGACCACCTATATGTGGCTATTTGTATACACAAGCAACAAGGAAGGATTGAAGCAATATGTGTGTTGCATAAGTCCTTAACTTGGCATAGTACCTCATTAAAATTTTTAAATTAATATATTATATACTATAAGGGTATGAAAAACATATTTAAACATCCCATTCAATGTGAATCTATCCTCCAAGCACTTGAAAGAAGGCAGTCAACATGTTATATGACTGGTCTACCATGGTGGAATCATGGGCTTACAAACATGAGAATCAAGGAGACTTGGATACAAAGTTAAAAGGAGTTAGGGATACATTTAATACTTTTATATGAAACTAAAAAAATCCTCTATAGACTTTGACAAGGTACAAAACTCTTGGAAACGGTGAACCTACTCATAACTCAAAAATTGTATCCTCTTGTAACTTGAGATGATTAACACCTAAGAAACTTATAAAACATGATAAAAAGTGTGCAAAAAATTAGAGTATGAAGATAAAAATATATTTAAGAAATATCAATATTTGGTTCATATAGAATTATTCAAACCAAGAGAAAAGCAATAGGTTACACAGATAAACAAGCAATTTTAGAAGCTGAACTTCAAATGGATGGTTCATAAAGAAAGGACACCATTCCTCAAAATTATTATATTTATTTGAAGGTATATGAGAGTATAATATTCCAAAAATATATTTTTTATTGAAATCCCTTGTGTTAGTTGTACCGAGCAAAAATGTGTAAGTCACTTCAGTCTACCAAGAAGAGAAAGAAGACAACTGAATAGTTTTGGCTTGGAAATGGCACTTTCAGATAAAACCAAGCATGGATTTTAGCTGAGGAAGATGAAAGGACATACCATGAACCTATCCCACATGATACACTTCCCAAGGAGTTTGTACAAGTGCCATTTTCTTCTTCTTTCACTAGAAAATTGCCATATCTTTTACATAGCCTGAAACTTTCAGTTTTGTCAATTACTTAAGACCTTTGTGGACACATGGGGCATGAAATAATCTATTTGGACCTTAAAATTTCCAAATAAACTAGAATAAGGCATTAAATTCACTATTTTTAACCCCTAAAATGACTTAAAATGATAAATAGACCTAGAAAATAATAGACCAAAGTTATTATAACATCAATTGACATTGATTGACCTATAATTCACCTTATAAATGGATATTAGACCTCCTATAGACCTATAAAAATGAGTTTTTACCTATAGGTTACCTAATTTGAATAAAAAGTCAAATTTGGTCAATGGGTTGGTTTTAGTCAATTTATATGTTTGTGTAAACATTACTTTACTTGATGTTATTAATTGTGATAATTTTCACTTTGTTGTGTTATAATTAGTTTGGTGATTATTTATTTCTTGTTGATGTCATTATTTTCATAATTTTTATTTCTTATTTATTTTTTTGACTTAATGACTATCCACTTCAATAGGAAATTTGGTCACATATAGCTCTTTTGTATTCATAGTCATTTTAATTATTGAATTCTTACCACCTTGTTTGATTATCTTAATGTTGGTAGACATAGTGTTTAAATATCAACCATGTTACGATCGAAGGTAGTTGTGGGAATCTTATATCTTCTCTATGTTATAGGCTTGTGTATTAAGGTTTAGGCATTGAATGACCTTTGTCATTATTTGTTTAATTGACATTGTTATGATAGCCAAATTTGGATTGGGTATGTGATTAGGTTATTTGAATGTTAAAACCCATAATGGGGGCATTGGTAATTAGTTTATGTTATTTTTTTTAAGCCATATGACTTTAAAGTCATGTCACTAGCTTGAGTTACCAAGTAAATGGGTCTAGATACTTCTATGGATTTTTAAGTTGTATTCAATTCATTTGGACTCAATCATTCAAAGAGACCTATGCCTTGGGGAGACTTTGCCAAAACTTTTGACATGGTAGCCAAGGGGAATGCAATGTAGCTTTTAAATGAATTTTTTTTGGATTTTTAATTGTAGATTGAACCATTAATCTTATAAACCATGTGGGAGTTTAATAGAGTTATATAGTGTTTGTTTTAGAATATATTGTTCAATTGGTTTTGTTTGAGGTATATGGATTTTAGATTTTGGTTTTACATAAAAATTTGGGAGACTTGAAAAGAAGAAAAAATTATTCTATGGTTGACTTCCATATTCCAACCATATAGTGCTTTTGAAATTATGTATAAGCATTTTAAGTGGTTTTTAATGGAAAAAAAGGTTATGCTTTTAACCATGAACACTATCATTTGATTTTTCCTATGTTATGGTGTTTCTAGATAAAACCCTAATTATGATTGAGTATTTTTTTTCTATATGATGCATGGTGACTATAAAGGCTTGGCCATAGCATTTTATTGATATATAAAATGCATTTGTGTTTATTATATATATATATATATATATATATATATATATATATATATATATATATATATATATATATTCATTTCATTTTGTATATGGTTGTGTGGACATATATTTAATACATATATATTGTTTATTTGGTGGCTGGGGTTTGGTGCCACTGTTAAGTCATTTTAAAAAGGGTTATGACTTTGTATAGTTTGACTGTGTGTTAATTTAGGGTTTTTTAAGACTTTAAAACCCTGACTAGGTTTATTGTTTTAATGATTTGTCATGATGTTGGTGATTACTAGGAATCGATGGTGTTTGGCTTATAATTTGGTTTTATATTTTTAAAAACAACTTAGATCATTCCACTTTATAAGATAATAATGATGATTTGTTTTACCCTGTTGGTTATTTATAAGCATGACCATCCTTTAGGGGTAATGACATTATGAGTCTCCATGGGGTTTGAAATGGATTTCAAGGTTCTATGGGAAAATTTATTATTATTATTATTATTATTATTATTATTATTATTATTATTATTATTATTATTATTATTATTATTATTATTATTATTATTATTATTATTATTATTATTATTTGATTACATGATTAGAATTTACTTTTATTATATTATTGGGTTATTATTTGGTTGACTCAGGTTTGTGTAAATCATGTTGGAATTATTGACATAATTCTAGTAATGATATTTTAAATTATTTTAAATTATTATTAACTTATGTTTAAATATAATGATGATTTGAATCATTATAGTTGATATTAAAGCTTTTACTATTTTTATTAAAGTCTATTTTGTCAAAATGTGACCCATAACTTTATGTAAGTTTTAATTTATCGATTTTATTTGGCTGGCTAGAATTATTGTCTTTTTTTTACTAGTTTCATTTCAAATTATTAATATCTATTAAAATATTATGTGGAGATGATTGTTGGATAAATTATGGTAAAATAATTTATGGGCCATATTATATTCTCCAATAGAATATGTTTCATAAATCAAGAAGATCAAAAAAATGAGTTGCATTCATGATTAGGTACGAAGTTAATGGATCTTGGTTGGTTGGTTTTTGTGGTTCGTAATATATATTTTTTTATTTTTTTAAATGTTTTCAAGCTCAATTAATTTCATTTTCTTTTCTCCACTATTTATTTGCTTCCCTGATTTGTATCTAACTAATGGTTGCGTGGTCTAGGACCACTTATGGTTGTTCTCATTGGGACTAGCAAGGCAAGTTTAGTTTCATTAGTTTTTATGCAAAGACTTTGATTCGCTTCTTATTATATCAATTTTTGATAGCTGGTTGTAGATGAATTAATATTTTATGTAATTCTTTATAGTTGTAATTCATTTTATTCATTATAGTTGTACTTGATATAAAAAGATGTATGTTATCAGGTAAGTTTTGTTCATGATTATGATTATAGTTGATCATTTGATTATTTGCATAATATTGTGTCATTATTTAAATATTAAATAAAATTAGTTCATCAATAAATTTGATAGAAGAAAATAGTTATGTGATTTTTATCATGTACTTGTAGTTAGTCACTTATTTTGGAATAAGTAGTTCTATAGCATTGATTAGAAAGTTGTAGCATTTTGGGTTGATATATGTTATTTGTTATTAGTTGAATTGTAACCTAAAAATATATTAATTTCATTGGTTATACTTGTTCACTATTGGGGTTGTGGTATTAAATTTATTGGTTATTTGAAGATGTAAATAATTGCCTTCAAATTTAGTTGTAAAAGTTAATTATGATTTTTACTTGATTCTTTTAATACATTTGAGTATATGGGAATTAAAACATAATTTTAGTGTGATAAGTTAGTTTTAATTCTTCCTATATAATTAACCTTAATATTATAAAATCTAAGTGATGTTTTTCCTTGAACAAGTTCACTTGTGTTAAGCATTATAATACAGTATTAGGGTGTAGTTGAAAGTTATGTTTTAAAGGAATTTTCAAATCACTTTATACTATACCAACTTCATTAAGATATGAATTAACTAATGAAAATTGTTTGAATTCATTAAATATATTAAGATAATAACTATATGGATTAGTAAAATGAAATCCTTGTGTTATAATTTGTTGAATTAAATAGATTATAATCATCATAATACTTGTGCATGAGTTTATAATTATTGATAAACATTATGATAAGGATTGAATGGGAGAATTAATTAAGTAATTAGAAATGTATAAATCTTCCAAAGGTCTATTAGAAGAAAATCATTTCATTTTAAAATTATTAAGCACTGTTAAGTGTAGTGGATTGTTATGGATAGCTCCTTCAAACTCTTTGAAAGTAAATTAAGATAATATTATGTAAATATTAAACATATGTTGTAATTAACTTAATAATAATATACTTCATGGAAGGTTTTAAAAAGAGTATGGTTATTCCTAACTAAGGAATATTGTGATTGAGGATCAAATTCTCTAGGTTTGGAATTGGTCATTAGAATATTCTTTAACAAGCTAATTAATATCCTTATATCATAAATGATGTTAATGGAATTATATTATTAAGTTATTTTAAATAATCTAATTTGGATACTAAGAACAAGTAAGTTCTAATCTCAAGCTATGTAATTAAGAAATTATTCGGCTAAGATCATGAACCTAAGATAAAGGTTTAAATATTTAAGAACAAGATTAATATCAAGACTTAGTATAAGTGCACCTAGTCCATGAGACTATTAATATGTATCAAGGCCATTGAACTCATATGACACTCATAACGGTTATAATGGGAAATGTAGGGCTAAACTTAAGATAATGTAAGGTCCTTAGGTATGATTTGTTATGTGCTTGTACCCTACTTGTATATTTATAAGATGTTCATAAATATAACATAAACATGGTTTTTTAAGTATCTCATGAAACTTTCACACTTCTTGAAGCAGTTCATGCCAAACCTTATGCATTTATTTACTTCTGAAATGAAAAGGTGTTCCAATGATTTGCATTGATTTTGGAAAGAGTCCTTTTCCCTTGATATTTGTCTTCTACTTGTGATTTGGTATATCTTATTTAAGTAATCTTATTATGATGAATATTATATTGAATCTATTTTCACTTTAATTATGTTTTTAAAATTTGTTGAGTTACCCCATGAGTAACTGGCTATTCTATAGATGGTAAACGTAATTGAGTAAGAACATAAACCAGTGATGGATCCAATAGGAAGGTCACAATGTAGTATGTATATAAAGGTGAGTGGCTAAGACTACACTATCCCATTTCTATCCAAATACTAAGTGGTTAAAATACTTCCTATTGAAGTTTTTGATGAGTTATCCAGTTGGTCTAGTTCCCGTGTTGTCTATAACATAATTATGGATCTCATTACATGTTTTCATGGTAAACTTTGGTTAAATTTTTTTTTCATAGTTGTTATTTTAACTTATAAAAAAAATTATGGTTGTGATAACTAGGCTCAATGATAGAGGTATCATTGAGGTCAACTCAATAATAATGAGCCCACTAACCCATTTTTACAAAAAATCATTCCAAGGGTGAATAGATAAGGTTTTCACCAATTAGTGAAGAGAGACAAACTATTCCCCAGATCTAAATATATCAGTATAAGGGCAAGATAAACATAAAACACTAAATTTGGTTGCAACAAAATCTAGTCATTATTCTATATTAGACACCT
The DNA here is from genome assembly GCA_037957365.1 of Torreya grandis. Classification (NCBI taxonomy): domain Eukaryota; kingdom Viridiplantae; phylum Streptophyta; class Pinopsida; order Cupressales; family Taxaceae; genus Torreya; species Torreya grandis. Next base: position 74,242 of record JARHVA010010056.1, read on the forward strand.
ACATCACATTCAAACATTAACATCAATGGTAGTGTCTATATCTACTAGTAATTTATGTCGCTACAAATTTATAATTTCCATAATTTGATTACTGATCTAAAATATTGATGCTATATACTTTATACATATTTCCTATCTAGATCTGGTTGCACATAATAAACCCAACTATGTATCATTTCTCTTTGATATTGAAATAAATTAAATATGTTTTAAATTTGGTACCTTTTATATTTAAGATATCTCAGTATTATAATTTAGAATATCTATTTATTTGAATTTGTAATTAATCAACCTTCTATAGATTAGTTTATCACTCTTATGCTTGAACTATTTATATATTCTTTACCCTATCCCACAAATACTAATTCAGTGTTAAATAAGAGGAAAATTCTCAAGCTCATACCCCAACAACATATTGGAAATAAATGATACTAAGTGACATGTATGGCTGATAACTAGACATGATATTTGATTTTATTTAAACTTTTGATATTACCCATTAAACTTCTCTTAATGCACATTTATTTTAATAGTCATTATTAAAAATTAAAGGCAATTATTAGTAAATATGTTGAGTTAATTTTTTGAAAAAGCAAATACTCAATCATATGGTTTATATGATACATTACATAATTGTTTGATTAAAATTATAGTATAATTGAGTCTGATTAATTGCAAATAAAATATTTTTTGTATTTGACATGAGTTAATAAATTATTTTTTCTCTCTACCTTTTTTGTATCTTTAATAATTTTAAAG
>JARHVA010010056.1:80000-107500 GCA_037957365.1 Torreya grandis
TTACCAATCATGTAGATCTCTTCAAATGTGCAGTAACCACTAGATCTATGTTTTTTTTTTTGCCAATCATTTGTATCCCCTTGTACCTAGCTATGCTTTCAAGCTAATTTTTAAATCCTCAATTCTTTCATTTCCAAGTTTTAATTGAAGGTAAGTGACTATGAATTAAAATTTTGTTTATCTGCTTATCATATTTTCAAGTTTATTTACTTTTAGATATGGTCCGATGTGTCAATAGTTTGTTTGATAGCTTAAAAATGTATAATATGTAAGTTATTTGTATCAATATAATCTTGAACAATTTTTAAATTATATTTAATTACATTCTCAAGTATTATGTATAATTTATGTGCATACATAATTTAGTTTATGAGTCTTATTAAAAGTCTTTGTAATAGGTTAGAAGTATTTGAAAAGTAAATGTATGTCATCAAGGTATATTTTATGTACAAAACAAATTCAAAAGTTTCAAAGATATTAATTATGTCTTGTCCATTGTAGAAAGTCAATAAAGTATCAATATTTAAAGTTGACACTTCTTCTATTATAAAGGATACATTCTAAATTGAAAATGAAGTCCAAATTATGAAGAAAACATCAATTTTTATGGAGTATTATTTTCTAAAATTGGCATGCCATTGAGCATTAATTCCCAATTACCTATGTAGGTAGCAACATGAAGGAGGATGGAGGAAATGGAAGAAGGAGGTTTTCAAAGCCTCTCATAGTCACCAATGATGAGGCCAATATGGTTTGGTAACATTTTTTTTTACTTTCTTGGTGTGGTAGTTGTATTCTATTTTAATGTTTTTTTAATAAGAATAGAGGTTCATTTCTATTCACTTGCATATGTGAGTTATTACTATCTAATCCCATGATGTAAAACCATATTAAAGCATTAATCAATAAATAATGTATCACTTATGGATCTTGAAAAGGCTATTGGTGATCTATAAATATACATGATGTTAGTAGGTTGAAGGGCTCCTAATTAAGTCTAGGTTTTTGGTAAACCAATTAAAAACCATGGAGGGTTGACAAGGAATGACTTTAATTTTGGATCAAGGCCATGAGGTCAACTATATTGGTGAAACGTTATGGTTTGAGAATGAGATGTGTTCTACCATGTAAACAATAATGGGGTGAATTTTAGGAATTATAGTGTTCACATGTATTTGAATAGGATTAAATATATTATCTAGGATACTATATTATAGAGTGATAGAGTGAGTTATTAGTGATGTTACAAAAACTCACATATTTAGGATTTATGTGAGTTAATTATGAGAGATAATAGAGTGTTGTCTAACTAATATCCTTATTTTTAAGAGATACAACACCTATATATATATGGTTGCATATGATTTATATAATGAAGAATTATTATTATTATTATTGTGATCTTGATGTTTAGATTCTCTATTATTTACAATTGGTGCACACTTACAAACATATTAACCATAGATATATTCTCCTTGAAGAACCTTTATTCCCTTTAGAATATTTTTAAGGTCCAAGAAACTACCATGATAAATACTAACTAAAATAATTCATTGGAGGCATATAGTGTGGATTTAGGTAATGTAAAATGATTGATGACATTGATCTTATGTAGCAACATGATATTTTATAAGGTTATTGTTAATTCACCAAACATCACCCATTTAGAGAAGATTATTCATACTTTTCCAAGTTTGGGGTAACATGGGATTAGCCCAAGGCTATGGATGACCTATAGGTAGACTAAACCTCTATTTTATGTGGCTAGCTCTCCTAGTGCATCCATTATGGTTCAGTTCCTAAAATACATACACTTCCTAATGAAAACAGATATATAAATGCATGAAATTGAAACCTATGCTAATAGAGGTGATTTACCAATATGATATATCCACTCTAACTAACCTTTCAACAACACTAATGAATATGATAAGTAAATTGATCACCCTCTTGAAAGGATTATATAAATTATTACTTCACATGAAGGTTATGTTAGATGGATAATAATTTAATGTGATGGATGGGATGTTTGTCTTGAGACACTACCAACTAGATGGCACTTCAAGTATACTCACCAACACTTTTATGCATGATATGACCTTCATAAAATAATCTCCTAGTAACTAGGTAAGAATAAGGACATGAAAATGGGAATGAAACTTCACCACTTATACAAATCAAGAAATATATGAAACACTAAGCTATTAAGAGAAGTTAAAATAGTCCTTCAATTAGTTTAAGAGGTTTACACAGTAAAAACTTAGGCATAATTTCCTCATACCCAACCAAGGGATGAATATAATAGCCTTAGAGCCTAAATTTATAGAAGAAAAGGTGAGACAAGGGAACATTGGAGTGGAATTGTGGATAAGAGGTCATAATGGTAATAATTCACTTTAGATAGTAGTTACAAGCACCGTCAATAACCCCATGATGTATCCATGCATTTCCTTGATTAGTTGATGTCCTTCAATGAGATTATGGCATTGAGATGGAGTGATGGAGGATAATTAAGTTTTATTTGAACTCATATAAGGTATGAAAATTACAAATTGGTCAAATACCTCATCTCATGATAGTTACAAAGGTATAAAAGTGGTTCAATTAGGCCTCCATAAAGCATTAAGTAACTTACCCTTCCCTTTGTGCATATTGACTAGGCCAAAAATTCATAATCATCTGTAATGGAGATGAAGTGTGGATGTTTTATTCAATGTATTAGTCAAAAGGGTGTTAATGTCCCTCTAATCACTTATGTATCATTCCTCCATGCTAAATGATCATCTTTTCTTGTTTCCAAAACAAGCTTACTAGGTAATTAGGCCTAGTTACTTAGTGATAATTTATTAGATGATTATGATTATTAAATATAGCCTTCAAATATGAATGGTTAAGGATTTTAATAGTTTAAAAAAAATAATATACCATGAATTATACCTTTCAAGTAGTATACACATACAAATTTATCTATTTAGGTGACTAAGTCACCTCCCACTAGCACATCTAGACTGGATTTGTAGTGTAGACCTGTAGAAGCCTTTCCATGAGGATCTAAGAGAATTTTTTAATTTTAAAAAGATGAAATACACTTCACACTATAATCATCAATGAATTTAAATTTTTTAACATGCTTAGAACTTTATTTTAACCCTGAAACCTTGAAAGACTATAATTTATAATGAATATGTATAGGTGTATATAAAACCAATGGCCTGACTAAGACATAATTAGAGTGAACTATGAGTTTCAAGTCACTCCAAATCTATGTAAGAAATTTTGAGTGAAAATATATAAATTTTTATTCCATTAGTTTCTTTTGATTAGTTTAGGTAAGTTTATACATGTTTGACCTCTTAACGATTATTCATATCCCTAAGGGATTTGTTAAGTTATGGAGCTAAAAGCTTCACTGTTATGCAAATGTGGAGGTTGATGTGCTTAGCCAGTAACCATCATTAGTAGTATCACTAACATTGGTCAGGCATGGATCAGATCTAACTAACATCAGTCAGGGATTGACTGACGTCGGTCATATGCAACTAACAGCGACTGGCGTCGGTCACCTATGTGTGTGCGTTTACATGCGTTTCCAGAATTAGATTTTTTTTAATTTTAAGAGGATAGAGTGTTTGCATGTAAAGACTAATTTTAGTCTTGATTTTGTGTTTTTAATTATTGTATGCCTTGGATCTTATTTAAGAGACCCATGGGGCATGTATTGTAATAAAGCAAGTAATCAAGGTCAATTAGATCTGCAAGGTGCAAGATCAAGAAGATTAACTGAAGCAAGGGAACAATAACTCGGTATTGAGTTGATTGTTTTTTGTAATTGATTGAGAGAGAGAACTCTTGAGATAAATACTGTACACCTAAGAGGTGTGGGAAGAGTGAGAATTCTTCATTGTATTCTGGAAGAGTTTAATACAAGATTGGTTGTTTCTTGTATCTCCTATTATTTGTTGTTTCTGATTTCTAGTTACTTATTACTTCTAGTTCAATTTTATGTTTAGTTGCTTATACAAAAGTAATCAATTGTACTCCAAGTTCCTAATAGCTAGTATCAGAGATAGGATCACTAACAAGTGGTAGAGCAGGTTAGTGTTTGTTGATTATAGGTTCACTCACAGGGGTTTCTATTTGAGTGGGAGCAAAGTAATGGTAGAAGAAAGTAAACTAAGAATGGAGAAACTCAATGGCAAGAATTATCAATTATGGAGGATGTAGATAGAAGATTATCTGTATCAAAAAGATCTATTTTTACCATTAGGTGGGGTTTCAAGTAAGCCCACAAATATACAAGATAAAGAATGGAATGTTCTTGATAGAAAGGCTCTTGGATCTATAAGGTTGAGCCTGGCATCTTTTGTGATTTCTAATTTATCACATGCAAAGACAATGGTAGAGTTAATGGATACTTTGGCAAATTTATATGAAAAACCCTTAGCTTTGAATAAGGTATATCTTATGAAGCAATTATTTAGTTTGCAAATGCAGGAAGGTGGATCTGTATATAGTCATCTTAATGATTTCCATGAAATTGTAAATCAATTAAATTCAGTCAAAATAGTTTTTTGATGATAAAATTAAGGCTCTCTTAATCTTATGCTCTTTACTTGAAAGCTGGCATAGCTTGGTAATGGTAGTTAGCAATATTGCATCTGCTTCACATATATTGAAAGTTGATGATGTTGTTAGTGTAATCTTGAATGAATAAATTCATAGGAAAAGCACAAGGGAAACATTAGGTAATGCTTTAAGTATTGAAAGTAGGGGAAGGCAAAGAGAGAAGGGCAAGCAAAGGAAATCAAGGTCAAAGATGGGAAGGAGATCCAAATCCAAAAATGGAGGTATGATCTGCTGGAATTGTGGAAAGAAAGGGCTTGCAAAGAAAGACTGCTGGTTGAAGGATAACAAAGAAAATCAGTAAGAAGGTAATAAGGAAGCAAATGTTTCAGGTATTGTTGCACAAGATGCTCTTATATTTTCTTTGGGTAGTCAAGTAGAATCATGGGTTTTAGATTCTAGTGCTTCTTTCCATGCAACCCCAAATAGAGAATTTTTCAATGATTATGTCCATGGATATTTTGGAAAATTTTATTTAGGTGATGGTGAGCCTTGTCAAATTGTTGGCAAAGGAAAAGTACAACTGAAATTGTAGAATGGCAACACATGGGTGTTGAAAGATGTCATGCATGTACCCATCTTGAAGAGGAATCTGATTTCTATTGGAAAGTTGAGTGATGAGGGTTGCACAATAACTCTCACAGTGGAATCTTGGAAAGTTTCTAAGGGTGCACTTGTATTAGCAAGAGGTAAGAGAGTAGGTAAACTTTATCTATCTACTTGTGTTACTGATTATTCTCCTTCTATTTTATCTACTTCAGATGTAGATGCAAAGATGTGGCACTATAGGCTTGGTCACATGAGTGAGAAGGGAATGAATGTTCTTAAGTCAAAAGGTAATCATTCAGATTTGAAAAGTATAGATCTAGATTTATGTGAGCACTGTATTTTTGGGAAACGGAAGAAAGTAAAGTTTCTTGAAATTGGGTCAACAAAGAAGAAGCACTAGTTAGAGCTTGTTCACACAGATATGTGGGGACCAGCTCAGGTAGCTTCTATTGGAAGATCACAGTATTATGTTTATTTCATTGATGATGCTACAAGAAAGGTATGGGTTTATTGCATAAAGAGAAAATCTGATGTTTTTGACACATTTAAGAAATGGAAAGCTTTGGTTGAGAATGAAACAAGTTTGAGATTGAAGTGCCTTAGATCTGACAATGGTGGTGAGTACTACAGTAATAAATTCAATAGTTACTATTTTATGAGTGGAATACGCAAGGAAAGGACAGTTCCAAGGACACCTCAGTAAAATGGAGTTGTTAAAAGGACAAATAGAACAATAATGGAGTGTGCATGGAGTATGAGGTTGCATGCTAATTTGACCTTAAAGTTTTGGGTAGAAGCTATAGATACTATAGTTTACCTGATTAATAGAGGACCTTCTACTACTCTGGATGGTGGAATTCCAGAAGAGGCTTGGATAGGTAAAAAGGTAGATCTTTCATTTCTTAGAGTTTTTGGTTTTAAAGCTTTTGTGTATATTGATAAAGAAAGTAGAAAGAAGCTAGATGCTAAATCTATGTGGTGCACTTTCTTTGGTTATGGTTTTGGAGATTTCGGATTCTGGTTGTGGAATTTAAAAACTAACAAAAATTTTAGAAGCCGGGATGTAGTTTTTAATGAGAAGGTGATATACAGTGATCATCTCAAGAGGCTAAATAATTTTGAGCAAGGCAATCTTGATTTGGAAAAGGTTATGATCCAAAATGAGCTCGCGGGTAAAAATCATCACTCATAGGAAAACACAAAAACTGACGTCGATTAGGTGGAAATCAATGTCGGTCAGGCAGAGACTAACGTCGGTCAGGAAACTGATGTCGATGACTAGGAGGAATCAACATCGGTCAGATGCAGACTGACATTAGCCAGAGATGACTGAGATCAGTCACTGATAGAAAGAATTTGGGTGGACAACAAGCTGTAAATGAGTCTTAAATGCCCATAAGGAGGATTGAAAGGGTAATTAAACCTCTAATTCATTATTCCCCTTATTTATACTATGTGTTGCTCACTGATGGTGGAGAACCAGAAAGTTTTGATGAGGCAATGAAGGTAGAATCTAGGAAATAGTGGGAGCATGGCATAAATGAGGAAATTGTTTCCTTGGAAAAGAACCAATTATGGGATTTGGTAGAGTTGCCAGCTGGAAAGAAAACACTGAAAAACAAATGGGTATACAGGTTAAAGGAAGGAGAGAATGGACAAATGAGACATAAGGCCAGGTTGGTAGTAAAGGGATTTGCAAAGAAACTAGGTATTGACTTTGGTGAAATCTTTTCTCCTGTAGTAAAGATGACTTCTATTCAGACTGTATTGTCTTTAGTTGCTATTGAGGATTTGCATCTTGAGCAGCTTAATGTTAAGACAACATTTCTTCATAGAGATTTGGATGAAGAGATATATATGGATCAGTCAGAAGGTTTTGAGGTCAAAGGTAAGGAGAAACTTCTGTCTAGGTTGAAAAAAAGCTTATATGGTCTTAAGCAAGCACCAAGATAGTGGTATTTAAGGTTTGATAGGTTTATGACAGAGCATGGCTTTAGTAAATGTCAATTTGACCATTGTGTTTATTTTACCAGATTGGATAATGGTAATTATATTATCCTATTACTGTATGTAGATGATATGCTTATTGTAGGTTCACACATGCAGGAAATTACTGAGCTAAAGGTAAAATTAGCTCACACATTTTCCATGAAGGATTTAGGAGCAGCAAAGAAAATCCTTGGCATGAGTATTAAGAGAGACAGGAAAAATCATAGGTTGATTTTGTCTCAAGAGGATTATGTGAATAAGGTGTTGGAGAGGTTCTATATGCAGGATGCAAAACCGGTAAGCACACCTATGGCTGAACACTTCAAGTTGAGTAAAGAACAATGTCCTAAATCACATGATGAGGTTGAGTACATGAGCAAAGTTCCATATGCTTCAGCAGTTGGGAGCTTAATGTATGCAATGGTATGTACTAGACCTGATACTGCCCAAGCAGTGGGAGTTGTCAGCAAGTTTATGGCCAATCTAGGAAAGGAACACTGGAAAGTAGTTCAGTGGATTCTCAGATATCTAAGAGGGACCAGCAATAGGTATTTATGCTATGCAGGGTCAAACACTTCTCTACATGGGTATGTAGATTTGGATATGGCAGGTGACTTAGATGGCAGGAGAAGCACCACAAGATATGTGTTCACTATTGGTGGAATGGTGGTTAGCTAGATTTCAAAGTTGTAGAAGGTTGTTGCCTTGTCTACTACAATGGTAGAATACATTGCAGTCACAAAGGCTAGTAAGGAAATGATATGGATGACATGGTTCATGGGAGAGTTGGGAAAGGAGCAAGAGAGTTGCAGATTATACAGTGATAGTCAAAGTGTAATTCATTTGGCAAAGAATTCAGCCTTTCATTCAAGAACCAAACATATACAGCTTAGGTACCACTTCATTCGACAAGTATTGGAGGATGGACAGTTGAAGCTAGAAAAGATCCATATGGATAAGAACCCTGTAGATATGTTAACAAAGCCAGTAACAAAGGAGAAGTTGAATATTCATTCAGCTATTTTTGGTCTTCAAGATTGAACTTAAAGAGGGAGAAACAAGCCAAAGAAACAAGACAGAGGATGTTGCTATATAGGTACAGGTGTATTTGTTTATCTCTAAGTGGGAGATTGTTAATTTGTGGAGCTAAAAGCTTCACTGTTATGCAAATGTGGAGGTTGCTATGCTTAGCCAATAATTGACATCAGTAGTATTGTTGACATCGGTTAGGAATGGATCAGATCTGACTGACATCAGTCAAGGATCAACAGACATTGGTCATATGTAGACCAACAACAACTGGCGTTGGTCACCTGTGTGTGTGCATTTGCATGCATTTCCAGAATTAGATTTGTTCTAATTTTAGGAGGATAAAGTGTTTTAATGTAAAGACTAATTTTAGTCTTGAGTCTATGTTTCTAATTATTATATGCCTTGGATCCTATTTAAGAGACCCATGAGGCATGTATTGTAAGAAAGCAAGTAAGCAAGGTCAATTAGATCTGCAAGGTACAAGATCAAGAAGATCAGCTGAAGCAAGGGAACAAAAACTCGGTATTGAGTTGATTGTTAGTTGTAATTGATTGAGAGAGAGAAATCTTGAGAGAAATACTATACACCCAAGAGGTGTGGGAAGAGTGAGATTTCTTCATTGTATTTTGGAAGAGTTTAATACAAGATTGGTTGTTTCTTGTATCTCCTATTATTTGTTGTTTCTAATTTCTAGTTACTTATTACTTCTGGTTTAATTCCATGTTTAGTTGCTTATACAAAAGTAATCAATTCTACTCCAAGTTCCTAACAGGATTGAAATAAAAATTAAATGCCAAAATAATGGCCTATATAACCCTACTCAATATTCCCTAGTATTTGGGGTACCCATGCATCTGCTCTGTATATTTTGAATGTTGATAAAGTGCCCCTTGGGTTTAAAACCTTACATTCTAGGAGGTTAATTGAGAGAAAAGGGTATAAAAGAGAAAAATTTGTTTGTTTTTGACTTATATTTCATCCTAACGGTCTATCAAAACCCTTAAAACATGTTTTATTTAGTTTCATTATTTTTCCATCCTTGTAATTTCCTACATGCACCTCACACCTTTGCTTAGGGTTTGTGAGACACTAGACCAGCCTAACACTAATGGCACGATTCTTATAATCTATTTTTTATTTCTTGAGTTCAAACCTTAGGACCCTATCTTGGGGAAATTTTTACTCACATCCCTAATTTTTCAATCCTTAATACACCTTCTAACTATAAATTTTCCCCCAATTCTCAGTCTAGGCCTGCACATGCTTATTTTAACCTATTAGGCCTAATTAGGCCATTAATATCTTGTTGTCTCTAAGAACAAAAAAATTTAGTGGAAAAAAATATGAATATTTAGAAGGCAAGTGAGAGACCCTATTTTAGTCTATAACTTCACCTCTATGTAGGTATCAACACTTTCACCTTCCTACCAAGGTCTTGTGTGTAGATAATAATTAGGTTTGCCTAAGACAATGAGTATAGACCTTATTTTGTTAGCACTTTGGTGTCATATTGGTCCTTATAAGTATAGGGTTATCATATTCACATATTCTTGAAATTTTTCCAATCATTATAAACTCATCCACTTTGATCTTCATGACTTTGTCTACTTGTTTGTAGGTGTTTTGTGTCCCCTGACTATGTGAGAGTGAACCTTTCATTTAATTCCTTTGTAACCCTAAAATATATGTTCTTACCTTACTAAGATACTTATAGGATTAAAATTAAATTTAAGCATGTTTCTAATTATTATACTTGTACTTCTTGTCACCCTCTAACCTTAGACCAACCAAAATGTCTCCATTTGGTTAAGCAGACAAATTTATAGTCTCATTTAATTTGGTATATGGAGATCTAGAGTGACCCATATTTGGTCATATATCCAACTTACTCTTTCAATTTTTTAATAAATCCAATGAGTTATTTCACATTTTCACACCTTCTAACACAATCCATTTTCACCATTATGCCTTGTATCTTCCTTCCCACCGTGTATACCATTTGTGCAATTAGTTTTAGAATTAGTAAACCTAAACATGTTTAATTATATTTATATCCCCTTGCTAACTTAAAATATTCATAAGAGTAATAATGTGTTATAAAATCATCCCCATGTAATTTTCATCCCTTAATAGACCCTTTCCCTTCTATGAAATTTAAGGATTGTCTTATGTATTCTTGACTGTGCTCAAGGGTTTAAGTCCTTTGAAATCTTCTTCAATGCTTTCTTGAATGTTTTATCTTGATAGGATTATTATGGTCTTATCAAACATATAATCTCAACCTTATGATAGGGTATATATACCCTATTTACAACTTGCATAGGCAATATCATGACATAACTATGGCATAACACTCTTGTGGATTTTATGAATTTTACAAAGAACATTTTGAAACTCCCATCAACCTTAATATATTAAAATGAAACTCAGGTGATGATAAATATATAATTAAAATGGGTCCTCATAAAAATTATGAGGAATCATTCCTACAATTATTCCACATAGATCTCTAATCAAGCTTGACACTTAGTTTGATCTTTTAAATCATGTTTGCAAGTTTTGAAGGAAGACTAAAGATTCACTAACTAAAACTAGGTTATCATGATAACTCAAAAGTATACAAATACATACCAAAACTTGGTCTATTATGTCCCAAATCTTTTATTCTCTTGAATCCTACCTGCAACCTCATGGAATATCCCACTATACTTTGTAAAACCTTCGAAACATTGTGTTGGATAACTTCAATAGGTTTACAAACTCATTGATTTGTTCTAGACTACTTGATTGCATGTGGAACTATAGGTAATGAAAATTTATGGGTTTTAGGTTCATGACATCACTGAATATCCATTATTTTATATCCTTAATGAGGTTTGGAAGAGTTTCAAAACCTTTCCAAGACTCTGTAGCTTTTAAAGACCTTGAAATCCAAAGAACCCTACTATTGTCAACTTGTAGGTTGTTCTAAAGAATGTTTCTTTTCTCTTGATGGCTCACATGTGTGAGGCAAGTATTTTATATGGTTTATATTGGTTTTTAATAACCCTAAGAAGTCACCCATTAGTTCATTCCTCTGTCATCATGCTCATAAATAAATAAAATAAAGTAAATTAGAACCCTACCTAAATGGATAAGACACTGTGAGCCCTTCACCTTCTTAGTGATTTTCATAAAGGAGGGGAAGGTAATCTAAGAAATAATGAAAAAAAATTAATCCATCTAGGATTCCATACTATGTCAAAAATATTAGGTCCTCAGCTTCTCTCTCTTGTCCATATCTTTCACAAACCTGATTGGCTTTTCTAAAGTGCCAAGGAAATTGATGGAGGAAGGGGGTGAGTTTTTTATTTTTTCTAACTTGAAACTCTAGAAAAAATTGAATCTAGGCTTGGGAGGAATAAATGAATCCATGTTTATTTTTGAACATGACCTTTCTTTGATATACCTATACAAACCAATTGAAAGCCTCCACTTTCTATCATGAAAATTGTCTAATCTAACTTAAAATTTATGGATATGATATGTCAAGTGCCTCTAAATCTTGTAATTGAAATTTAAAAACATTTTGTGATATGTACATCCTTTATTTATGCTTACACTTGTCATCCCTTCTGAAAAATCCTTTAGAATTTTACAAAATAGACAATAAAACACACTAAGAGGGGAATGTAATGTTATGAACTTAATTTTCCACCTTCTTAGGAGTTGTAAAAACTATAGTAGGTGTGATATGACTTGGAAAACACATTATATAAATAAACAAGTCCCCTTTAGACCACTTAACCCCCTTTGACCCACATGACCATGTTGTACCTGACTATATAACCATAAGGTTAAGACTAACACTTACCTTAATTTCATTAAAACAACATTAAACAATGTTAACCAAGGCTTGAAAAGGCTATTTTGAGTACCCTACGAGGCATATGATGACCATACAGAAGATTAGATCACATGAAAAGTGAATTTTTAAACTAATGGGGCTGAAATATGGCCTGGAAGGCCAAATTATCAACAATTATATTTGAATGGTGCTCTAAAAACATTTTTGAGCTTAAGGATGTGCTTACTAAAATGATGGTGGTTGGTAGGACATAAAAATTGGCCAATATTTTTCATTTTATTTAACATTTTATACCCATGAAGTCTGAGACATAAGTTAACCAAATATTTTAGGTTTATGTTTGGGTTGATTGATGTGTACATAAATTATGGAAATACATCTATTGTCTATAATGATGATAGAGGAAATTATTAGTATAAATAATAATATGTAGATGAAAAAAAGGATGAGTAAATGAGGCATTACCATATAAATTCAAAATCCTAAGAAAGCAATAAAAGAGTATGTGAGAGATCACTTTTAGATGACCTTATGGAAAAATCAATTAGGAAGGCATAATACATATTATATCAAAGAATTTAATTCCACATTCCATCATGAGGAAAAATCTACATAAGAGTATAAATAAATTTGAAGGTGAAAATTTTGATGGATCAATTAATAACTAGATCACATCATCTTAGGTGTGAGACTAAAAAATGGACAACTTATAGAGAGGAGTAGGAAATGATAACATACCTATTATTGTGAAAATGAGATTTTGGAGACATAATGGTACTTATTAATTTTTCAACCTATAGCTACATTCATGTCAAGTATAATGACCACATGATAGTAGAGAACCTAAACAACTTATTTAAGGAGGCAAACTTAGATAAAACATCATTTTTTAGTTTTAAAAATCCATAGTAGAAGATCTAATATTAAAAAATGATTGTAAAGTTTTCAAGACTAATAAAACAAACATAGTGTCAAGTGGTGTGTTACCATGAAATAATTGTTTGATATCTCTTGGTATTATATACTTCTTTGTTTCTTGGAACATAATGCCATCCATTAATACTCCTATGTGGTGGACTATGGGATTCATTATTAAAACTATTATTAAATTATGAAATTATGTATTTTTCCATCATTTGATGATACAAACATATATAGGCACTTTATATGATGGGAAATATATGTAAATACATTTACATATTTATATGTTTGGGGTCACAAGATCATGTGTGTACAACTTATTATTTTATGTGATCTTATATTCTCATTTATATGAAATGATGATGTGGCATTTAAGTTATATTCAAAGCAATGATTTCCATGATGGACTATAATTTCCTTTATTAATGTCATTTCTTATGGATATTATAGATTATTCCTTATCAAACCATAGAGGTACATTGATATATTTGGTTTTTGTGGAAATTATAGGGACGATAACAACATTATACCAATGTTGAGATGAGTTGGTGTGTGATATGCATATTTTAAATTAGGGTGGAGTTTGAGTTGACCCAAGAGAGTGGTGGAAATGGTTTCATCATGGTAGAAGATTCATAAACTATGGATACTCCTTGATTAATTGAGATCACCATGCATACTAGTCACATAGATTAAATTTAATTCTTTATGTTTATAAATAAAAGCATAAAAAGAGTAATTTATCCACATGTGAAGAAGATCTAGAAAGTGCCAATTAATGAAGGAATAACACAAGTCTCTTTGCCTCTATATGTGTGTGAGTGTGGGTGTGTGTGGATGTGTGTGTGTGTGTGTGTGTGTACATGCATGTGTGCATGCATCTATATACATATGTATGCAAGTATGCATGTGTGTATGTATATATAATACACAAATACATAGATACATAGATATATACATATACATACACACACACATTATATGTATACATACATACATATATATAATATATATGTATATATATATATATATATATATATATATATATATATATATATATACAAATATACATATAAGTAAATAACTAAAAAAAATAAGGTGAAAATGATTTCATGAATAATAAAAATGAAAACAAATGATAAACTTATCTTTTTCCACTTGATTATTGACTGTATTGATTGATAGAGAATTGAAACAAAAAATCATGTATTATTATCATAAATTCCTAGAAGTAGGAACTAAAGTTATTAAAGGATATAATTGACAAATTGAGGATAAGATTAACCACCACTACTATACTATGTGGTTAGTGTTGTATTCTTGATAAAAAAAAACAAAATTGGGAATTATCACTTGTGAAAGCAATATTTATGTCTGTATGCACATATTTAACTTTTGAAAGTGTGAAAAAGACCTGAAAATAGATTTTGAAATGTTTAAACCCTAATAGTGTTAGAAATTATTGAAAAAAATTTAAATAGAAATAAAGGTAGTGTAATTGTGTTGAGTTAACCCTAATCATCCTCATAATGACTAAAATTTTCATATGTATCAAATAATCCAAGGAAGGAAATGAATCCCATGTAGTTATCCCACCTATAGTACTTTGTGAAGTCATGCCACTTTGTATTTATGATTGCATATAGAACCAAATTAAATTATTTATTATATTTTACTTTGGGTTGGATTTAAAAATATTTTGACTTGGCTTAGGGCTGATTCAAATGCTTGAAATCAAAATTTGGAAAAATAGGGAACTTTTGCTAAATCTACACAAGCGTATATATGCCTTTGTATTGAAATTACCAAATTAAGTAATATATGATTTGAATGTGTATTTATAAAAAATTGAAATGGGAATACAAACATTGGGAAACCTAAAAACACATAATAAAATATAAGGGAGGTTCTGTTTTAAAATATTACATCGGAGGGCTATGTTGACCAAATTTGGTCCTGTAGTTCAAATTTGGACCCCTATATGTAAAAAATATGATCTTTAGATGTTTTTAGGGGCTTATTATAATGTCATGAAGTATGTCATATCTCATTTGGTGTGATTTTATGTGTATCTAGCCTTGGTATTTGTCATTTTAGTCTTAAGATTTGAGAGCATTAGATGAGTTATATGACCTCTTTGGTAAATTTGAAGGTTTAAAAAGCTGATTTCATGCCCCATATATCATAATAATCCTTAAGAAATTGTTTCTAACTAAAAGGTGGTAGGTTCTTCAGAAGAAAGAGTAGTTTTCTTGAAAAAAGGACGAGTTTGGCACTTGTACGACCCATAAGAAAGTGTGAAATGCGTCAGATAAACATTCATCTTCCTTATAATAATATCAGTGCTTAACATGATTTGGAAGTGCTAAAAAAGATCGAAAACCATTCTATTCCTTCTTCACCCTTTTAGACACATAGACCCAGTCAATAGGTTTATGATTGGTATGGCCCATTGGAGAATTTCCAAGTCAGACACCTCTAGGAGGTGAAATTATAGTTAGAGAGATAAATTTACATAACAAGAGTTCAAGTATTAGTCAATTTTTCTTTGTGAATCATCTCTAACAAGCTAACTGTGTTTTTGTACTCATTATTTCCTACACCTTATAGGTTTTTCTCTAATTTAAACAAGTTCATATAATCCAAATGGTGATTTTTATTCCATATTATTTTGGCTCTCATCAAGTTATCTCCATGATTTTTTCATGTTTCATGGTGTTTTTATATTCAAGTCATCTCATGTTTCAGGAAGTTGTCACCATATGAGGTTTCAATCAAGGTTTCCTTATTTGTAGAATGTTTGGTTCTCTACAAAGGTTTCATGTGAATGGAATATGATGTTCCAAATATATCAATATCATTATTTTTCCTCCTTTCCATGTTTGTTTTTATCACATCAGGGTTTTATCAAACTTGCATCTTTTCCATGATAAAAGTCAACTCTTTGCCCATTCTCACTTGTAGTCATAAGGAATCATGTGTATGGAACCTATTTATCATGATTAATGGAAGTGTAATGAAAATATAATTATTTTTAACATATTATACTATCAATAAAATAAATTAATAACCTTCACTTGGAATAAGAAGGGATTGTGCTAGTACCTTAGTCACATACACAGTCATATGACAAAGATATGCAATTACAAGTGCCTATAAGAAGTGAAAACATCAAAATGAGGTGCATAAACTTGTCTCCAAATCTGATAAATCATAATTTTTCATGTATTTACTTTGAGGGAGATATTAATTGACTATGGGGCTAGTTTCCTTGTGCCATGGATCATTTCATGCTCACTATCTGCATATTGCTCACAGTGTACCTATATGTGTCTCAAGATGACATCATGTTGGAATGAGATATTTTAAAGTTTCTATAAATACTTTGTAATTATAAGAGTGTATTTTAAAACTTTGAGAGGGCCTAGGATTTATCAACAACATTTATCTCTTGCTCCTTATAGTTCTACATTTACTGCCTATATTAGAAAATCTCCACCTACAGGTGGTATCACAAGGATCTAAGGTGTCACATAGGAGATTGGAGAGTGTTGAAACATTTATTTAAGTCCTAGTGTGTTTATAAAATCATATAATACTCATGTGTAATGATAGGTTGGAAAATAGGAGTGAAGAAATGATCAAAAGTAATGATTATGTAGTT
The DNA here is from genome assembly GCA_037957365.1 of Torreya grandis. Taxonomy (NCBI): domain Eukaryota; kingdom Viridiplantae; phylum Streptophyta; class Pinopsida; order Cupressales; family Taxaceae; genus Torreya; species Torreya grandis. Next base: position 96,626 of record JARHVA010010056.1, read on the forward strand.
TAGGGACCTTTCCCTAAAAGCATAAAATAAAGCACCTAAGCATTTTTTAGAGAAATTATAATAGGGTTGCTAAGAGTCTTGGTGTTAATAAATGTGCATGACATATATACCTATAATAATATAATGGATATAAAAAATTTATAAGGCATATGATTAGTATAAAGTGGTTGTTGAAAGATCCAAAGATGCACTTTTATGCAGTAATTTCAAGTAATGATCACCTATAGGTTTAAATCTCAAAGAGACCTCTCCACCCAAAGTTGAAAACCCAAACCATGACACCATTATTTACAGGTCAAAATAAGTTATAAAGATCATTTATGATAAAATTATCATTTAAAGAGGATGATATACTAAACTTTGATCCTATTCACACCTATAGGTGTCTCTATCTTTATGGACATTCACCTAAAGCTGACTGTTAGCTCTTACTTCATCCATGGGAGAGAATTAAGCTTATAAATTAATAAAATAGTTTATGAAACATGATTCCAATTGTTCAAAATAATCCAAATGTAAGGTGACACATGTTCCCAAGATGAATTCTCACCCGCATGCCTCTATTTACTCTAATAAAGTCAATTTTAGTTGATTATAGGTAATAATACACTGGGGACTAATTTTTGAGTGTTAGTATAGAAAAAGGAGGATAAAAATGGGTCCAAAAAAGTGTAAAAACATTATAAAATACTATAATGTGGGTTTTAGACAATATAACCAAGGTTCAAGCAAGCATGATCACCTATAGGAAATAGAAACATAGTTTAACAATTGACCTCAGTCTAGGCTAATCCTAGTAATGTAGGAACCAAGCAGAGTTTGGAAAGGGGTCTAATGGTTTAAATGATTGAAATAGACATAATATATTTATTAATACATTTTTATGCTATAATTATGGATACTAAATAAATAAATAACCCTATTGATACAATACACAGTCTAGAGTGTTAATCTTGTATATAGTCTGCCTCCCTACAAGTTTGTTTTAAGATTTAATGCATTTGAGGGGTCTAGATATCTGATAAAGATTTGAATTTTTTAATATATCATATCCATAACTTTGGTAATCCTATACAACATTCATTTCTTTTGGGATAATAGGGGAGGTACCCTCTATTTTATCTTAGATAGAGGGTACTTCCCTTGAGTAAAAACCCTATAGTCTTGGGGATTAGAGATAAAAAGGGTGGACCAAAAGTTGATGGGAAATTTTAGATAGAATATGAAGTTTAAAAACATATATAAGAACATGTAAAGTCTATCATATAAGTATGAAACTCAAAAATGTGCTTTAAATCCTTAAAAATGTAGACATGCCTATTCGACAGGGTTTTGGTCTAAAGCCCAAATGAGAGATCATTTTCACATCCAAATATATGAGATAATTATCATAAATTTGGACATGTTTATAAGGTATTTAAAGTGTTTTAAATATTTTTTAATGTAGATAATTCACAAGGAAATAAACTTTTATCTTAAATACCAATTCAAGCTTGTAAGGAATTGAGAAAAGAGCTGGAGTGGGTGAAGTTGGAAGCTCATATTTGCTTTAATGCTTTTCATGGAGACTAAAAGAGATAGTATGAGTTTGATAAGGTATTAAACATAATTTTTTTGGAATTATTTTCTCTTTTCAATTTTAGACCTTTATGAAACAAAACTAAAGGTCAAAACTATTTAAAACCCTTGCAAACCTTGAATAAGGACCCAATTGGAAAAATAGGGAAGGAGATGTATCCAAATGAACCAAAATAGTTTTGTAAATGATTTTAGCCTATAGGGGAATGTATAGATATCATTTTCATGTAATTTATTTATTCCCTATCTTTACAAAATGGGTACACAGCTACTTCCTTTGACTATTTTTTTATTATGTAAGTTTTAGTGACTTTTAAGGGATGAAATAAACTTTGGGAAGAAGATAGAGACTTATTATTAATAATTATTGTCATTTAATGCTTTATAAAAATTCCTAAGTGTGTTTACCAATAGATTCATCTCATCCAATCAAATCTTGCAAAGTGAGAAAAATGGTGAGAAGTGTGAAAAATTCAAGTGGGAGCCTATTTAAGGTGTACCTAAGAAATCTACATACATGGAAGGTCTTGAAACATGATTTTTAACCCATTTTATGGATTTTAATGAAAAACTAAATCTAGTTTGGAAGCTAAGTGTACAAGGTGTGTGAAATAGGAGTTTCTTTGACTGCAAATAGTGATGGCCCATTTTCAAATGAATTTAAGTGATTAGGAATACAACCAATGCATGGAGAAACACATATACAACACTTACCTCTTAGTATAATCATTATACATGTACCTAGTTAGTTTTGGGATGTTCCAACAAGTGGAATGATGAAGATAGTTTTTCTAATTAGTAAAAGGAATTTCACACCACATTTCATGATTTTCATAGTTTGGAGAGACATTTTTCCTATCATACCTAGCATGGTCTATCTCCTACTACATTATCATGCACATATAACTCCTTTTATTAGCTTGACACTTGACCTTGTGACCTTGGACTTATTTCTTCTCTTCTCTCTCAAGTTCTATAATAACTAGTCATTTTGGCTATTGTAAGGATGATGTACCTAAGTATGGCAAAGCCTTGCTCATTTACATACCATAGATCAGTAAAGACTAATAATTTTACCTCTTTTATGACTATTCATAGTGTTTTCAATTGAATTATTTATCTTTCTTAGTGATGATTGTTGTTTCCTTAGCATTTTTGTCTCATTCTCTCACTTATTTGTAGCTTTAAAGATTCTTTTTATATGTCATGTGAAGTGTTCTATGAATTTTCAAGGTTGAGTGAGTTAATATATTCATTAGTGCCATTCTAGTCCTTTTGTCTAGTCTTTCTAGCCTAAAAATTAATCATAACCTCATAATGAAATACTGATGTGAGTAGATTTAGATTAGAGAAGTGTATGCCTAATTAGTCTCTTGGTCTCATGTGTGACATGCATCTAGTTGGTAGTTATAAATTAATTTGGTCTATCATCATCTTTAGGATAGTTTAATTTTAGTTTTATCTCCCTTTTCCTACCAAGCATAGGTGAAATAGTGATCTAAAAGTGGTACATCAAGGGAGTTATCCCTATCTAGAGATTCACCTCATTCATAGGCTACACATAACCTAGAGGTGTTTCAATTGTGCCACTTGGATGAGGATATCTAAGAAATCTCCTCAAAAGGTGAAAATCCAAGTGACAATAATTTATGGCATGCCCAATGGGAATCATTGTCTAAAAAGTTGATTTTTTTTTGTTATCTTTCAACACATCAGCCTTTGGAGGCATCTATCTAAGCATCAATGATGACTCCAATGTTACATCAGTTGATCAAGCAACATAGGTTTTCCTTTTAAATATTGTTGGTAATTTTTATTTTTGTTCTTGCTTCCTAATGAAGTTCCATGGCATATTTTGGTGTTGAATATTGTTTTACACAAGTTGATCAAATATCTAAAGATTGTGAAATTCCTTACCAACCTTTATATGAATCCTATCAAACTTGTCATGATCCTTACTATATTCAATATTACCCCTATCAACCTTGTCATGAGTTGTATTAGGCCTATAACTAGCCTTCTCAATATCTTGCTCCTCCTAGTCAACCTAATCACTTCTCCAATCAGTCCATATCAAATTTCAAGTAAACTCTCTTGGGCTATGAGAGGTACGTAATAGATCTTAACACACAAAGCAAACATGGTCAAGATGTTCCTATTCATCTCATTCATAATGTGAGAGATGCATTAGAGATAGTTAAAATAGAGTGGGAACCTACTAAGATAGTAAATTGGCAAAGGCTCATAAGTGAGATACTAGATGTGAGTGGCCTAGTTTCATCCTTAGAAGATAAGATAAGAATTAATGAGGATTAGCCTCACTAAATATATCATCCCTCATATCCACCTCTCAAATATTTCTATTAGTTATACTTAACCCCTACTCATGAACCCAATCAAACTTATCAAAGTCATTTTTCCCCAACCATATGGAAGAGAGAGTTAGAAAGACAAACATTATTTTTGAATCAAACCTTGATAGGAATATTGAGTTATCTAATAATCATATGAATTACTACATATTATTAGAAAAATAAGTGGAATATAATACCTTTTTTCCCTTTCCTAGTACATCCCCACCTCAAGAAGAGACTTCTAAATATGAAATCCCAAGTTTGAGACAAGGTGGAGGACCCAAGCCTAAGGATATCTGAAGTTTCTTAAACACTTCATCCACTCCTAAAATTTCATAACTATCTCAAGAAGATACTCCTAATTCTAACATCATAAGCTAAAATAAGGTAGTGGAATAATGGGAAAAGAAAGGGGATAAAATCCTAGATAAAGAGTGTGAAGTTGAGAAAGAGCCTGATCTTATGCAAGCCCTCCCACCCTTCCAAAAGAGACCTATTTTTTTCCTTATCATCCCTATTTTAATACTTATCCTAATAATTATTCCCATAAACTTCAAGAGAGACCTTTTTAAGAGAATCTAGTAAATAAAATTAAAGAGTTAGAGTCAAGAATGAAATTGTTGAGTCAAGGTGTGATGAAAATTTTAGAGATAAAAGAAGATCATATGCCTAAACACACCCCATATAATATTACTAAAGAGAGTGATAAATATGAATCATATTTAAATGAAATGATTTTAAAATGGAATGAATAAAACCAAGCTATTTTATCCCAAGGTTTGCCTACCCTTCCTCAAAAACTCCCAAAAGGATCCCGTACAATTCATTCTCAATATAATGTTGAGTTCTATGTTCCACCCCCACCAACTAGTTCATATTGTCATCACCATATCATCCTTTGCCTTGATAGACCTATGATGTTAGAACCTAAATAGGAAAATTTGGTTGATAATAATTCAAAACTCTTGTTTGAAGAAAACATAGCTCCTTAGCAGCCTCATTGGGCTAGGTCACCCTAATTACAAAATGACTAGTATTGACATCACCAAGAAGGAGAAAGAAATTGAGCATCTTGTAGTCCTTGAGAAGAAAATTTAGGTTATAATAGTTTAGATAAAACTTGATATCCCTCAATAGGTTATAAATTTTTAATAAGAGGTGATTTATTATGTTAAATCTTCTGATTGTGTTCATATTGAAGAATGTCTTCCTTGTGTCAAATAAGAGGAAATCATCATTGGTTCTTCCATCACTATACAAGATATCATAGATGGGAAAGAACAAGTCTCTAATAATCCTTGGGATGAATTATTTGTAATCATTGGTGCAGCTTATACTCCTCTTTAAGGAGACTATGATCTAGTAAAAAATGGATAATGTAGCCTTGACACTCAAGTGGGTATGCAAAGAAGAAGAAATTTTTCAAATTTGTGCTTTAAATATACATGTACATACCATGATGATAATTTTGAAATCATAAAAATGGGTTATAATCTTGTAAACTAGTTGGGAGAAACACATCAACTTTTGAAAGATAGAACAAGCTTCTATTAGCCTCAATCTTTCAAGGACCAAGAAACTACTCCTCTTGAAGCCATGCCTACCAAGAAGATATGATTTTATGATGAGATGAAGAGTGGGAAGTAGTATAAGATTTGTGTTTATATTTAAGATTAATACATTTACATTGGAAACCTATATAAAGATGATCTACTTGAGAGAAGATCAAGTGAATTACCAATGAATAGGTATGTTCTACCAAACATCCAATCTAAGGAGTAATATACTTGGCATTGTGATTCAACTCATGAAGAAGAATATTCAAGGAATTTTACTTTTTATCCTAGAAAGGAAGTATGATTAATTCATAGTTGTGCATAGTTGTTTGTTTTCTGATTTCCCTAAGTGTTTTGAGCACATGTGTGTGTCTTATTAGTGTGTTTACTTTGATTTGTGTATGTCCTTTATTTTGTGTGGTTGAGATAAATAGTTGTCTTGTCATAGTCAAATCCTTGTTGTAAAATTTTAGGTCTTAATGTTTTGTTTCAAACTTCAGATGAATCCCTAAACTGATGGATAAGATAAGGCTACTGATCTTTAGTTTAACAAGCATACTAGCCCTATGAGTCACCATTTTATTGACCAAATTTGACCTTGTAGGTCAAATTGGAACCCCTAACAGTAAAAAAAACAGATATTTATATGTTTTTATGGGCCTATTATAATGTAATGAATTATTTAATAGCTCATTTTGTGTGATTTTATGTGTATCTAGCCTTGGTCATTATCCTTTTAGTCCTAAGAGTCATTTTATGGATCAATACAGAGCATTAAATGAGTTATATGGCCTTGTGAAATTTAAAGGATATAAAAGGTGATTTCATGCCCATGTGTAATAATAAGTCTTAATTAATTGTTTCTAATTGAAAAGTGGTAGGTTATTCAAAAGAAAGAGAAATTTTGTTAAAAAAAGGAAGAGTTTGGCACTTTTACAGGACATAAGAGAATGTGACACATGGGATAAGTTTATGAGATGAATATTCATCTTCCTCATACTAATATTAATTATTTAAGTTTTTTTTAAGTGCTAAAAAATATCAAAAACTATTTTTCTCCTTCTTCATCCTTCTAGACACACATAACCAGTTAGTAGGTTTATCCTTGGTACAACCAGTTAGAGAAGTTATAGGTCAAACCCCTTTGGGAGGTGAATTTAAAATAAGAGAGTTATATTTCCATAAAAATATTTCAAGGATTGGTCAATTATGATTTATGAATCATCTCTAACAATTTGACTATGTGTTTATGCTCACTATTTCCTACACCCTATAGGTTTTTCTCTAATTTGGACAAGTCCATACAATCCAATTGGTGATGTTGATTATAGATCATTTTTATCTATCCTAAAATTATATCCATTCTTGGTTTCATGGTTTTTTACTAGGCAAGTCATCTCATGTTATAGGAAGGTATCACCATATGAGGTCTCAGTCAAGGATTCCTTGTTTGCAAAATGTTTGGTTATATACAAAGGTCTCATGTGAATGGAATATGATTTTTACCATGTATAAATGACATAATTTTCATCCTTTCCATGTTTGGTTTCATCACATCAGTATTTGATAAAACTTACAAATTTGCCATGTTCATAGTCAACTCTTTGCTCATTCTCACATGCAGTCATAGGAAATCACATGTATGGAAATTGTTTAACATGATTCATGGAAGTGTAAAAAAATATCATGATTTTTAATATATTTTCATATAAATAACATAAACTAAGAACCTTAACTTGGCATCAGAAGGGTTTGTGCTAGTACCTCAGCCACATACATAGTCATATGATAGAGATATGCACCTATAGGTGCCTTCAGGAGGTGAAAACATCAAAATGAGGTGTATGAAATTGTATAAATATATAAGATATCATAATATTTCATGTATATACTTTGAGGGAGAGATAAATTGACTATGAGACTAGTTTCCTTGTGCCATGGATCATTTCATGTTCACTACTAGCATACTACTCATAGTGTACCTATAAGTGTCTCAGGATGATGTCATGTTGGAATGAGATCCTTGAAAGTTGATCCAAATTATTTGTAATTATAAGAGTGAATTTTAAAACTTTGATAGGGCCTAGGATTGATCACCAACATGTATCTCTTGCCCATTGCCTACAATTCTACCTTTACTAACTATATTAGAAAATCTCTACCTACAGGTGGAACCATAGGGAGCTAAGGTGTCACATAGTATATTGGAGTAGGTTAAAACATTAATTTAATTATTAATGTGCTGATTAAATCATTAAATACTCATGTGGAATTATTTTTTAAAAAATGGGAGTTAATAACTAATAAAAAACAATGACTATGGAATTTAGGGACCTTTTCCCTAAAAGCATAAAACAAAGCACCTAAGCATTTTGTAGAGATCTTATAATAGGTTTGCTAAGAGTTTTGGTGTTACTAAAAGTACATTACTTATGTAATTATCATAATATAAGGAATCTAAAAAAATTAGAGGGAAGGTGATTAGTAGAAAGTGGTTGTTGAAATATCCAAAGATGCACTTTTATGCACTAATTTGAAGAAGTGGTCACCTACAGGCTTGAATCTCAAAGAGACATCGCCACCCAAATTTGCAAAACTAGAACATGAAACAATGATGGAAATGTTATAAGTATTTGGATAGATAATTTATGATAAAATGATAATTTAAATAGGATGATATACTAAACTTTTATCTTATTCACACCTATAGGTGTCCCTACCTTTATGGGCATTCATCTATAGCTGACTGTTAGCTCCTACTTCATCCATGGGAGAGAATTAAGCATGGAAAAACCTAGAATAGTTTATTAAATATTATTCTTATTGGTAGAAATAATCCAAATGTAAGGTGACACATGTCCCAAAATGAATTCTCACCCATAGGCCTCTACTTGCTCTAATACGATCAATTGTAGTTAATTATAGGTAATAGTGGGTTAGGGAGTGAGGTATGAGTGTTATTATGGCATAAGAAAGAGGAAAATACGTCCAAAAAAGTGTTAAAATATCTAAAGAGACTACAATGAGGTTTTAAAACACTATACCCAAGTTTTAGGCAAGCATGATCACCTATAGGAAAGAGAAACATAGTCCAAAAATTGACCTCAATCTAGGCTAATCCTAGTAAGGTAAGAACCAAGAAGAGTTTGGAAAAGGTTATAATGGTTTACACCATAGAAAGAACCCTAATATTGGTCTTAAAACTTTGTGATAATCTCATGATAGGTACTAAGCAAATAAATGAATCTATTGATATAATACATAGTCTAGAGTGTTAATCCTACATACAGTCTGCCTCCTTACAAATTTGTTTTAAGATTTAATGAATTTGAGAGGGATAGAGATCTGATAAAGAGTTGAATTTTTTCATAAATCATCTCCATCACTTGGATAATCCTCTCAAACATTTAGTTTATCTGGGAGAATAGGGGAGGTACCCTCTATTTTTTCTCAAATAAAGGGTACTTCCCTTAAGTAAAAACCCCACAGTCTTAGGGATTAGATATAAAAGGGTGGCCAAGAATTTGATTGGATATTTCATAAATGTGTAGTAAATTTAAACAAACCTATAAAAACATAGAAAGTCTAGCATAAGAGGATTAAACTCAATAGGGTGCTCTAAATCCTTAAAAATATAGATAGGCCTATTAGGCAGGATTTTGGTCTAAAGCCAAAATGAGAGGTCATTTTAACTTCCAAATATAGGAGATAATTATAATCCATTTTTACATGTTTATAAGATAATTTAAAGTGTGTATAAGATTGTAAAATATAGATAAGTGACAATGAAAACCATTTTTGGCTTAAGACTAGTTCAAGCTTGTAAGGAATAAAAAAAAGAGCTTGAGTGGGCAAATTTGGAAGCTCATATATAATTAAATGTTATTCATGGAAATGGTATAGGATGATGGGACTATCCATATACCATTTCCATCTAATTTATTTATTCCCTATCTATATGGATAGGGTACAAAACTACTTCCTTTGACTATTTTGTGTATTGTTTGGGTTTTAAGGACTTTCAAGGGATGAAATAAATTTGAGAGGAATATATATATAGTTAATATAACTCATTATATTTATTTCATGATTCATCAAAACTCCTACGTGTGTCTAGAAATAACTTCATCTCAACTAGTCAAAGATGGTAAAGTGAGTAAAATGGTGAGAAGTGTGAAAACTTCAAGTGGGAGCCTATTTAAGGTGTACCTAAGAAATATAATTCCATAATATGTATTAACACATGTTTTCCACCTAATTTTATATATTTTAATGAGAAAATAAATCCATTTTGTAAGCCAAGTGTGCAAGGTGTGTGAAAGAAGAGTTTCTTTGACTGCAAGCAGTGATGGCTCATTTCCAGAGGAATCCATTTGATTAGAAATAAAACCAGTGTATGGAGAAGCATTTTTTCAACCTCTTCCTCTCATTCCAATAATTATACTTTTACCTAGTTATTTTTGGGATGTTATGACAAGGGTAATGATGAAGATAGTTTTTTGATCCAACAAAAGGAATTTCACACTGCATTTCATGAGTTGCATAGTTTAAAGATTTATTTGTCCTATCATACCTTGAATGTTATATCTCATAATACATTATTATTCACATGTAACTCCTTTTCTTATCTTGACACTTGTCCTTGTGACCTTTGGACTTCTTTCTTCTCTTCTCTCTCTCAAGTTCTATAAGAACTAGCCATTTGGGCTATTGTAAGGATGGTCTAACTGAGTATGTTGAAGCTCATATCATTTTCATACTATTGATCAATAAATACTAATAATTTTACCTATTCTATGATTTTTATGTTATTTTCACTTGAATGATTTATCTTTCTTAATGATGACTATTATTTCTTAGCATTGTTGTTTCATTCTCTCCCTTATTTGTAGCTTGAAAGTTTCTTTTTATAGGTCACATAAAGTGTTCTATGAAGTGTCAAGGTTGAGTGAGTTAGTCTATTCACTAGTGAAATTATAGGACTATTGTCTATTTATCCTATCCTAAACATTAATCAAAACCTCATAATGAAATACTAATATGACAAGATTCAGATTAGAGAAGTGTATTCCTAGTTAGTATCTTGGTCTCATGTGTGACATGTAACTAGTTAGTAGTTATCAATTAATTTGGTGTATCACCACCTTTAGGATAGTTTATTTTTAGTTTTGTCTCCCTTTTCCCTACAATAATAGGTGTATTAGTGATATAAAAGTGTCACATCAAGAGATCTAGTCCTATTTAGAGATTCACCTCATTCTTAGGCTACCCATAGCCTAAAGGTGTTTTAATTGTGCCACTTGCATGAGGCGATCCAAGACATATCCTCAAAGGGTGAAAATATAGGTGAAAATAGGCCTAATATATAAACACATCCCACTAATGTT